>OY728123.1:1346333854-1346711354 GCA_963277665.1 Viscum album
CCTTGAGGTATTTTTTCCAACAAGTGTCCATCTGTAGATGACAAGGTTGATGTACACTTTAATTAAGTGTTCCTTTTGTGGAGAAGGCCTTTTAAATTGGGTATTACCTTTTTTATGGGGTATTCCTCTTTCTTTTTCAAAGAGTGAGTTACCCAAAAATTGAAGTGAGATTCCCAAAATAGAATTTTATCACTTCTGTGTTTTGTTATCTTTTGATTCCAGGTGTCTCTCATTTTAATGTCCCCTTTTTTAGGGAGGATATATGAGTATTAATAAGTTGTATATGAAAAAACTATTTTCTAACTATCCATTCATGTACAAAATATTATTCTATAAAGTGGGAAAAAATTCACCTTATCCAAGAATGTCTTATGTTTTCATAGGTAATCGAGCATCCACCTCATGTTTTAAGTGGGGTTTGTTTATGGGGAGCGTGGAATCACTACTGCATGTCATAAAAGGGTACCATTTTGAGGTATATATGTGATGGGGTGGGTTCCTTATATAATTTTACTAATATGGGAAATGATTATTGTTGTTTGGTATTCTTTAATTTTCTATATTTATTCACATTATCATTCCCCTAGTCTAGTTCCTAATTCCCAAAATTCACTTAATAGTTATATAAATTTATTTTTTAACTTTTTAGGCCCAAAATACTCCCACTATTTCAATGAGGCCTAAACTAATTGAATAGGATCCAATTATGAAGAGGAAACTTGTCTATCTTGAATAAGTAATATTGAATAAAAAATTTTCAGCTTCTCTTTTATCAATACCATAATATTTAGAATGGAAGAATTCACCATCTTTTTTTAGGTATAAAGAACTTTCAATCCTAGATTGACTTTTTTTTAGATCAAGTAGTGGGTCCCACAATCTTTACATATTTTTTGACATTGCATGAACATTTACAGAATCCTGGTATAAAGATAACTTATCATGAAATACTTGGATTTTTATTAGGATATCCTTTACGAGTTTTCAACGTAACGTGTTTTTTTGCATATTTCCATTTGTATTTTAAGGCCCTATATGATAAACCAATGCAACTGAGGTTTAGGGTAAAGCATGTTTGATTTAAATTTATGTGGGGAATACTATACCATAAATGAAAATAGAAATAACATCATGAATTGGTATCAATGCAAGTATATATTATCTCAAGGACCAGTATACTTAGTTTAATGTCATAGTCATCAAACCATTGAAGTGGGAAAGGCCAACTGAATTAGAGTATATCGGTGAAGGGTTCCTTGATATCTTTTCATTGTGATAAGATACATAGTTAGTCATGATCTTGGGGCACATGGGTATGAAGTGGTGATATGGGATAGATAAGAAAAAAATTTACATTGAACATATTCAATAGTTGTCTTCCACTTTGTTTCTATCAAGTCGTACAGAGACAAAATGATTTTCTACTAAGGAAAAATATGCCTCCAGTTGACATGCCATATTGAGGGGTGTTTCCAATTATTTATGTAGATGAGGTGCACATTTTCGTCGTGATGCGTACCTGTTTCCCCACTTTCTATCTTTTAAAATGTGGGCGACCTCTACCACCATGGTTGGTAATGTCGATTGCTTGATTGAAACGGGATGAGGGGATGTTGGTTCACCCATCCACAGATTCCTCCTTGGAAATTATTACCTAATATGGGTCTCCCTCTTAGATTTTATTTGTGTTAATGAAACTTATTCCTGGTTCCATATCTTTGCAGATGTCGGTTAATTAGGATGCTTTTGTCTACACAGTGCAACAACCATTCATTGGAGTATATGGTAATGTCAGGTATCTCTATACATCAATAGACAAGAGGCATATCGGTCACCTCTATTCGACCTCATATTATAGAATCTCATGGAGTCTTATCAGGCGTGGAACTTAAGGCATCCCACATTGATCACGGGGTATCTTATGCAAAAGTAATGTCTTGTGAGGTTTTTCTATGGAATCCCATGTTTAACATGAGGTAGGTCGTGAGTTTACCATCCTATATAGATGAAGAGAGGCTAATAAAAACACCCCATGGAGTAAGAATTAGAAGGTGTGTCTCTATGAGGGAACACTTGAAAAAGTTTACAAATGGATGGATCCAGATTATCATAGGGGTGGATCCTAGAGGTGTGTCCCATAAATGAATATGTCACACCATGAAGGTTGACTAGGAAACACTTGGGGGTGGATCTAGGAGGTGCACCCTTGGTAGGGGAAAAATGTTTTACTAATGGATGGGTAAGAAAGCCTGTGGAGGTGGTCCTGTGGAGAGGTGTCCCATAAAGGAAATATTTCACATTATAAATGGGTATGTACCTATGAGTAAGGAACCAAGGTTTTCTAGATGGATTGGTCATAACACCCAATGATGGTGGACCCAGGGAGGTGTGTCCCATAAAGGGAGGATGTCACCCTATGAAGGCTAGTCTGAACACCACTAAGGGTGGATCAGAGGTGTACCTATATGAAGGGGACACCAAGGTTCAATTTTGGATTATATTGAACCACATAGAGGTGTTCTACATACCATATTTTGAATATAGGGATCAATACCCACTTAGTTCAATGAACAGAGTGGGGCTTATGCTTTGGTGATACCCTTCACAAGAGGATTTCTCCTGGTTGAATTGTGTGGGGCTTATGCATGGGTGATGTTTGTGTGTTTCTAGGATTAGTGATGATGAATATGGGGCTTACATGTATGAAAATATTGGGTGGATAGCATGATCTCACCGGGATATGGAGGACTGGTTAAGAATCAGGATGGATGTGGATGAAGTTTTAAGTGGAATGGGTGGATTTCTGGGGGTGTTAGCCTTCAACATCAGGCAGGTTTATTACGTATCCCAGTTAGTTGGAAATCAAAGTCCATGTAGTTTTGGTAGGGGCTGGTGAATGGATCATGACACCCTAAGGGTGTGGATTCAGGATATGTGTCCTATAAAGGGAAGGTGTCGCAACATGAGAGTATATCCCTATGAGGGAGACCATGGGTTTACTATTGGTCAGGATTGAACTTTAGGGAGGCATCATATGTATCCTTCCTAGGACAAAGTGATCAAAACCAAAATATTTTGATCAGAGGACTGGGGCTTGTACATGTGTATGAGTCCCATGATGGTGTGTAAATATGGTTGGGGAATACACATAGGATCTCCCCATGTGTCTCTATGCAGACGAAATGAAGTAGTTGGGTCTTACGCAAGCAACCTGCTTGGGTGCTGCTATGGAGTGATAGTGGTGTGAATGGGGAATACAGATGGGAGTTTCCCATGTTCTTCTATGGAGCATAAATGGTGTGTATGGGGATTAATCATGGGATATTTTAGTAATATCTTCCTCATGTCTGGCCAAGAGGGCATCCCATATTCATTGCATGAGGTAAGAATTCAGTTTAACTTCATGTGAATGGATTCGGTGGAAGGAGATTATGCAATGAGCTACTAATTATTTATTCATCATGTCTATTAATGAGGTAATCGTGACTTTCTTTTGGGTCAATGAGTATGGTTTTAGCTAACACATAATTAGGAGGCCCCTAGTTGTTGTATGGGGGCATCTCATGATCAAGGAATTATGTATCTTATTCTTGGAATATAAGTCATATTATTAATGAGAAATATACCAAGAGTAGTAGTTTGACTCATGGTGTTTCAAGGAGTGTGGAGGAGTATCTATAATCATGGTATTATCAGGGTGGAAGTTGAGGTTGTACAAGGGTGTAAGAAAAAATGTCATCAACCCGACCCGAAAATTTCAAGGTGTAACTCTTGATTTTTTTTCATAGGGGTCAATGGCTGTAGTGAAGGGACTATTGTGCACAAGATTAGGCATCGTGGCACTGTTTTACACAATTTTAGAGACTTCTTCACAAGATCAAGGTTCTAGGAAAGAGGAGGATTTACGCACACCTACCTTAGGAAAAAAGATAGTTGGGTGAGGATCAACCAACTGTGGAACCAATCGAAGGAGAACCCATGTAGAACCTATTGTGAATGATTCTACAACTCAAGGGATTCATTCTTTTGTGATGTCATGGAAGATCAGTCTTACATTTAGCAGAGTGGCAACTGATCTCTGTAGCATAACCTTGAAGAAGGGGGGATGGACTTCAACAAATAGTCGAGGACATTCATGTAGGAATGAAAAAATTTGGCATAGAACAGGTCTTCTTTGTAGTTAACCCTCGTTATGCGGTGGGTGTATGCAAAAATGGTTCATTTGACATCACATTGGATGCATAAGATCCTTTCACACTGGTTGGATTTCTTGTGCACAATGTGGAAATCTATCATGTGGCTTCCATATCCATTTAAGTGGGTTGCACGGAAGGGGAAGTATTTAGATATCATTTGGAAGTTAAGAGTATTGTGTGTACTTTTTCGAATATTGTGTGAACTTCCATACATTTCCATGGAATTACTTTGGCTAGCCGTTTTCAGCAGCATAATTTTATGCATCCAAAACCTATAACATGTATCTCTAATCGGGCTCTATAACCGTTCAAATAGAAGCCTATAGAATTTAAAATTCTTTTGGATTAGGCTTGGAAAATATTGGTGAATTATATATATATGTGTTTTTCTGATTACAACAAGGGTCATATAATGCATATCCATTTTTAAAAAAATATTTTACATAGTCAAACCATAGGTTCCCTTCAATTTTGGGTTCTCTTATAACTATAACAACAAAAGTTTTTCCAGTATATGATCTTCTCAAGACACAAAGTTTAGTTTATGAGAAGAAGATATTCAAAAAATGATGATGGAATTACTTTTCCTATAATTGTAAACGACTTGGAAATTGTGATTCCCTTGAATGTGACTAGGCCTTGGATAAGGAATCCATTCATCATTATGTATCTCGTTGAAGCGATATCCAAGCCACGTGTGGTTGTGGAAAGGTTCCATGCATATATCTAGCTCATTCGAAAATAGGAACAAGACATATGAGGAGGGTTATTTTCAATAGTTTAATGTTATATAGGATGAATGAGTACTACCAAGCTTTGGTAAAGATGTATTTTAATTATAAAAATTGAAATAATCATATAATATATCTAATCTCACATGAGTTGTGATTATTTTTTTAAACATGGGAAAACTATAGAAATATCTAAATTGTATCAAAATTCCTTCCACACTTCATGAATCATGATAATTGTTATATTTTGGTGGGTAGGGGGATTTCTCATAGTTTAATGTCATACAACTGAGATAAATGATTATTGAAATTTAATTTTGTATATATTTGACAAAATATTATAGTGATCGTGAACTAAATTGGGCCTACAGACCTAATATGCTTCCATATATTTTTAATGTTATAGGATAAATTATATGTTATAATCATAATTCACTCAGATCTAAGGTGAAGGAATGGGATATGTACAGAAGTAATTATTGTGGACCACATTATAAAGGAGGAGTCTATTATAATGATATAAAAGAATTCAAAGACAAAAGGTTCTTCTCATGGAGATTAATATTTATCTGGTTTATATACCATATTGGGGAAATATTTTTCAGTGCCGTATTTCAGGCATAATGTGCATAGTAAAAATAGAGGTGTTCATTAGAATTTATTTCTCTTGTCACCGATTGCCAAAAAAGGTTTATGAGGATATGAGTTTCCCAAGACATGACGTGTGATTTCTGAAATGAATATTTTCATAATGTAATATGGGGAATTTGGAATTAAGTTCATCATGGTTGGGGGATTTTGATCCCCTTGAACACATTTGATCCTAGGATAATGAATTCAAGCATCACTAAAAATTTTGTTAATGTGAAAATCAATCCATTAGTAGTTCTAGAAAGGTACATTCTATATGGATCATATGAAAAGAGGAACATTGAAATTTTTCTCTAAACATGACTCCGTAAATGAGTGAACTCAAATCGGAATCTCTCATTTTGATCTAATTTATATAAGGAAGAGAGGGGATATTTTTTTATACCCTACATTTTCTAGGATGTCTGAATTGGGTGTCACTACATATCCCTCATATATATGAATCAATCAACTCATGGTTTTGAAAAGTAAGCTCCTTGCACATATCATATTCTCTCACATGGAGAGGTATGTTTTACCAATATGGGTTTATGGATGAAAGGAACCCACATTGGACTCTCCCATATATATCTAGATCATGCGTAAGAGAGTGGGGACATTTTCATGTTTGTTTCAAGGTATAGGATAAAGAATAAAAGTGTCACAACATATCTCATAATTGAGAGAATGAAGTTAGATGTAGTTTTAAGAATGAGATGTGCTAGTAGACCGACATCAAGACCAGTGGACCTCTCAGGAAAAGATTGCAACAATTTGTAGTTTTAAATCATATGGAATGGAGGCTTTCTTATAGTTTTACTTAATGTGACAAGGATAAGCATTATTCCATTTAAGTTCTTTCATCTAGGACTATTGGCCATGCCTTTTAAGGTCAGGTGACAAGGAAAATTGGGGAATGGGTGATTCTGGAAGAGTTTATGTGGATCTATAGATTTTTTAACCTGATTTGTAAAGATATCTAAGGAATAATCATTAAATATAAACATATTTGTAATGAGTTATACAAATTTTAAGCTCATGATTCTTGGAATGCAAGGTGGCATAGTGTATTTAGAACCTGTGAGAAGGCACCTACATAGAATACTAATCTCACATGATCCATTCTTAATGTGAGAAACAAGGAATTTTGGGGGGTTCTTATTTTTTATATATAAGTGAGAAATAAGAAATTAGTTATGGTAGGGGACCAACAATAGGATCAAAATTTCCTTGAGGAGAGGGCCACAAAAACATATAGTTTTACATCAGATGATAATGGTGTTGATCACATTGGTTAAAATCTTATAGTAAGGGAATATTGTTCCTACAATATAGGGGAACATATATTTGACCAATTTTCATTCCATTTAAGGTCTTATGACAAGGAACATTGGTTATTCCTTTAAATGTCATCCAGAAAGAACTATTTTTCTATTAGAATTGTAAGGTTTTTCATGATAGACTAATGTAGTTGATTACAAGAAATATTTCATGAGGATATTTTCATTGGTATGGGTCGTGGTATGATCTCCATCTATGGTGATCAACAAATATTCTCCATTAGAGTATTCCTTTTTAATGATGCAAGTTCCTTCCTATTTCGGTTCATGCTTTTCCACTTTCAAACCTAGTATCATTAGGGCACTGAGAGCCAACAAAACTTCTCATTAGATGAAGGAATGATGGTGAACGTTCTAAATAACATCTCAATAAAATTTTTTTGGTGGAACTCCAAATGGTTTAGGGTTGTAAAACCTTTTCTCATAGATCCACTCTAATTCATCCAATCCCTTTTGAGAATTCTCATTTGTTGATAGATAATCAAAAATGGGAATAAAGATAGAAGGTAATTGTAATTTAATATGTAAAACAAATTTTCTATCATAAATAAGTGAATACAGGGTTTCTAGTGTAGTATTGTGAGTTGTGTTATGATAGGACAACAAGGGATATAGAAACTTTTCTGGCCAATATTTCTTGTTTTCTTTTCAAAAATATTATAGAGTTTTTCTTATGCAGTTTTATTAATGGTCAAATGATATCCATTTGTTGATACATCACAGTGATATAAATGGTTGGATTAAATGTTGTACTCTTGATATAGAATTTTCAATTTTGAAGAACACAAATTAGTGTCCTTGTCTATCAATATTATGTGACAAATTCTATATATGGTGATAATATTATACTTTCTAATGTTTATTATGTTAATTGTCTCCACATCCTTGTGGGGAATTACATTAACCAATTTTCAGAAAAATTAAGTATTAATAATGATGTACCTAAATTGAGTGGTTGTATCTGGAGGATATATCCCTAAAATATTCATTCCCCGTATGAAAAATATCCAAGAGTATTTTACAGTTTTCAACAGCTCTAAGGGGTGGTGGATAATATTTGTGTGTGCTTGATAGGAGTGACACTTGTTGGTGAATTCCATACAATCCTATGTCATTGAAGGCTAGAAATACAAAATAATTTATATTTTATATGAAATATTGTTCCCTAATCGATGAGTTAAATAATCCCCAGTGATGAAATCATGAATGATAGTAAGATTTCCCTCTATATCATGGCATATATGGAGAACTCCATTAAAACCTTGTTTATAGTGGACCTTTTGGTTATTTTGGTTGTTATAATAGTTTAATTCGACTACCCATCATCGGCTTTTTTCATTTATTTATCTTTCTAAAAGAAAGAACACAATTAAAAATTTTCCATTATGGGTTTCATCTAACCCTTTGCTAAATTATCTAGTTCAGAGATGGAATTGGCCTTACTGATATCTTCAATGTCATTACAAATAAATGTTGACACCATTCTATAGTGAATAATGTTGATGATGGTTACATCCCATTCTAGATATTCCAAGGCTATAGAAATATGTGAAAATCCATACTCTTCAGAAATCTATTATTATAGGGTATAAATTAATGTCAACTCTGAGGATAATTATTCCATTAACCCTAATACATAATCAATACTGGTAAAAAACTCTTCCTTTTTGATAGCATAATCACTATTAATCTATTTGGTGACTAGTTATGAATAACCTATTACTTTCATGTGGGTCACTAGTATTTTTATTTCTAGTTACAATCATAAAATGTGATCTTGGTTTTCTACCTCATTATTAATGTATAAGTCTCAAAATACAAATGAATTTTGTAGAACTGTATTTGCTGGGGAGATGAGAATGACTCTCAAACTGAAATTGTTTATTATAGAGTTTTCCATTCTTTTACCCGTTGGGATTCTAGAGGCTCCATCAAAGTACATCCCCCATATTTGAGGAAAATAATGAATGTATATGACCTCTTTATTAGTCAATACAGTATTCAATCGAATCTTTTTTTGAAGAAATATGGTCTATATGGAAATCTATTAATTCCTCCCATTTTATCACCATTTTTAAAATAAATTGATTGTTAAGATGCTATAGAATGAATAGAAACTATGCCAAGTATCCATTTATCATGGGATGGTTTAAGATATATTTGATTATATCACCATGAGAGAACAGGTGGACTTTGTGGTGTTGTTGGTAGCATCTCAGTTTCTGTTCTATAAATATTACTGTAAAAAAAAAATTTATGTCAAAATACAAATACTCAGTTCAAGTAAGGTTATATTTAAACAATAAAGACTGTTTTTATTTTCTACATCATTATGTTGTGGGAGAAAACCA
Source organism: Viscum album (assembly GCA_963277665.1). Lineage (NCBI taxonomy): Eukaryota > Viridiplantae > Streptophyta > Magnoliopsida > Santalales > Viscaceae > Viscum > Viscum album. Next base: position 1,346,343,103 of record OY728123.1, read on the forward strand.
CTCATTTGTCACTCTAAGGACATCATACATTGAATGAGTGGAATTCATTCAACCAGAGGCATTAGCATCGGTAGACTCAAAACATATTTATTATGATTTTTATAGGCTTCTTGTGAATCATAGGTCCATTGGTAGGTGAATCCATTTTTCAATGTCATGTGGAAGGGTAAATATTTTCTTGAAAGGTTCTAAATGAAGCATTAGATGTAGTAGAGACACCCTTGAAGTCTACAAAAAACATTTATATTTCAAGGAGGTGAATTATTTAGGATTATTGGGTCGTCTCAAGACCAACTTCAATACAATAGTGGTGTACTAAGAAGCTAAGAAACCTCCCTAAGGAAATAGAAGAAGAACAATTCAAGGGATTTGGTTTTTAGCTATGATGTTGTAACTTATTGAAAGTTATCTCAAGATCAGAAATATGATTATAATGTTTTAGGTATTTAACCACCAAATCATCAACAAATAATTCAACAGACTTTTCAATGAAGGATTAAAAAGTATGATGCATATCACATCGGTAAATGGAACTAGCATTCTTCAAACAAAAGGGTATCACCTAATAGAAATATAGTCCTTAGGGATCCCTCAAAGTAGTATCTGCATTATTTTAGGAGGAATATAGATTTTGACATTTCTATAATATCAATCATTGAAGGATTGGTCTTGATAAAAGATAGGTTCATCAATCATATGTTTTTTAATCAGAATCAAGATTTCATTTTTATGATAGTTTAAGTATAGAGCCTTGAAATTGATGAAAACTATGATATGTCCATTATTATTTTTTTAATAGAATAATATTGGATATCCACCTTAGGTCTTGAAATTATTAGATGAATTTGGATTTGGTGATATTTTTAGCTTCAGCTTTGACCATGGCAGTGTGAGTTGGATGTGTTCTTCTTGAAGTATTATTGTAACCATGATGATATTATGGGAAAAAAGTGGTGAGTGGATACATTATGGTCAAGGACTGGAAATTATATGTAATTATAGGTGTACATATCACAGTTATACATTAAAAAATTTGAATAAGCTTCCTTCTCTTTTGAGGAAATGGCTACACTAATTATTGTAAGTTTCAGACCATTCTATTTTCCAAGGTTTATCTATCCAATCTTATCAATAAGAGTGGAGAAAAATTACATTAATACTAGAGGGTAATCTTGGAATTAATATTCCTCTTACTACTACATACCATCCACATAAGGAATCTGTATTGAAGGGGTATTTCAAGAATTGGAAGGAGAATCAACATCCTGACATTTAGAAGATGAAGTATGGATATTCTTACTCTTGATCAGGGATACAACTATTTATTTCATCTTATCTAATATAATAGATGTAATATAAAGCTATGGGAACAAAAAACATAATTTCTACCTATTTTATTTATACTACTATGGAGAACAGAGACCTATACCATGTCATCAAATACATTCAATGTAATTTATATTATAAGGGTTCATTAATATATATCTAAACTGAAACATATGCTTTTTATTTGGTTTATGGGAAATATGTATTGATCAGAAAGACTTTTGAATGGGTTTTTTGGGGTCATTTCTAAGACATCTAGAGTGTTACCCTATGTGACATTACCAATCATGGGCTTCTCTCCTTCCCTATTGTATAATCTTTCATCGATATATTGGGATTATAAAGACTCAAAATAAATATTTTTCACTATAAAATTTCTTGATCTATTTATTAATAGAGTATTTGATACATTGATGGTATGATGATGTGACTAACAAATTTTTATTTTAAAATATACTTCCAAGTAGTATATTGAGCATCACGTCCTACCAAAAAACCAAAAATTTAAACTCAGATAAAAATGTCCCTAAATTGGGCTATAATCTTGACTCATATAAGTAGATATTTCCCAATCTTTTCATATTCCTTGATTGTTATAGTAGAAGGGGGAAGTTGTACTCACCTTAACCCAATCGATGGATCGTTATGACTAGAATGAGATTGATCCGTGATCTATTATAAATGAAATCTCATTGGATGTCAATGTCATATAGTATACCAGATATATAAAAGGGAATGATTTGCCCCTGTATAATAGTATCAAAGTCATGATACATGAATGAGACAATTTTTTTGTCACTTCATAGGATCAATCTCTTCATGATACACTTTAGTAGTCATAACCTCAACTTACAACTCTTGTAGGCTTAGTATGTCTTTCACAAGCACTTCTCATAGATGTTCTGATAAATTGAGAGCATCCATGATTGAGATATTGGTCAAGGACATGGGAAATTATTTTTGGGTGTCTTATTTTTTATCAATGTTTTGTGATTTATAGCATGGATTTTTAACCTTGGTGGGTAATTTAGTGTTCAAAGTGCTTGAATTGGTCAGGTCGGGCCTTTGAACAAAATTTGATGACGCTCCTATCACTTGAAAACTAAGTAAACTTAGTCTTACCACCCTTATATAATATTATTAAATTATTAAATACCATCTATATGACCTTCCAAAAAATTGGGTCTGGGTAACTCTAGATGAAATTGGGAGCATTTTATTTAATTTTTTAATCATACTGAAGGGATTTCATATTTGTTTTGGCATCATAAATGACTCTTGAGGGGATGATATTAGAATATTGAGTTCATTAATGATTGGGTATTACCCTATTCCCCAAAATCCTGTGGAATCTTTATCTAGTTCCTATATTAGGTATATGGAACCCATATTCATTTTTATATTAATCATCAAAAAATAAATCCAATAAATGAATGAAATTAAAAAAACCAAATAGTAGTTTTTCATCTGATGCAGATTCTACTTGGGAAGGCATTTCATATGGTACAACATGGTGGGATCGTTCTCGTTCTCTCAATGATAGAGTAATAGTGATTGAAATAATAAAAAATGATCTTTTAATTTTTATAGGTTCATCTACCTATACTTTATTTTTTTCCATTTCAGTTTAAACATTTCTTATAATTTTGTCTCTTAGAGGATTGTGGTTCTAAAGAGGTTTGTTTCTCCACAGAAAAAAAGACTAGTTCCATATATGACTAGACTAAATATTCCCTAAGGATAGTATTAATTGTTTTGATCATCCTTCTATTCATATAATCACTTATATTTGTAAACTATTTCTTATATCTTCTAGTTCTATGCCTTCTTCATCCAGAATAGTATTAGAGACCCATGCTACTTGTTCTAGTGGATTGTCTAATTTTTCCTTCATAGAATTAACCATATTTTAAAAAATGTTTTTAATGAAAAAAAATACTATATAGAGTGTAACACCATTTAGTTAAAGTTAAAAAAATATAGGTGTTCATTTAAACAAAACTGATAAGGCATTTTGAAACCCAAAAACTTTAGTAGGTTGTTTTCCATAGCTTCTTTGATGTAACCAATATTTTTTCATCTTAGAATGAAAAAAATTTATTCTTCTTGTCTTTAAACTGATTAAGTTTCTTCTACATCCCCACATCTTAAAAGGGATATGGTTGATGTCATTTCCCTTTGGGAGCAGGTTCTCTATGATATTCCTTAAGAAATTAATCTAGGTTCATCATAGGGTGTGGTTTGAGATTGATGATTTCAATTTCAACCTTACCTACTATATTTCATAGAGCTTCTGTTATTAATCAATACTTGGGTATGGTTCACTAGATAGAGTCTTCCATCCATTGAATAACTATATACAACTCCCAAAACCTACCTGGATACTTTACAAGAATTTACAACATTTGTAACTCATTATGGAAGTTCTCTATACAAAGACCCAACAAGTCTTCTTAATGGATACATAGGTTTAGAGATTAAGTATAAACCTTTCACCTAGATATAAATTATGAGTCACCTTAATTCTCTCACTTTTTCCAATTTTTATAGTTTGATGATTTTTTCTTTTGTAATGTTGTGTGTAATTGATTCAAAAACTACTAGAAGGGATCTTCTCATACTTTTATTGTCCTAGATAGTAAACATTATAGAATACAAAAGGTGGTAATTACAATGTATATAAAAATTACATGATTTTATATACTTATTTCTTCTTGATTTTTTCTATCATGGAGCCACACTAAGATACAAAGTGTATTAGGTGATGTTCTAGATCTCTTGAACCATTGAATGTTGAAAACATATGATTGAAAATGTTTAGTGGGGGAAGAGTTTCCTCAAACCATTTGGGGTAAGGCTTTCTATATGGATTCATTAGCACATGACTTCATTCTATAACTTTCATTCATGATACCAATGACTTGATAATGTTGAAAATATCTGGATTGTCAGTTGGATGTGTAGGTATTTAAATGAAAAAAAGGTATTTATAGGAACCTATTATGGTGAGTTAGCTTGTTTTTTGGTTGATATCTAGAGTGTGTTGGAATGTGGTGATCTACCTTACAAGGATCCCACTACATCCGTAATATAGGGAGATCCTAACATTCCACTACTATTGGATTTTGAAAAATTAGTTGTATGGATCTCATGATAAATATATGTTTGGTCTCCAATGTTTTTTGGAATAAAGGGCTCATATCACTAAGGAATATTTGTTGGGAGAGTGAGATGGTTCTCCAATTGAAGAATATACCCATTAAGTATATTTACTTTGAGTAATTCCTTGTTGATTCTCTTTAAATATTCCATATATGACTCATATGATGAAAAATATCTCCATGTGTAAGAGGTTCAATTTATTTTGGGAAAGAGTGCTATCTGGCCACACCTTTACCCTTTTCCTTGAACGAAGCTCACTGAGCGGGTGGTGCTTTAATATTTGAAGGAGTCCTCAAATTATTAACTAAACAATGATTCCTAATATGAACAACATCTTCAATCATTTCATTTTATACATTGTTTCAAATAGAAACATCCTCCACCTATTCCCAAGCATTTCCTTCATCTTCCATAGCATCGGTGTGGTTAGCACTGATGAAATAGACTTATACATACTAAATTATAGGCTCCCCAAAGACACTAGAATTATAGGGTGTTCATTATATTCTTGATATCCATATATAATATCATGATATTAATAATTAGTTACAAATATGAAGGGTCCCTTTATCTTATGACCTATATGGGGCATCATCTTTCTCTTTATGGATTCTCACAGAACCTCCTAGAGAAGGCTTATCAAAATATAATCTCCAAGAAACATAATCATACACATACATAATGAAAAATATGGGTCATGAGATGAGGTGAAATATTATGAATCATTCTATGATACTCCTACTAATATATAAAAATATTAATTCCATTAGAACGGTGGTGATTGAGAAAAAAAATCTCTTAGCCCTATGGGATGGGGATGCTTCCATTCCATTTTTGTGGCATCTCATTCTTGGTTTGGTGAACTTGAATGAGGTGTTTCTTATAAAAAAATCCCCAACTATATGGGTTGGGGCTACTCCTATATTTCCATATTTTCATCTCTTATAGATACTCTCTTGATCTGGTGAATCATTTTTCAACCATAAGTTGTGTGCAATGAATATTCTACACATGAGCTACTTTATCCCAAGGACATCATTGTCACTCAATGATTGGGTTTCCTTATGTAGGATTATTTCTAGAATTTTTTGGGTGCCTCATGAAAAATTCATTAATTATATCTCTCTCATCAAGATTTATTCTTCTAAGATCTATTCATGGATGATACTACTAAGAAAACCATCAACTATGGGCTGGCTCCACTTATGTGGGGTGGATTAAAGCAATGACATTGTAAAATTTCACTTCAGGTAGGTTTTTTGGATCTAGGAGTGAGGTGAAATGAAATTATACATATTCACACAAACCCATGATATATATATTGGATGGTTCATCTATGATCAACTAACGTAGATTGTAAAAATCAATAATAATTAATCATTCAATATCCAATTGATTTCCTAATTTCAGGAACCATACAACTGAAATGAAAGACAAGTCAATTTGGGGAAAAAGATAATTTTTTGTCTTTTATGTGATCTTCATATCCTTCACAAGCATGAAATATTCTTTTAAATTGTGAAGATAATCCATATATTTAGATGTATGTCATGCATGCACTCTTCTGATAGTCTCTCTATAATTATATGCTATGGAGTTATCGCGGGCCAAAACATGACCAGTATATTATCTTTATCTAATTTTCTCCTCAAAATAAATGTGTTGAATTCTTCTTCATTAAGAGATTATTCCACTTGATCTTCCCAAGGTTGATGTTTCCCAGCTGCCTTATTGTGGAAAGTGAGATTATTAAGAATATACTATAATACTAAAATCTAGGTGATACATGGCTAGTTTGTAGATTGAAAATTCCCTTGGGTTATCATTTGAATAAGAAATAATATTTCTTATCAATGATAAGGAACCCAATATGGACAGCCTCATCTTCCCAAGTGCATCCTGATGTGAGGACTTTCTCATAATTGATTCAATAAGGGGAGGAACTTCTTACCAAAATGAAACACCATTATAGAGAGGCCCTAAAAAGTGAATTATAATATTTAATGGACATCCATTATTTTTTAATGTATGACCCTAGGGAGGAATCCTTTATTTTATACACAATAGAAGAAAATAAAGTTGGAAAATTAAAAGTGGAGGAAATTCTTACCACTTGATCTTCTGAGCTCAAGGGGGATTCCATTGTACTTGTAGACCCCAGAAACCGCATCCCCAAAATTTTCAAAATGCTTTAATACATGATCCAAGATTTTATTCCATTTTTCAAGCTTCGATTTGGTAGGTCATAGGTCCCGAACGGAGTTACGGATTAGTAGTTATGGACATTTGATGTTGGGATGGAAAAATGGTTCGCAAAGTCCATTCGCGAAGCCCCCTCCATGATCGCGGAGTGCCACCGTGAAGCATTCAGGTGGGAAGCTCCGTAAACCTGTTTGATTTTCACGACGCGCCGTGAATACCCGCCGTGAATCACAGGAGGCGGGATGCTCTGCGAATGAATTTAACGTTCGTGAACCAGCTGCGATGCGAAGGAGGCAGGACGCTCCGTGACCGCACTTGACGTTCGCGATCCACCACGGAGCAAGCTCTGTCTTTGCACCGAGCGAGATTTTCTTCGCAGCGCCCCTTGCCTATAAATACCCATCTCGATTCACATAGCTCTTCTTTGCGGCTCCGCGAGGCCATGCTCCGCGGGAAGCTTCCTTCGTGGTGCTGCTCCGCGAGCCCATGCTCCAGAAAGAGCTTCCTTCGTGATGCTGCTCTGAGAGTCGATGCTGCGCGAGTACTCCGTCAGATCCATTTGTTCCACGAGCCGCCCTTGATCCGTGAGAGGCCTTTACTCTGCGAGCCGCCTTTTCTCCATGAGGCCATGCTTCGCGATGCTGCTTCGTGAGTCCATGCTCTGCGAGCCCTTGCTCCGCGATACCGCTCCACGAGTCCATGCTTCGCGAGACCCCATGCTCCGCGAGCCCTGGATCGCGAGTCCATGATCTGTGAGTCCATGCTTCATAGACCCCCATGAAAAATGGAGATTCGCACCATGATCTTTTCTGGCTGGGATGTGGGGATTTTCCATTGCACCTTTATGCACACCCACCTTCAACCTATGGAATACCATGATTTAAGATACTCCTCTGCACACCAAGAAACACCTTGAGTCGACATATTCCTCTTGGTCCCTTCCACATGTCGTGAGTAGAGATTCTCATCATCAATTCCCTGAGTACCTTGAGTCGAACCATTCCTCAAGTAACTCATCCAAACCCTATCACTTAGATCCTATGCCAGGTTGAACCAGAAAGGGCCGCCCTTGCATAAGTCCCAATACCAATCATTGTTAGGCACCTTTATGCCTAATAGTCCTATCTACATGACTATAAACTGTAGCATTCCCTATGTTCCAAATATAGGATGCCCCTTACTCCAAATAAAAGATGCCTTATGCTCCAAGCATGAGATTCCAATAGTCCTATCTACATGACTATAAACTGTAGTATTCCCTATGTTCCAAATATATGATGCCTCTTACTTCAAATAAGAGATTCCTTATTCTCCAAGCATGAGATGCCAATAGTCCTATCTACATGACAATAAACTGTAGTATTCCTTATGTTCCAAATACAGGATGCCTCTTAATACAAATAAGAGATTCTTTATGCTCCAAGCATGAGATGCCCATATTCCTATCTACATGACTATAAACTGTAGTATTCCCAATGTTCCAAATATAGGGTGTATCTTACTCCAAATAAGAGATTCCTTATGCTCTAAGCATGAGAGGCCAATAGTTCTATCTACATGACTCTAAACATTAGTATTCATAATGTTCCAAATATAGGATGCCTCTTACTCCAATTAAGATATGCCTTGTGCTCCAAGCATGAGATGCCAACAGTCCTATCTACATGACTCTAAATTTTAGTTCTCATTTTTTTTCCAAACATAGGATGCCTCTTTCCCTATACGAGAGATTCCTTGTGCGCCTAGAATAAGATTCCAGTAGTCCTATCTACATGACTATAACCTCTAGTATTCCCTATGTTCCAAATATAGGATGTCCCTTGATCCCAATGAGAGATGCCTTGTGTGATAAGCATAAGATGCCTAATGCCATGATCATAGTGGCATAATTTCAACAGCGTTGGAATCAGTTCAAACATTCCATCACTCCACCTCATGCTTTGCGTGTCCTTAATTAGGATCCTCATACACTTCCATGTCTGGAGGGACCCCCTAACGGCCTGGTCCCATGCCGCATCAGCTCACCTACCGTCCTGGGCCAAAGCCTCAGAAGTCTTTGGAAAACACTTCGAGTCAGGTCCAGTGTTTCAAACACGGTCAGTAGTTGACCCTCATTTTTTTGTCCACATTTCAGGCTAACGTGACAAGGATGCTGTGTTTCGAACACGGTCAATAGTTATCATCCATCACCACGCCACCCACATTGCGTTCCGAATTTCGGGCATGTAATTCACACTTTTGTTATCCCTTTGTTCGGACAGATTCCATTGCATTTGGCGTCATCCCGCTTTTCACTAGTGCATAGGTAAATGCCTCAACCCACAAATGGGTTGCGATTCCCTCATGCCCAGACATGAGGAAGAAATTATGGTCAACTTCCTAGCGTAAGCCCCATCCACCAGTGCCACTCCATAGTGGCACTCAGGCAGCTTCCTTGCGTAAGCCCCATTCACCTTTGTCGCTCCATAGCGGCACCCGGGCAGCATCCTTGTGTAAGCCCCATCCACTAGTGCGGCTCCATAGCAGAACCCAGGCAACTTTCTTCCATAAGCCACATTCACCATTGCCACTCCATAGCGGCACCCGGGCAGCTTCCTTGCATAATCCCCATTCACCATTGCCACTCCATAGCGGCACCCGGTCAGCTTCCTTGCGTAAGCCCCATCCACTAGTGCCGCTCCATAGCGGCACCCGGACAACTTCCTTGCTTAAGCCCCATTCACCATTGTCGCTCCATAGCGGCACCAGAGAATCTTCCATGTGTAAGCCCCATCCATGATTGCCACTCCATAGCGGCACCCAGGCAGCTTCCTTACGTAAGCCCCATCCATGATTACCACTCCATAGCGTCACCCGAGCATCTTCTTTGCATAAGACCCATTCACCATTGCTGCTCCATAATGGCACCTGGGCAGCTTCCTTGCGTAAGCCCCATTCACCATTTCCGCTCCATAGCGGCACCCGGGTAGCTTCCTTGCGTAAGCCCCATCCACAATTGCCCCTCCCTAGAGGCACCAGGGCAGCCTCCTTGCTTATGCCCCATCCACGATTACCACACCATAGCGGCACCCAGGAACCATCCTTGCATGAGCCCCATCCACTAGTGACGCTCCATAGCAGCACCAGAGCAGCTTCCTTGCGTAAGGCCCATCCACGATTTCCGCTCCATAGTGGCACCCAGGAAACTTCCTTGCGTAATCCCCATCCATGATTGCCGCTCCATAGCGGCACCTGGGAAGCATCCTTGCGTAAGCCCCATTCACCATTGTCGCTCCATAGCGGCACCCGGGAAGCTTCCCTGCGTAAGCCCCATCCACAATTGTTGCTCCATAGTGTCACCTAAACAACTTCCTTGCGTAAGCCCCATTCACCATTGTCGCTCCATTGCGGCACCTGGGCAGCTTCCATGCATAAGCCCCATTCACCATTTTCGCTCCACAGTGGCACCCGGGCGGCTTCCTTGCATAAGCCCCATTCACCATTTCCACTACATAGCGGCACCCGGGCAGCTTCCTTGCGTAATCCCCATCCACAATTGTCGCTCCATTGCGGCACCTGGGCAACTTCCTTGCGTAAGCCTCATTCACCATTGCTGCTCCATAGCGGCACCCAGGAAGTTTCCTTGCGTAAGCCCTATTCACCATTGCTGTTCCATAGCGGCACCCGGTCAACTTCCTTGCCTAAGCCTCATTCACTGTTTCCGCTCCATAGCGGCACCCGGACAGCTTTTTTGTATAATCCCAATTCACCATTGTCACTCCATAGCGGCTTCGGGTGGCTTCCTTACATAAGCCACATTCACCATTGCCGCTCCATAGTGGCACCCGAGCAGCTTCCTTGTGTAAGCCCCATCCACAATTGCCACTCCATAGCGGCACCTGGAAATCTTCCTTGCGTAAGCCTTATTCACCATTTCTGCTCCATAGCGGCACCCGGAAAACTTCCTTGCGTAAACACCATTCACCATTACCGCTCCATAGCGGCACCCGGGCAGCTTCCTTGCCTAATCCCTATTCACCGTTTTCGCTCCATAGCGGCACCCAGGAATCTTCCTTACATAACCCTCATCCACCATTGTCGCTCCCTTGCGACACATGGGCCTCTATCCTAGAGTATGTCCCAAGACCATGGGCCTCCTAATGTGTAAGCCCCTCTTCGCTTCCCATGAATGCACCCTTCGCGACGTGATCATTAGGTCCCTAAAACCTCTTGTTTCTCACACCGAGTATGAATCTCGTGGGCTAAGAGTGAGGACTGACCATGACACACCCTGGGTCGCCTTAGAGTGTAAGCCCCAAAACCCTCATCCCACATGACGTTAAACTGTACACCCGAACTACAGGGAGTTTGATCTATGTCAAGGGATGGTACATAGGAAGCCTCCACAAGGTTCAATCCCACCACCAGTGAACCCCCAGGTTCACCTTCACATCGGTTCACTGACAAAACCCTTTTTGAACTACGAGGACTTTGATCCATGTCAAGGCGTGGTACGTAGGAAGCCTCCCTGAGGTTCAATCGCATCACCCATTGGACCAAGGTCCTTCTTCACGTCGGTTCGCCGACACCCACATCCCTTTTGAACAATGGTGTCTTTGATCCATGTCATGGCATGGTACGTAGGAAGCCTCCACGGGGATCAATCCCACCGCCTGGTCATTTATTCACATCAGTTTCTACCCCCGTCCTTTATGACATTAAACTGTATGCCTGAACTACGTGGAATTTGATCCTTGCTAAGGCGGGGTACGTTGGAAGCCTCCCTGAGGTTGAATCCCACCATCCACCGGGACCAAGGTCCTTATTCATGTCCGTTCTCCAACACGGCCTCATCTCACATGACGTTAAACTGCATCCCAATCCAGCGGTAAGCCGTTGTGACCCCGCCATCAAATTGTTCTGACACCCCTTCATGTCAGTTCAATAGCCCCTTTTCAACCCGAACTACAAGGAATTTGATCCATGTCAAGGTATGGTACGTAGGAAACCTCATGAGGTTAAAGCCCAACACCCATTGGACTTAGGTCCACCTTCATGTTGACTCGCTGACAAAACCCTCCCCAAACTACGAAGCCTTTGATCCATGTCAAGGAATGGTATGTAGGAGGCCTCACTGAGGTTCAAGCCATTCATCCACCTAGACCAATGTCCTTATTAACGTCAGTTCTCTGATACCCTATTCTGAACTACGTGGCCTTTTATCCATGTCAAGGCATGGTATGTTGGAATCCTCCACAAGGTTCAAGCCCATCACTCTGTCGTTCTGACCCCCTTCACGTCGGTTCACCCCCATCCCGCATGATGTTAAACTATATCCATATGAACTACATGTATTTTGATTCATGTTAAGGAATGGTATGTAGGAAGCCTCCATGAGGTTCAAGCCCATCCAGCAGTAAGCTGTTGCAACCTCCTTCAGCGGTAATCCATTTTCAACCTCATTCGGTGGTAAGCTGTCATTAGATAAACTACGTGGTCTTTGATTCCCTACCACGGGGATACATAGGAAGCCTCCATGAGGCTCAAGCCTAGCACCTATCCATGCATCCATTCTCACAGGCCTCCTCCTCAGGTGTCCCATCGTCCCACCGAACTACGCGGACGTTGATTCCCTACCTCGGGGATACGTTGTAAGTCTCTTCAGGACTCAATCACAACATCATGGTCGTCCTCATGTCTGTTCCATCTCATTACCACTCTAGTTCATTCAACTCTCCATAATCCATCCTGATTCGTAGCTAGTATGCCACATCCTGGTGGGATCATGTCATCCATTTCCTCACTGCTCCTAGTAGTACCTGGGCCGCTATCCACATGTAATCCCCCACATGTCACTGGGTCGTTGTCCTCTATGTACACCCCGATTCATCACCCCTTCGAACTAGGTGGGTTTTGATCCCTGTCATCTATATAGGGTATGTAGGAAACCTCCATGAGGTTCAATCCCAGCCAATGGTAAACCATGGTGTCCCCCATCCCGGGGCGCACTCCCCCTGATCCGCCCTCAGTGGTGTTCATATCAGCCATTACGGTGTGACATCTCCCCTCCATGGGGTGCACCAACTCGGATCCGTCCTCATTGGGAATTCTGATCCATCCATCTTTTGGGTGTTCCCTCCATGGGATGTACCAATCTGATCCATCTCTATGGGATGTTCAGATCAACTGCATTCCGTCTCCACAAGATGTTAAACTCGTGGCCTACCTCGTGTTAAACATGAGATTCCTATGGAAAACCTCATAAGACACGCATATGGCGTAACCTTCTCCGCAAGACGTCAAACTCATGGAATACCCCATGTTAATCATGGGAAGCTGAGGAAAACCTCATATGAATGCCTATGGTATATGATTCCCCGCATTTAAAGTGGGATGCATCGGGTTCTGCACCCTTGAGATGCCCTCTTATGAGGAAGAATACAGGTTCCCCAATGTCAACGCACCCAGAGATTCCCTGACATGCCTGATATTGTCATCTACTCCAACCGAAGGTCACTACCATGTCAAGACCCCATGGAATGTCGTGATGGAAGTAGTTTAATTAACCGGCGTCCATGAAGATATGGCACCGGGAACGAGATTCACAAAACATGACTTAAATCTATGAGGGAGACCTGGACTAGGTGACGAGTTTCGAGGAGGAATCCACGGAAGGAAGAAACGGCATCCCATCATCCCATTTTGATCATGGAGAAACGTCCCTAAACAAGGAGTGAATGTCGCCCACCTTTGGAAAGCGGGAAAGCGGGGAAACAGCTATGCGTCCTCACAGATGGATGCGTGCGCCCTGGAGAAAGCGTTGGAAATAGTACTCATCATGATAAAATATCTTATGTTCAATATTAGTATATCCACAAAGGGGGCCTTCATATTAAATACTCTTTGGAGGACCTCCAGAGCTACTCGTAGAAACTTTGCGGGGAGGAACTTTGAAGGTTCAATTATGAATTCTTTGATCTAGAGCATGGGACACCATAGATAAATATTTTAGGGCATCAAGAATACTAGTATTGAGTAGATAAGGATATTGAGCTTTCAATTGAATTTCAAATAATATTTGGTGATAATTATTTTTAGTTTTTATCCTTAGGGAATCTAAAGTTTCATGGTGTGGATAGGGACTTTCTTATAAAGGAGTATTCCTGAGTGATGATCATGTTTTTTTTGGTATTTTATGATAAGATTATTGGGTTTTAACAGTGATGTAATCCTACCCTAGAGTAGCCACAGAAATTGACTGATGGTATCTAGTTGGAATGGGGATATATGCCTAATCTTGTAGTTCATAGATCATGGGAGTGAGTTGATGACCCCGATATATGGGAGAGGTAGTTTGTGCCTACTCCCTAGTAACATTCACATTATGTGGATGAGTCATTCCAATTGCAGGGGTGGAATTGTTTACCTAAAACCTAGATAATTCAAATGATTTAAATATATTTTGATATCTTTTTATATTTTGAACATGGATATAATATTGTTATTCCATTGTCTAAGGCTATACTGGATGACTTCTATAGCTAGAACAGGAATAAATACCCATTACATGGTTTTTGAAATGATATATGCCTGATCTTGTACTCAAATTCCTTTAGGTATATACCCACAGAAATCATATAAAAAGAATAGATATGGTTCTTCCCCTTATTTTTTATTAGGGTGTTCTAACAAACTTCTCTGAATGATGCCAAACAATGTTGGTAGGCTTGATGGGTGTAGAAATAAATATATTCCTTCTCCCATATTGTTTTCATAGTCTATTGATGGGATTCTATAGTGGAAATGAGGTTGTGTAACTACTCCATATTAATTGTTTTCCACCCTTAGGGGGATTTCTTGGTTGACTAGTTTAGATTGACATGAGTTAGACTCTTTAGGGTGGCAGCATTGGTGGAATAAGAACTCGATGATGTACTTCATTAGAAGTGGTGACACCTAGTAAAAATCATTTTATGTGAAATGGTGCTTCTAAAATAAGTTATTTTCATCCTATTAATACTCCTCTCTTATATAAGGTAGGAACTTGTTTTTTTGTGTAAGGACTCTTAAAATGGATTGAAATGGAAGTGGTATTCACTTTATTCTTTTCAACCAATCATCATTGGGTGGATTATTAGAAGTGTTTTATTTATTGGGGGGTTAGTGTGCAACCTCAATTGTTGGGATAATAGAATTTGGGTGGTACTAATTGATCAGTTTATCTTCCCCCTCGAATTGAAGGCGTTGAGTCGGTGATAGTGTACTCTATTTTAATGAGGACGCAACTCATGTAACCATTGATGTGTAAGTCTATCTCAATTATAATGATTTCATTTTTGGATCCATGATAATTTTAGTGAATGTACCTGAGTTATACAAACAATCAAAAAAATGTAAACCCATCAAAGTAGCATAAAACATTAAACAAGAAGATGCTAATTGGTTTATTTAAATGATACATGTTTCCCAAATTATGTATCAAAAGAGTGTATAATATGATATGCTATGACATGTGGGTAAAAAAATCAATTTTTTCAAATCAATTTTTTCAAATCAATTTTTTCATTTTTTCACACCCTTTTCCAAGGCAGTTTCCAATGGGGTTTATTCATGAAACTAGAAACTCTCAGTGTCTCCCACATCTATAATGGTTCAAAGATCTAATTTTTAAAAGAATTTGATGGTTTTATTTTTTTTTCAATGATACTTAGTAATGTTCATGGCTAAGAGGATGGAAGCTCATTCTCACCACACCCTTTTTGGGGAGTTATTTCATAACCTAGGATTATCTAATATATTTAAGACATATTTTTTTAATCTTTCCCAAATCCCTAGTGTGGGAATGGTCAACCATATGTTAAAATTACGTTAACCATTATATATGTAATAATTCATTTATGCATGTGGATATAACAATTTTATGTATCATAGGTTCACTGTTTTGTTTATTTATTACATTATGATGATGTTTTTAAGCCATATAGATTGGCACTATTGAATTTATTTTCATCTAGTGATAAAGTTAATGTATTTATATTATCATCATACCCATGAAAAGGGAATATTATATATCCTTATGCAATGAATTAGAACCCACATATTTCAATTATTATTAATGGGATACATCAAACCTTTTAAGGTCATGTGAGAAGGCAAAAACATTGTATTTTAACATCATATAGTATGGATATCCAGGCTAAAGGTTCCTAGAAATGGTTTGTGTGGTACATAAGAATGAGGGGACCTCTAAGATTGAACTTGTCGGTAATATATCTTGACAAGATAGGTTGATCTTACATGGAATTTATACCCTTGAATATATCTCTGTTTACACCACTTAAGAAAACAAAAACATTAGGAAGAGAGCCATGTATATTTCAATATCCAAAGGCAGGGTTCGAGGAAATCAAAGGGAAAGTTAGAATACTCCAAAAAAGACATGCACGATCCATCTGAAAGATGAACCTACGTGATCGACTTGCATGGTAGAGCTATGCGCCAGAATAAATTTTATACCCCAGCATGGAGCACCTAGGATGAGGAGTTGTGCAGAGAACCTATGCGGATAAATTTTCCTTGGACCAGGCCCATCCGTGCTTATAAATAGATCCCTTTGGCTCCCCATTTGAAGGAAAAGAAAAATTGAAAGACTCTCTGAAGCTCCCATTGCATAGATATTTCTCGTAGATCCCTAAAATTCTCTCAGGTAGCTCTCTGAAACCTTAGAGAAGAGATAATTAAAAATTATAAGATTGTTTTGAATTTGTTTTTCAATTTTGTTATACGTTTTTATATCCTATTTGAAAAACATGTTTCAATCATCATTCACATCTACACGGCATACCTGCGCAACCCACTTGTGTGGTATACCTACGCGGTACATCAACATGGGGTACCTATGCATCATACTTGCGTGAGGTACCTACACGACAGAGCTTGGTGTAAATCCTACATACAAACTCAAGTACCCTCTTTACAATCCATTAATGGAATTGTATCTCCATCCTTTTTTCCATTATCTAAAAGGGACTAAGTTGAATCCTCCACAAAAACCTTCTGACTTATTAAACCTTTGGGAAAGGCACATCAGCGTGTCTCATATTTGGGTTTGTATTTCCAGTTTCATATGATTCCCACATCAGTTTCACAATGGGGTTAGGCTGCATGGAGTATCTATGGGATTGTATATTTATAGTCACATGGACCTTTCTCCTAGAAACAGTGCTGGAAGTTCCCAGTTTTGAGAGTAAGGGTTTGGGTTCTGTCCTCTCTTTCTCATCTGTAAAACCAGGAACCTCAGGTCACTAGTAGGGAAGGTATAGTTCACACTTACTTTTCCCCTCAAGCATAAGAGAAGTCTCCATCTCCTACAAGGATCAATTTTGAGGAAACCAGTTTGGTGTCATCCCATATCTTTTCTTGCAGGAGGTGGAATAATTGCTCTTCCTCAATACTTTGGTGTCGTAGACCAAAGGGGAAATGGGCACAGGGACTCTTGTTACCCTTTCCCTATCTAGTTGTGCTTTTTCACCATATGAATTCATCCTGGTGTAATCCCCTGAACTTCATCCCTTCATCCTTACATTGGACCTTTGTCAAATGTAAATAGAATAGTGGAAAGGCTCGTCACCTCACCCTCTTCCACATTCAATGTGCCCTCTTCCATCAGAGGAGGAAGAATAGTGTGAACTATCATTGTTTAATCTCTAACATCTTCTTTTTTCTCACACCTACCATGACTCACGTGGGTTTAGAGATACATGATGGTTAAAATATTCGCACAAACACTCATTGAAATGAACTATTAGAACTTAGTTTCCTGTTCAAACCAGGATACGTAAGAAACCTTTTCAGGGCCCGAGCTCACTAGACATCCTCTTGAGGAATCCAAACCTAATTCCTTTAATCTGGGAATCCTCATTAGTAATAAGCCCCAAATTAAACCCCAAATCATCAAGGCATCCTTTTCAGGAAGTAAGCCTAAACACATCTCTCTCAAAGTACCGTACTCACCTATGAGACTCATCAAACTATGTGGGCATTGATTCCCATCTATATGGGAAACGTAGGAGGCCTCATTGTGGTCCAAACCCAACACTTCCAATCAACCCTGTTTTCCTTGGGCTATATTCCCAATAGGGTCTCATCTTACTTAAAAACCCATATCCTTTCCATGTTCCTTGGGCTGCTTTAGCATAAGTCCCACACTAAGTTTTTACCAAGAACCTTTCGCTTAGAGGTCCTTATCACATGACCTTAAAAGGTATGATGAGTATTATTAAGTATCACCGAACTACGAGGGTTCAGATTCCTTTCATAAGGATACATAGGTAGCCCATTTTATGGGCACGATCCCATGATGAAAAAAACCCTTTGTCTCCCTAGATGACAATAAATTCCAGAGTGCCCCACTAAGTGGATTAAAACCCAGTATCATCACAAAAATGATTAAAATAATCTCTAATCGGTATTTTAGAGGATACTATTGATGGATAACCTCGAATTCATATGGTAATTTTCATTAATGAAGATCCTTGAATGCATACTGATGATTATAAATTTTACACATGATAATAAGTGATTGTAAATTCCAAGGTATAATTATGATATACTTGGTGAATTAATAAGGATTCATGAAAATATCATAAATTTATAAATAGAGTCATGGAGTAGACAATAATTCTCCCCAAAAGGGTGTGATGAGTCTGACCTCCCATCCTCTCGACCAATGCAAAATTTTAAGTATCATAAAGTTCAAACTTAACGAACTCATACCATTGGAAAGTAGATCCCCTTTGGAAAAATAAATGTTGGCAGTTTCCAGTTCCATAGATAAATCTAATGGAATACTCCCGAAAATAGTGATTCTTAAAACTAGAACACACGTTTCAAGGAACTAGGAAACAAAAATGGTGAACCTGATGTAACTCCTTAACCAAGTTAATAATATTACCCACCTGTTAGGCCCCAGTCAGTTGATATTGGAGGACCATAAAACGGAATAATTCACACATGTATCCATCTAAAAAGGTGTTGTTTTAATGGAGTTTTTTGATGTCTTTCTAGTTTTTCTTCTCAGAATTCCCTTCATTCAAAAAAACAGATTTCTCTAAGAGAACATACGTGAACTTCATGACCACTAATCAAGCTAGATCTCCTTACATGAGAAAGAAGTCATCCCCAACCCAGCGTCTTCAACATTGGGTACCTGAGGTGCTGTAAAGGAATATCATCAGCATGGTACAATCCTGAATTCGGAGGCTACTCGATAGGCCCTATAGGTCAATAAAAATCCTTGATCATCTGGCCAATGAAGACTGATGATCAAAAATAAAATGGTGCCAACCAACATTTCCAACTATTTTGGGTCCTTGTCCCTAGAACGCAGTAATAAATCCCTCCTGTACTATAGGGAGATGGATCAAGAGTTCAATCAAAGCCAAAATTCAAGAATGCAGGTGTCCTTGAGAACTCCCACCAGCAGTCTCCACTAGAATCAGGTGGTAGTATACCCCCAACATGATGGGGGTGTTGCCTTTGGATGTTTGGCCTAGGTCTCTCAGACCTGAGAATGCAAGATGAACCGCCAGGGACAATGTCCTATCAATTGGGAGCAGTTTCTCACCACTTACTCCTCCAGAGAAGTCCGTCAATTTAACATAATGGAAATCAATGAGCAGGCATATACACCCATCCATCAAAAAATTTCTTCTCGGCTGACTTGTCTGATAGAAACCCACCAATCCCACTATATTAACCTGGTGGAGTATTGAGAACAGTAAAGTACACCTACTTACTAGTTATCAGTCAGTAAACAGGCTCATCTGACTACATTTAAAGTAGCCCACTAGTCTAATATGGTGGAAATGGTAAAGAAGAACATACACCAGTTTAAAATCTCCAATATTGTCAGCAGCCTTGTCTACTATAATTAAATGAAGCCTATCAACCATACTTTACAGGAAACAGCCAATGGGTACAAACACTGACCAATTTTCATCAAGCTTGCCAAAAGACTTGTTTGGTAGCACCCGGAGAAGTTATTCAAAAAGCTCCTACGAAACATTTGGGGCAGACCCAACTCTCTACCCTAATAAATGATTACTTTCAATACCCATTGACAATAAAAGGAGGATAGGAGTAGGTATATACACCTACTCCAGTTACGAAATAGACGTATATTCATGTCCTGGCTGCTGAAGTCACTGAACACATTTTATCAATGGTGAAAGGGAATTCACAAATCCTTGCCCATATTCTGAAAGCATGCAAGGATATTTTAATAACAACTTCACTATTATAAGGGGAACAGAAACATAAATTTTTCCCCACACATGGGATGACACATTGGCATGCCATCCTAGAGCATATACATACCTATGTTCTAGTATAGGATGTTCATGGGGCATACTCCCCCATATCATATGGACAAAACGATCGGGAACATACACCCTTTACAATTAGAGGTAATCAGTTCGTTTTGGTAACAACTCCACGGCAAACACATACACTTTCCCATGATAACCACTTTTCCCACCATGTGGCTGCAACTAAGTATTAGAGAACATCCAAAAATAATTATCACCAAGAATTGTTGGAAAATCAAGAGTAAAGCTCCGATTTGGATCCTCTTAATGTTGGAGTTCTTGAATCCCTCTAACATTATCTATTGTAGATCAAGATCCTACCCTCTCATTACGAAATTATGGGAGTAGTATTTGTAGTTCTGAAGTTCCTCGTCAGACACTTCATCATGAAGGCTTGATTCATGAAAATTCATTCAATCCAGAGTGCATATCTACAAATGAGAGACATGGAAACCCTCTGTGTGGCCAAAAGAACAAGGAGTAAGTAGATTTATCCCTTACTGTAATCCATCATGGTTATCCTCCCCATGATGGAATTCACTGTGAAAGTCCTCTTCATAGTATTATTTCACATTATCATGAAAATTTCATAATTGACAATGTAGCGATGAGAAACCCCTCTTATCTCAAGGTACGTGAAAACACTACGCTAGTCATGTATGATGCCTTTTCATTTATTGGTGAAACACTCTCTCAGCTAGAAAACATATTTAGGGAAAGGTCATTCATTGAACCTCCCTTGGGTCATTTGTCTTCAAATACAGAGCATCCACTTTGGTCAGACCAAGTGGTGAAAGCTTTAGTGAAAGATGATGAAGATTTGTTAAAAATGAGGAAACAATTAGCTAAAGGAAAAATATTAGTCATGTTCTGGCCTTTGGAAAATTATCTGTATAACATTCCATATTTGATGAAAGAAGATTGCATTCAGGACATCTGCCTCAACTTATGGAAAACTCTTCATCATTTAAAAACCAAATTATTACCATATGATGAATATCAAAATCAGGTAAAGGTAATGGAAGGGTTGCAACTCCAAATTGACTTGACCTTTCTCTCATTTTCCCAACATCCAAAGGTTGAAAAACAATAGAGAACCCTTCATCTTGCATGTCTCAATTATCTAAAGAGACTACACTAGTTAATTTCAGATTCCCCATATAATGTTCATATCAGTGGATGTGGTGAATATGTAGCATTCAATTTCAATACACTCCAAAATCAGAAAATCCACAAAAAGTGGTCTAATGCAATGATATTTCCCACGATCATCCACAATCAATAGATTTTGTATGTAATTATATGTACGCTCAAGAACAGGCCTCAACCAGTTCTAATTAGAACCAGGCCCAAAGAAAATAATATGTTGAGTTACTTTTACCACTAGCATCTGAGAATCTTGAGCAGGTGTCCCGCTTAGAGGATGTCGAGCGTTATAGAATGAAAATGTCTAAAATATCACGACGATCTTTCAAAATAGGTTATTTGAGTGGTTGTTGGATAATGCACACAGCTAATGTCCAAACAAAAATCCGCAAATTCAAAAGAGAATTTGCACAAATTTCATCCATAGAAACTCAAGAATCACCCCAGCTTGTAAGGATGGGGGCTCATTTAATTCAACCTTCATGTTCATTCGACAAAGTTAAAATATTTAAAGAATAAGAACATGAACAGCCCCAGCCTGAAGGGCTGGGGAATTATTCACATCTGCAATCCCCTCCACAACAGAAGTTAGTTTTACCCCAATTAGAGAAGAAGCCATAAGGAAAGCATACAACTGAACTATCCAAGGATTCCCTTCGGGTAACTATCCACCAAATAGTTCCAGGTAATTCATAATATAGGAGAACTAAGTCTCATGAAGGAAACAAAGGAAGATGATCTTGTAAAAATACTGACAGAATTCCATCGATGCATTACATGTTAGTAAATGTCCTTAACACTATTGCAGAAGATCCTCCAGAAAATAAGTACAGTTTAGGGATATCGGAAGATGATTTTCTTTTCCATAATACGGTACTCACCGAGTCAAATGAAGAACGTGTGCAGACCCAAAATTAAAGGCTTACCTAGAATCTAGGTATGCCTTCAAATAACAACTCCCCCCTCTCCTAAAGGAATCTAACAAGGGGAAAGGCAAAAGTTAGATTTCATCTCACTTTTCCACTAGAGAAGGTCAATATCTTTCACTTGAAAAGAGATTTTCATAGAAAGAAGAGGAAATGAAGGAGTTTAAAAGACTCAATACAGAGTTACTTCGAAACAACATTTCTGCTAGACGTACTCCCCAGACAGGTCCTCAACTTGTTAATCCTGTAGGACCTCCTTAGAAAAGAGTATTTTTAGTAACTACATATGTAGATGATGAATTCCCTCCACTGGGTACACAATAAACAAAGGACCATATTCATCCTGATAATTCTATTCTCGTGGTTTATCCAAGGATGATATCGGGACCACCATACATGGTTTCGTTAGTCATTACACCATCTCAAGCATCAATTTCTATACCTTCACAAGTTCTAGCTCATCTAGATGTTCCCCAAATGCATATGAAGACAATTGGGGCATTAATGACTTGATTGTAATATATGTAAGAATTATGTGTACCATTTCCGCTTGAAAATAGATCTTACCCTAAAAGGGTGGATGCAATCCCCCCCCACCAAATTTTGTCAATACCACATTCCCATACGTTAATGGTTCTGGAGATCTGGAACTACACTTTAAACATTTTTTTATCCTTGTGATACCATGATGGGAACTTATCAATAACAGGAATCAGTTAAGATTAGGTTTTTTTATGAAGTCATTACAAGTACCAACTTTTATCTCTTATACAAGTTTACAATCTCAATCAATTACTGAATGGAATGATCTCCATCAGAAATTCCTTCTTCAATTTAGCTCAACGCTACCAAATAGGATAGTTTTTTATCTTAGTAACTGTAAAAAAGGGAAAATGAAAGAGTTTCAGATTTTATTGCTCAAAGGAAAGGAATAACATATTCCTTAATTCTAGCACTCCCTAAAGAAGAGTTGCTTCCAATTTGTGTGGAAAATCTATGGGATGATCTATGCATAGCATTAATCCCAATAAAATACACAGGAGGGTTTTGAGACCTTAATTCAACTGCCCAATAGATATAAGACTCTTTTATTAAAATTATGGCTAAACCTCGTGTAATTACATTAGGTCTGAGGAGGAGGATTGGAAGGGAAGAAGCTACTACAGTCACACTCAAGCAGGCACCTATACCTACTTCTACTTCAATATCTTTATCTTACCAAAGGGATCTTCTTCCTAAGAATCAGCAGAAATGACCACCTTGTAAATATGATATAAGAGGTCAAAGGCCTAAATAGATTGAGGAAATAAAGAATAGAGATTATTCTTTTAGGAATGAACAAGTTTCTGGTTACATAATCTCAGCATTAGAAAACAATTTTATTCAATTTCCATGGATGAAGACGCCAAATAAATAGGGAGATGAAGATATTCCAAATTATAATCCCTTTCACAAGATGTTGGGACACCCTACTCAATAGTTTTTTGTTTTCAAAGACCTTCTGCAAAAGATGGTAAACATTGGTCAAGTGAAACTAAAAAGTTCATCATCTCAATTAGCATGTGTAATTTCTACTGACCAAGAAGAATAAGATTTATTTAAAGAGGAAAATGTAAAAATATGCAGAAATATGATGATTGGATGATCAGAAAAATGATCAATCGGACTCATTCCATTTTAAAAACCTAGTTGGAACAATAGATTATGTATTCTTCCACTGCTTCTATAGAAAAACTACCTTTAACAAGAGGTCATTATTCAATAAAGAAAAGTGATTATAAGGAATAAGAGAGGTTAGAAGTAGATGAGCTCATGTCAAGGAAAAAATTTTCCTTGACCCTGGCATATTTTATGCCATCTGTTTTCAATGAATGGGCACTACCCCGCCAAACGGCATAACCAGAATTAACCTATCAACTAGAATCATCATCATATGAAGAATTAATATTTGGTTCTATCAATGTTGTCCATTTAATTGATCCTTATTCCAATGATGATTCTAATTATAATGAGACATAATTCCTTGTACCTAATTAAGGAACAAGAGGAAGAGTCCAAGGTCGAGGATACAGGGGAAAACATGGGAATTCTAGAAACCACCATTTTAACTCTACCCCTTCTTGAAACATATATGCAGTAGAAACTCATGGAAGATCCCTTTTGTGGGTTCAATAAGAATAAGGAGTTTCTTTCATGAAAGATAAGTTCGGTTCTAACACAATTATTTTGGAAGACCAATTAGAAGTATTACTGTCTTCTTCTGAACAAATGAATAGACTTAGTTAGTCTAATTTACCAAATCCATGAGTATTTCCAGCTTATACTCCGACACATAGTACGTCTACATCATATGCATCAACTACCAAAGCACCTAAAAAACCACATCTCCATGCTTGGAAACGCAGTCCTTCAAACCAAAAGTATGATATCTTGAAACAATTGGCCCAAGTACCGACCAAGTTATCAATTCTGGATGCTTTGAATCTGTCAAAAGATCTTCGAGAAAAAACTCATTGAGTCTTTTTCAAGTCCTCAAGAGTTTGAAACGGAATATTCTACTGTCGAGGTTTACCATATAGAGAATGATTATGTATAATTTCATGAAGTCATATAATTTACTGATGAAGATGAAAATTATGTGGTGCTTGGGAATATCAAACCCTTGTATTTTTCTGTCAAGGTTAATGACGTAGACATTCGATGAGGCTTTATTGATAATGGATCTAGATTCAACATCATTCTTGTTTGTAAACTTCGTCAATTGGGCTTGATTGAATCTAACTTATCTCATTAGACTTTAATGTTTCAAGATTATGATAATGATGAAAAAGAACCTCTGGGAGAGATTACACTCAGAACTCAATTTAGAGATCTTGTGACTAATTCAGATTTCATGGTTGTTCTTCAAGACACAACCTTCAATATTCTACTTGGAAGGCCCTGGCTGCATAAACATGCATTCAAACTTTTTTCATACCAAAAATGTTAAAAGTACTATTTAAATAGTCAAATCGGGACATTTTATGGTGACAAGGCTCCATTAAAAACGTGTGAGTCTCAATACATTGAGGCACAGTTTTATCACACAAAAAGAATATAGACCATGATAAAGGAAATAACCAGAGTTAATGCTCCAGATGTACTGGAAAAGATCCTAGAAAATCCATTTATTCATTTGAGTATAGATTATGTGTTACCCATCAATCAAATTGAAAAGGTAAACCCAAATTCGAGAACTCGTCCAGTAACTTCCATAATGTCAATTACGGCAATTGATCCTAAAAACATGGAAGAAACTGTTGATCCACCAACAAATGATGAATGTCTAAATGGAGATGTTTTCATTTCATCCACTGAACTACAACAATACTCTACTTCATAAACCTATGTAGAATAGATTGTAGCAATTCTAGATAAATACAAAGTTGTTGATTCTCAATCCATCAATCCCTCTTTCTTACCATTGAAAGACCCTTCGTCATCAGTAGGGTCAGATATGGTGGTCTCTTCATTCGGATGTTCAAATACTAATTTCCCCTCTAACTCTAGGAGGTTTTCCACTTCATCTACTTTGGAAATGGAAACAGAATAGGTAACGTGCAATGAAGAATAATTGAAAGATCTCATGGATGCTCCTCTGGCATTTGATGAAGGTGTCTCTACCATTGTGGACGAGCTCAGAGAAATAAATATGGGTACATAAGAAGATCCACACCCCACTATAATTAGTGCGGCCATGACCTCTGAAAAGAAAGTGGTGTATTATTTATTTCTAAAGAAAAATAAAAATATATTTTTATGGAAATATATATAAATTTCAGGTCTTAATCCTGTTGTAGCCACCCATCATCTAGGTTTTCCAGAAGAACATTGTGGATTCAAGAAGGCAGCAATAAGAACACACCCAACTCATGCCTCTAAAATTAATGTTGAAGTTGATAATATTATAAAGGATAACTTTTTCATGGATGTTCAGTATCCCAAATGGCTAGAAAATATTGTCCTAGTGAAAAAGAAGAATGGGAAAATTAGAGTCTTCATTTATTTTAGAGATCTTAACTGGGATTGTCTAAAAGATGATTTTCCTGTTCCAATTACACAGCTTCTAATTGATGAAACAGCTAGATATGAAGCTCTTTCCTTCGTGGATGGATACTCTATGTATAATAAAATCCATATGGACCTACAGGATGAAGAATCTACAGCCTTCAGAGTCCCTCAAGGTGTGGTTTTCTATCTGGTAATGTCTTTTGTCTTAAGGATTGAAGGTGCAACATATCAAATTTCAATGCAGCATATCTTCAAACCATTATTAGGGAAATATATTGAATGTTATGTGGATGATTTTGTGGTCAAATCCAGAAGACTTTCCAATCACTTGGATGATTTAGAATCCATATTCCATAAACTTTGGCAACACATTTTGAAAATGAACCCCTTGAAATGTGCTTTCGGGGTAACCTCAGGAAAGTTCCTTAGCTTTTTTGTACATCAACATGGTATCGAAGTTGATCCTAAGAAAAAAAATCTTTTTTATATCACCTCCTCTAAATATGAAATAATTAAGAGGACTCCAAGGACACTTGTCCTATTTTCGGCGCTTTATCGCCAATTTGGAGGTCAAGTGTTTGGATTTCACCAAATTAATGAAGAAGGGAGTCTCCTACCAATGGAATGAAGACTGCCAATAATCATTTGATACCCTCAAGAAATATCTCTTGAGTGTTCCAGTATTGATGCCACCTGTTGAAATAATACCACTTATTCTCTACGTGACAGCTTTAGAGCGATCACTTGGTGCCTTCCTCACCCAAAAAGAATGATTCTAGGAATGAAAACAGCCTTTACTATCTCAATCAAACTATGCTTGATGTGGAAAATTGATATTCAAGTATTGAAAAGTGCTGCCTGGAATTAATTTTTGCAGTTTAGCACTACCTACAACATCATGAGGTCCAATTGGTATCTTGCAATAACCAACTCAAATTTATCCTCAGTCATCCTATTCTTACTGGGTGTTTGGCACGGTGGGCAGTTATTTTTCTACAGTTTGATATCTAGTTTGTGCCTCAAAAGGAAATAAAAGGCCAATATAAGGCTTACTTCCTTACTAAGCATCAATCTGCGGAAGATACATCATTTAATACTAAACTTCCTGATGAAGAGGTATTCTCTATTCAAAAAAATTCCCAAACATGGGAAATGTATTTTGAAGGTGCTTCTAGAAGTCCAATAGGAAATAAAATGGAAAACCCTAAACTCAACAAATTTGGGTTAGGAATTTTAATTTTTCCCGTGAAAATTTATTATTGTCTTATTCCTTCTTGTTATCAGAAGGTGGTACCAAAAATGAAGGAGAATATCAAGCTCCCATCGTAGGTTTGGAATTTTCCCTTCAGGTACGAATGGATCATTTTAAGGTGAATAGTGATTCAGAATTGGTAATAAAACAAATAAATAGGGAATATTCTATCAAAAAAGAAGAGTTAATCCCTTTTGTGATTACTTCATACGGTTAATTGATGAATTTCCCTCAGAACTGACATTGTCTTATGTCCCATGATCACAAAATGCTCAAAAAGATGCACTAGATAATGCAGCTACAGCCACGGAAGATCCTAATCAAGATGAGAAAGTCATTAGCATATCCCATCGCCACGTGGTCAAAACTTTTTTCAAACCATAATGGAGGAAATTAATGAAATTTTCCCTATTTCTGAACCATATGGTCATACCATGAGAAGGAGAACATCCATCATGGAATATCTTCAAAATGGTGTACTTCCACCAGATAGGGTTGAGAAAGAACAGATATAGCGACGAGCGTTCAATTTTACTCTTTATGGTAGTCCAGACCATAAAAAGATCCTCTACAAGAAAGGATTTGATGGAATCCTCATCAGATGTATTGACGGAGAAAAGACTAGTGCTATCATGAAAGAATTATATTCAGGAGTTTTTGGTGCCCATCAGTCTGGGCATAGATTCACTAATCAGATCTGAAGGCTTGGATACTTTTGGCCTTTAATGGTGCAGGATTGTAAATATTTCACTAAAAATGTCATCCCAAACAAGTTCATTCCAACTTTATTCATCAACTCCCATAGTTTCTACATATAGTTAAATACTCTTGGCCATTTTCTACATAGGGAATGGATGTATTAGTGCCTTATCCTCCAGCCCTAGTGAAGCAGTTTAAGTATATTCTCACTGCTACTGACTTCCTCTCTAAATGGGTTGAGGCAATACCTATCAAAGAATTAGAAGCCAAAATAATTTTTAGTTTGGAAAAACTAATATCCTCACCCAATTTGGTGTCCCTCATACTATTTTGATGGACAATGGCACAATGTTTTGTTCTTCTGGGGTAAAAAAGTCATATTAATAACATAATATCAAATCCAACCATTCATCTTGCTGTCATGCGGTGGCCAATGGACATATAGAGGCCTTCAACAAGACCCTATAAATTATACTCTAGAAAATGGTGGATAAAGATAATAAGTCATGTCCTGATAAAAGTTTTAATTCTTTATGGGCTTATCAGACAACTACCCATACTACTACCCAAGAAACTTTTTATTCATTGGTATATGGAAATGAAGTAGTTTTTTCAATTGAAATGCAATTTCATTCACTCAGAGTTGCAAACTGTGACCTGTCTTCTATAGATGAGAGGTATCAAAAACAGTTCAATTAGTTGTAACAATTAGACAAGAAAATATTTCATACTTTGCATCATTTAGAATTCTATCAGAATATAAAAGCATGAGCTTTTAACAATAATGTTCTCCTCCATTCATTTCTTCAAGGATAATTGGTATTTGTCTTCAGGACTCCTATGATACCAGAAAATAAACCTCAAAAACTCGAGAAAAAGTGGTAGGGACCTTATTCTATACATAGGGTCTATTCAAATGGATCTTATGCCTTAATCTCAATGGATGGAGAGTTTATTACAACTCCAACCAATGTGAGATTCTTGAAGAAATACTTTGTGTAGTTGTGCACATTCATCCTCACATGAAGACTTTAAAATACACGGTACAATATCCTCATAGCAAGAATTTAAACTACACAGTACCATGTCGTTGATGCATGACTAAAATCTGCACATCCCCCTTTTCCTTGTTGCAAGAGATTAAACTACATAATAACTATAAGTGTCCATGCTACATGATGGTAAAATGCGTAGCATCCTCGTCCTTGTAGTGTGATTTTAAACGTCATAACATCATTTGTAAAACTAATATTTTCTCTATTTTGATGTTAGAAGATTCCATATGAAAACATAATTGATGTTATCACTACTCCTTAGTAGTATATGAGTCCCTCTCTTTCCTATGCCTGAGTCGTATTTGCACAGAGATCTTGTTTTTAGAACTATGTATGGATTGATTCTCATTTTCCAATGAGATACGTAGAGAAACCTAAATCTCCAATTTTGGTCCCATCCACAATCACATAATATTCTTATTTTATTTTATTCTCCTTTATATGAATCAGATCTATAAAGAGTGTATCCTTAAGATATATTATTTGTCCCTTCTACTATTTAATGTCTTAAGATTTACTATTATCTCAGAATGTGTCAAAAGTTCCCATTCTTCATTTCAAACTCGATTGGCATGAGAAATTATTGTTTCAATAACTATTTATGGATTGATTCTCATCCTTTAATGAGATATGAAGAGATTCCTAGATCTCCAATATTAGGCCTAGCCGTGATAAAAAATCCTTTATTTCTTGTATCAAGTCTTCATAGAGAATTTTTTAAGAAATATGTATGACATGATTCATTCCCCAGCAAAGACATATAGTGAAACTTGGGTTTTATCCCTTAACCCAATTAAAATATTCCTTTTCCTTTCACATCAGTTCATCTTCTTCCTTACCGCATGATGTTAAACTGTATGAAATTATAGCATCCATATTCTTCACTTGTGTCACCATTGCACTGTAAAAGAAACCCTTACTTCTCCTTGATTCTCACACCAAGCATATCTCACATGGTCTTAGTAATTGGGTAAATGGATTATTTATATAAGTAAGGTGTTTCAATTCATTATGGGGGTGAAAATTTCCTCACTGTGTGAATTAAAACTACACATCACCATATTCATTTAGGGTAAATAAACAAAGTCTCCATTTTACAAGTGAGTCATATCTATGTAAATGACCACAAACTTATGGTCAATATTGATTCAAATATTTCTCATATGAATTAAGAAAAACCCCCCTTCCATATTCCACACTCTTAATCTTGAATATTTCCAGACCCTCATAATCTTTCTTACGGTTTCTAGTGATATGGTTTCTAATACCTGAGAGCTATTTTGCCTGACTATGCAGCACATGCCTTTAGGTAGCCTTGCATAAGTTGCCTACATAACAGGACTTTCAGTCAAAAGATTCCACTATTTGGATATGCATTATATGCCTCAGTTGGCCTTGCATAATATATCCCCCATAACGGCTTTTTCAAATAATGGCATCTTCATTCTTGCTTATGGTATCTTTTTCCCCTTTAATCTTTGATGAAAATATACAAGAATATGTATTTTAAAATAGTCTTTCAAGTATACTTGTCCTATTATCTTTTTCACAATCTAAAAGTCTTCAATACCATGGTTTACACATTTCCCTCACCATTTTTTCAACACAATACGAAATAACCTCGAAATGACTTGGCCACATATTATAAATTGTTTCCATTTTGGTCCTAGTTGTATAACCTAAAACTACAGACACCATACCTCTTATGTTTGGGTCAGACCATAATAAAAGTCTTATTCCTATGATTCTTTGGACATATTGGGTGTAAATTCCCTTTCCATATTAAGGTACCTTTCTCCATAAACCAAACTTTGTGCTTTGGAAAATCTAAAAATCTGAAAACATTATTTGGCTTTTAGCGATAGAATGTTAAACTTTTGAGATCTCTTTGGTCTGAATATGTAGCACGTGCCCTTAGGTGGCCTTTCATAAGTTTCCTACATAAAATTTCTTTCAGTAAAAATATGCCACTATTTAGATATGAAACATATGCAACAGTTGGAACTGCATAATATAGTCCCCATAATGGGTTTTTTAAATAATGGTAACTTTTTTCTTAGAAGAGACTTCCTCTAATTCTTTTAGCCCATTTCCAATATCATTCCTCGGTTTCAGAAATTCCCAAATCATAGTTTACCATTTTCCCTTACATATCTGAACATGATATTATATTTCCAAAAAAAATATCAAGAAATTGGTAGAATATCATAATTTTTTTCAGAGCTAAAGAACTTAAATTAAAGACTCTCAATTCCCTCATTGCATGACTTAAAAATGCATAGTACCAATGTCCTCACTTAATGACTTAAAACTGCATAGTACAATTTCCTCACTGTATGACTTAAAACTACACAGCACTGATGTCTTCACTACATGACATAAAACAGAATAATATGATATCAAAAATTCTCCATTCTGATAAATTTTAACCATTACTCATACACCAAATTTCTATAGAAATGGTTATCTAATTCATGACTTATGTGGGTATAAAATAGCCCCTTTTTCATTCATAAAATTCATTTCCTTGAAAAAACCACCTATTGTGGTCTTGAGTCGCCCAAATATTATTTTCCCCTATCTATCAATAGTAAAATGTTAAACTTCAAATATCTCTTTTGCTTGACTATGCAGTGCGTGTTCCTAGGTGGCCTTGTATAAGTTTCCCACATAACAAGCCTGTCAGTCAAAAGATTCCACTATTTGGATATGTAGCATATACCCCAATTGTCCCTACATAACACAGCCCCCATAACAGGTTTGTCAAATAATGGTAATTTAGCTCTTGGATAAGACACCCATTATGTTGACACAAGTTTTAAATTTGGTGACCATTAAAATCATGGCCAATATTCCCCATGTAAATATTTAAGGAATATTAAACCAATTCTTAGCCACATAGTTTTTTTGGGATCTAATTTCAAAATTAATGGTCAAAGATATTCAACCTTAAATACTATCCCTTTGTAGACCAACATGCATGACTCTAAATTGCTAATAACAAAAGACCTGGTGATCATTAGACTGAGAACCCACAAAGGGAACTCTAAACAAAAGTTGAGTCACAGCTCACTAAACATACATTTTTGTATGATTTAGGTAATATTGAGTAATAAAAAAATTCAAAAGATATGAAATTTGTGGGGTTATCCATATAACCTTAGGAACAGTCAAATTATCCTCATTAGGGCCATCGGCTTAATAAGAAAATTTTGAGCACTCTATTCTTTCCATTATAATAATTATTGTCTAACATAATGGAGTTGTTACCATCATTTTCATTTAAAATTTCAATCATGGAAAATAATAATGAAGACATATATGATGGAAAAAAAATCTCTCATTCTTATAAAATCATAGGGCCATCCACAAAATCGAACCTCTCTATCATGTTTTAGAATAAACTCTCAATATGAATTTTCATTTGTTGGACCGCTTCATAAGCCCTATCAGCTACTTGTTGAAATTGAGAGAGCTAAGCAACTCCAACCTCTTATAACTAACAAAGTAGTTCCTTAGTACTTTAAATGGTAGTTATCCCCTCTAATTGGGTTTCTCCCAATGTTTGATTCAATTTCCCAAGTTTTTTCAGAAAAACATACGGTTGCTCTTGAAGATATTACAACTCCTTCATGGATTCTTTAATTTGTTAGCTAATTTCGATCGATTTCTTGTTATGATATTCCTCCACCTCAACTACTGCAGCATGAAAGCTATCAATATTTATAAGTCGTTTAGCCTCTTCAAAATATTGTTGTAGGTTATGCTCCTTCTCCTGCCGGTGAATGATCTCTTTTATAGCATCATGGACTGGTAAATAATTAAATCCACAAATCCCAATACACAAAATAATTTTTGGAGTTTGGAAAAATGGGAAAACAATTCATCTAAAGGCTTATCAAAAATTATGCTCTAGATATGCCACCATGTCATCTTATGTTCCATGTACTCTGGAAATAGGTCACTTAAAGAGCTCTCTAGTTCTACTTATCTTGGAACAGTAGAGGCTTCACCTTCTGATCTAAGAGCTGATACCCCTAAATGAAAAATCAAATCCATTGTCACTTTCAAATGGAAGAAATATATATGATTCAGACAGATGATTATATTTACCCAATAATAAGTTAGCTACTTGATTAGATTCATCCCCTATATTCTCATCTTCATTGATTTGAGCAGATGTTTTTTGAGAAGGGGAATTCCCTTAAGTTTGCTCTGTTATTATATATGAAGGATCTAGATCATATCTTTATGGAGGATCCTCTAGAATTACTTCTCCAGCTCCAATGGAAGGATAGAGTGTAATATCCTATTATTGAAGAGCATTTGTGACATTTTCTATTGATATAGCTAAATAAGGTGAACTTTGATGTAATGAATAAAGTAATGAAGAATAATTATGTATGGAAAATTCAAGAATAAGGACTTATTTCCTTGAAATTCCTCATGAAAATCCCCAAACTCTTTGATGGAACCTGGAATATAAATACTGGTATTAAGGGATTTCACCATTCTAGTATATGCCACTTTGAATGTTATAGCATCTTCACCATTTAAGGTATCCAACAAATGTTTGTTAATGCCTAAATTGGCTCGACTAAAATTATATTCCATTGGCTCTTAAAATGATTTGGAATCATCCGATCTTTCTAGGTTTGTACCTACATTAGTGTTTATCATAGACTACCATGGGTCTTCATTTCATTCTTATGGAGAAATAGTAATATCATTATTTATTATTTTAGGATCCTCTAATTAAAGAAACTAAGGCATGTATTTAATCTTACCATGGATTTCATCTCTCTCAGTGTAACCAGGAGTAGGTATAGCTGAATCTTTTGAAAATTTATATACCAAAATTGTATATTTATCAACATGAACTTGGGTTTTCCCTGAGGTTTATTTTTATGGTCTCAAAGAATTAGCTCTTAATCCCTTGAGAGTGGATAGAGACATTGATATTGAAAGAAGATAAAATGTGTTTACCAGAGTGTATTGATCAAATTTTATTCCCTAAGAATAGTATAAATACTTACTCCTTCAGTGAATACTTTAGATCAATCTCATTTCTCTCTTGCATTTCTGTTCAAAAGCTTGGGGAGAAACTGAAACACTCCTCTTAGCAGGAGAAACTTGGGGTAATCATTAAGGATTATCCATCATCATTGCCCCATTCATGATTCCTTTTCTTGGAGAAAGTTCTAGAGACCTAGGAGGATCAATTGTTTCATTAATAGGAGATCATGCAGGACCATACTTAGGTGATTCAAGAATTGGTCCAAAGATTTCTTCTCTACATTCAAGCTGCATAATTACATTTTCATCAAAATTAATGAGGATAAATGCTAAAGTTGAGTTTATTAAAAAGAACAAGGAAAATACATTATTAATATTAACATAAATATCCCACTCCACCTCAGATTCGATAATTACCCCTTCATGTACTCATAATTCCATCATATGAGATACTTGTTTAGAAGCTGGGATTTGTTCATTAGTTGCATATATAAAAGCCTCTAGCTCCATAATATACTTGTTTACTTCATCTAGGTTGTTTTTTGGATTACAATTAGAAAGTTCATGGATTTCACCAATATCTAGTATTCAAATTCCATGATGGAGGAATGTCCATGAATCCCTAAGAACACGGGTTACACCCTCACAATGATAAATGGATGATGGTCTCACATAAATCAATCTTGGTATGGTTGATTGTGATGAAGATTCAACACCTTCTGATTGGTGAGCTTCTCCAGGCCTCCATTCTTCTTCATAATGTTCAACATATGGGATAAGAACCTCTGTTTGATGGTGGTGACTGGATCGCCTTGGCATTGGAGGTATTGCTTCTCTAGCCCTGGTCTTATTGGTATACATCATGCGAATACTTTTTGAGGGCTCTAAAACCTCTGAATCTTCTATATCATCTCTGGCATTGTACGTATTACCATGATTTCCATGTCCAACAGTCGTTGTAGCTGTCACTCGATATATTCATATTGTCAAAGCCCCTTGAGGAAATGAAGAAGCCCAAGATTTGGTATATCCAGCTTCCAATCCAATTGATGCATCTGCTGGAGGTAACATAATCGGTAGTTTGGATACCTCTAATGCCTTTAGAATCCATAATTATTGTTCTACCATAGGGTGTTTCTCATGTCTGGCATATGTGGGAGGAAATGTGCTTGATTTTTAAAGACATCTAAACTGACGATAAAACCTATAGAGGATGTAATCCTCGCTGATAATTTCACCATCAATCCTGGTTGATAATATGCCATCCCTGAATTCCATCGTATAAGATCTCAACTCATAATTCTTTTCTTTACCATCATCAATAAATGTTCCAACTGGTTGGTTACCAAAAGGAAAGAAGCTGAATAATCCTAAGACATTCAATTCCTTTAGCACCACATCAGGTCTTAATTTTAGAGGCCGAATACCAAAAACATTTTGTAAAAATAGGGGAATCAACCACTAGGAACTTTAACAGAATTCATCATTGAGTATGAAGAAAATTGTGCTACAATCTATCCCCACAACACTTGGAATGGCTCTGAAATTCTAAATAGATCCTTCTCATTGTATAAATACAGTGGGAGATAGAACATTCATGCCAATACATGGTTTTCTAACTGAAAATATTTCCCTTCTACTAATTTAGTTGTAATGACAAAAGTCCCTGACCTTACACCCCCTCTGGATTCGTGGACTGGAAGTGAGTAAATGCTTAGACACATATCAAAGAAGGTAACTAGGAGTTTCTTTGCATCTATATCGAGTTTTAATTTATATCCCCCATGCTTATAATCACATCTTTCCAGTGTAGGAAAATATGTTATTGAACTTCCTCAGTTATTTGCAGGAGGACAAACAATAGGATGTCCATAGGTTGGGCCTTTTTTGTTGTTGGTTCTAAGAAGGTTTCCATCCACTCTCTGGCATGTATATCTTTCTTATCCTAGGGTAAATTATTGCTATTTTAAATAATTCATGGGCCATCGATGTTGTTCTAGTATCATCACCCCATTTTGTGGCAGGTAGAAGGAATTCATCATACATTTTCCGAAGAATTGAAATTTCTATTATTTGGTAAATTTCCCAAAGACTAATACCAACTTCACCATGTGTCAAATGGAATGAATTCCTTTACGGACTCCATCGACTCAGTAATTAATGAATGAAATATTTTTTATAAACATAACTTTGCCTCGTCCAAACAGCTTCATAGATATGAACATATGATAAATCTTTTCTAAATTCCGCACAAGTCCGACATACCCAGAATTCCAACATTTATTCGGCCTTGACACCTCCTCCAAAACTAAGATCCCAATATTATTTCCAACCATTACATTGATTAGTTTGAGAAGTCCAAAAATTTTAATCATAACAATGTGGTCTTAGTTCTACAACATGATCTTTCATATTGGGCATGCAACCACTATGATGAAGGATGAAACTAATAGGGATCGTTCCTTCTTTTACTGGAACCCCCTTGCACTGATATTCATGCAGTTACAATTAGAGTATTGAAGAAACGAATTCCTTGGAAAGTACTTCTTAACAAATAGAACATGGGTGTCTTGGAAAATCCCATGCTTGTAAAGGGGAAAGTAAGGAATTTGTGTATAATCATGCTTTAATGGAATTATACCCTTCCATAACCTGGGAAGATTACTTTCAACACCATCATAGTAGACTGGTCCTATGATCTTCATCATTTCATTTTGAGGAGCCTTAGCTTCTTTAGTATGGATCATCAAATGAGTCATTTTCTTTTCCTACAAACGAATTACCAAACTTCCTCTATTAGGTAGATATTTTAAAGAGGAAAATCAAAATTCGGCAAAGGACATTATTTGCATAGGTCCTTTGACGAGGTCTGTCGTATAGGTCCTTTGACAAGGAACCTAGCACAAGTCCTTTGATGAAGTCCTTTGGCATAGCTCCATCACATAAATAATATTACCTTCAAGAAATTTCATGGAATTACACGAGAGCACATTGTGATGTGGATGGTCGAATGAGCTATGCAACAAGAGCCGTAAAATTTTGAAAAGTGCAGGTGAAGAAAATCACAAAGGATGAGACCTATTTTTAGAGAAGTGAAGACATACACGCCAAAACTACGCATAACATCTGTGGAGGATATCTGCACAGGGTACCTACGTAGTAGACCTGTGATGTTCAGCAATCGATCCATAGTATTTTTCTCCACAAATTCACCTCAGGACTCGAACCTCTATCAATTTATGGATCCAATCCTAAGGGAGGGGGGATTTTGCTGAAACCACTTAAGAAAAAAATATTTATAAGAGAGCCCTCTATATTTTAAAATCCCAAGGAATGGTTTGAAGAACACAAAGGGAAATTCATAATACTCAAAAAAAAGACCTGTGTGATCAATCTCTGCGACAGACCTGTGTTATCTACTTGTGAGGCAGAGCTACGCGCTAGAATAATTTTTGTACCCCTGTGCGGAGGAGCTACGCAGAGAACCTGCGCAAATAAAACTTCATTAGACCAGGCCCATCCGTGCCTATAAATAGATCCCTTGGGCTCCCCATTTGAAGGGCTGAAAAAGTTGAAAAACTCTCTGATGCTCCCATTGCGTAGCTCTTTCGCTTAGATCCCTCAAAATGTCTTAGGTAACTCCTTAAAACCTGATAGAATAGATAATTAAATTACATAAGCACGTTTTGAAAGACTTTTACAATTTTTTCATAGGTTTGTTTCACCTATGTGAAACACATTCTTTAATCATCATTCACATCTACGTGGAATACCTGTGTGACCTAACAGTGCGGTATACCTATGTGGTAAATCAACGTGGGGTACCAACGTGGCATACTTGTGTGAGGTACCTACGCGAAAGATCCTGGTATAATTCCTACATAAAAACTCAATTAACCTATTTAAAATAAATTCATAGCAGGGTATCTCCTTCCTTGTTCCCCTTATCTGAAAGGGACTAAGTTAAAGACTCCACCAAAACCTCTTGAATTATCAAACCTTTGGGAAAGGCACATAAACGTGTCTCCTATTTGGGTTTGTATTTCCACAGTCAGAGGTTTCCCACATTTGTTTCATAATTGGGTTAGGATTCATGGATTATCTGTAGGTTTGTATATCCATATTCACAAGGACCTTTCTCCCAAAAATTGTGCTGGGAAGTTCCTGGTTTTGAGAATAAGGGTTTGGGTTCTGTCCTCCCCTTCTCATCTCTAAAACCTGGAACCTCATGTAACTAGTAGGGAAGGTATAGTTCACACTTAATTTTCCACGCAAGAATAGGAGAAGTCTTCCTCCCCTACCAGGATCAATTTTAGGGAAACCGGTTTTCTATAAGCCCTAGTTTTTCTTGCTAGAGGTGGCATCATTCCTCCTCCTCCCTTATTCGGTGCCAAAGACCAAAGGGGATATGGGAATAGGGAATCATGTTACCCTTTCAATCTATTGTTGCGCTTTGTCCTTGGGGGATCCATCCTGGTGTAATAACCTAACTTGCATCCCTTCCTCCTTATATTAGACCCTTGTCCAATGTAAATAGAAAATAGGGAAGGCTTGTTGTCTCACTCTCTTTGTTGGCTGACTCGCTCTCTTCCATAACTGAAGGAGGAAAAGTGTAAAGTGTCATTATTGAATCTCTCACATCCTCTTGTTTCTCACAGCGATCATGACTCATCTGTTCTTAGATATATGTGATTGTTACAACATGTGCACAAACACTCATTGAAAAGAACCATGAGAACTCTCATTCCTATTCAAACTAGGATACGTAGAAAGCCTTTTCAGGGCCTGAGCTCATTGGGAATCCTCTTCCAAAATCCAACCCTAATTCCTTTAATTTGGGCATCCTCCTTAGTAATAATCCCCAAATTAAACCCCAAATCATCAAGGAATTGCTTTCAATAAGTAACCCCAAACTCATCTCTCTCAAAGGACCGTATGCTCTAATGAGACTCATCGAACAATGCCGACTTTGATTCCCATCCATATGGGATATGTTGGAAGCCTCCTTGAGGTCCAAACCCAACACTTCTAATCAAACCTATTATCCTTGGGCTATATTCCCAACAGGGTATGATCATATATGGAAACCCATATCCTTTACAAGTTCCTTGTGCTGCTTCTGTATAATTCTCACACTATGTTTTGACCAAGAACCTTTCTCTTATAGGTAATTTTTCATATGACCTTAAAAGGTATGATGTGTCCTATTAAGCGGAACCAATCTATGAAGGTTCTAATTACTTTCACAAGGATCCGTAGGTAGCCCATTTTACGGGCATGTTCCCAAGATCAAAATTAACATTCATCTCCCTGGATGACAATAATTTCCAGGGTTCCACAATAAGTTCCTTAAAAACTAGTATCATCACAATGACGATTAAAAGAATCTCTAATTAGTATAGTAGAGGATACTATTGATGGAAAACCTCAAATACATATGGGTATTTTCATTAATGAAGAAACTTGAATTCATTCTGATGATTATAAATTTTACACATGTTAATAAGTGGCTGTAAATTCCTAAGGATACTTATGATATACTTGGTGAATTAATAAGTATTGATGAAAATGTATTAAATTTACAAACAGAGCCCCAGAGTAGACAATAATTCTCCCCAAAAGGGTGTGATGATTCTGACCTCCCATCCTCTCGACCAATGCACGTTATTAAGTATCGTAAATTTCAAAGTTAACGAACAACTACCTTTGGAAAGAAGTTCCCCTTTGGATAATCAACTATTCGAAGATTCCATTTCCATAAATAAATCTAATGGAATCCGCCTAGAAATAGTTATTCTTAAAACTAGAACACAAGTTTCAAGGAACTACGAAACAATCTCTCACTGATAATATGTATCTATTAGGATGATATGATAGGTATTGGAATGAATATGGCCCTCCGGGTTGGGATTTTGGTATTATTGGGAATATTTTCCAATAAAGATGATGGGGCATTAAAGGTATTGGGTTTGAGACTTAGGTAGGCTTCCAACTTATCCTATATAAATTCAAATCAAAGACCATGTAATTCATAGGTTTGGTACTTACACTGAAGGAGGATTCCCCGAAGTTATTTTGACCATGTTTTTTGTTTGAAAAACACTAATCTCTAAGACAAACTGAGTCATGCTCAGTGTGAGAAAAAATAGATAGTATGATATCTGTATGTCGCATAATCATGTATGGGAAAGTAATTACCCTTGAATTGGAATCCCAATGTTGAATTCCATTCCTCGTCCACTGGGGTATGAGAGAATTAATATAAAGAGTAGGATAATTATTATTTCCCTAAAGAATATATACAGTTTAACCCAATGAGGGATACCCATGAGTATTCTATACTCCTCGTCCTCTAGTTGAGGAAGTCTAGGATACGACAAGGTAATCCAGAAGAAATATGGGGTTTACCCATTCCCACTCTTTTACCCATTTCTGGACATTATATTGGGGATTATGTATTCATTTATCAAAAAACCAAATGGGCCAATACAACCTAATCCTATTAACATTTTAGGAATAATATAGAAGATGAGAACTATATTCTATATTGGGATGTGTCACTCCACTACCTATAGATTTGGTATCCTCATTACCAAGATAATTAATGAATGTAAGCATCAAGAGGACCCCAACTACTAGGTACGTTAAATATGAGGACTTCATTTACCAAGTTAATTCATGATGGAAGGGAGGACACATGGTTTTCTCTGATACCCTAACCTGGTAGGTCCGATATTTGTGGATGGGTTTTTAATTTTTCCTTCCTTGGGTCGTGGTATTGACTACTTCAAACCATTTCAATGATTTATATAGGAGCTCACATGAATCCAAACAGTATTCAGAAGGAGAATAATGATATTGGAAAGGAAAATACCCTAATGATACCATGTTCCACATACTATTTTTGTTATGTGGGATCGGGGATATAACAAATAAAGGGGTTCTCTATCAATGGGACTTCGCTAAAATGAGAATCCTTCATAAAGGGGAGTATCCATTTTCAAATAACCTAGAGAAATTACTCCTTCATGAGGAGTACCTTTTCTAGAAAAGGACTTTTAAATTGGGAATCTATTTTTTGTGGGGGGGTTCCCCTTTCCTTTATATAGAGAGAGTTATCTGCACATTTTAGTGAGGTCCCAAAAAAGGATATTTATCACTTGGGATTTATATTAAAACTAAAATTCATATCTCTCATTTTTATATCTTCTATTTTAGGGAGGAAATTTGGGAATTTATAAGTTGTGTAGGAATAACCACTTTTACAAAATTCGTAGTGACATAGCACACATCAAGATATGTGGGGGGGGATAAATGATAGCTCTTCTGAAAAATATTTTTTTATGGTGGGAAATGACCATTTTCCTTATGCCACAAATGGTTCTCTTTTGGGAGGGGAATGGAATCACTAATTCATTCTATAAATGGTTTTCATTTGTAGGGTCTCTATGTGATGGGTGGATTCTACATAGCATTTTCCATATGTAGGAAATACTAATTGCTATGTGCTCATATTTACTTAACTATATTTATCCCCATTATCATT
Organism: Viscum album; assembly: GCA_963277665.1. NCBI lineage: Eukaryota > Viridiplantae > Streptophyta > Magnoliopsida > Santalales > Viscaceae > Viscum > Viscum album. Next base: position 1,346,384,829 of record OY728123.1, read on the forward strand.
TCTTTATTCAATTTGTTGGCTCCATAAATTCTCCTGATATTTTTCTCGATTTATTTATAAACTTTTATGGGCTAACGACATGAATAAAGGAAATTTTATCCAAAACCAAAAAATAGAGTTCCTCAACATCATATCGTTTTATTCATGCATCCTCTATGATTTGTTGTTTTTTTAACCTATTTAATCATTTTTTAGAACTTCCACACACACAATATCATCACTTCGATCACCACTTTTCCCATTATTTTCATTAGTTTTGTTGTTATTTACTTTTCCACACTCACTCACACCCACGAGAGTACTTTATGATGGATTGACTTGTATTTAGCACTAAAATAGTTCTATGTAGTCTTATAAATAATTAATTTGACCCAATCCTAGTCAATGACTAGGTTTGATGGTAAAATTTTGAAATTGTTTCTAAGGAGCCCATGTGATATTACATAAATAATCAAAAAAACAATACAAAGAAACAAAACTATTTTCCAAAAAATCTGCCCAAAATTTATTGAATATATAAATGAATAAAAGTTCAGTTGTGAAACACAAAGGGAAATTTATTACCTAAAATCACAAAAAAAAATTGTTACGTCATACTAAAAAAGAAAATTGAGTTGGAAGATCTTTAGAAAAATAGATAAAATCATAATAATCACTATGCTCAAAATTTCTGTCCCCCATAACATGGAAATTAGCTTATTGAGAGAGTTGGGTTTGGGAATTTCAAGTAACAATAGTTTCTAACAACCCATATAGAATTAATAAAACTATTATAAATAAAAATTATGAAATTAAAAAATATCACTTATCTATGTTCCATATCTCAAGGGGATGTACGGTGAAGATTTTATGTACTTTATTAGGGACTTTTATACTATGTTGTAGTTTCCCTTAAGAGAGATGACTAAAGAGGAGTTTAAACAGATATTATTCTAATTTTTAATGAAATTAAATTAAAAAACCTATTTTTATAAATTATATAATTCCTTTTCTGTAATGGTTTTTACTAGGACAATGATCGCTGAAATTTCACACAAAATCATTGGATTCATTCATGATGAGGGGGTACTTAGGTAATTCCCTAACCATTAATGTACACCAAAATTTCTCATGGACACATTTTAAAATAGTATCACACCACACCCTCAAACACTAGTTGTTTGGTCTTCTAGAGGGGGTTTCTCTTATAAAATTGTATAATAATTGAAACAAATCATTAATACACTGGCACAAAAAACATAATATAAATTCTCAATGAGAATAAATATTATTATAAAATTAACTTCTCATTTCCAAAAAAACTATGGTTTAATCTACTATCTCTTATGATTAAAATAATTAAAACATACTTATGAAACAATGTCACCATTACAGAATGCTTGGGAATTATCATTCTTATTGTATAAATTTTTAAATACTTTCTCAATCACCTAAAAACAAAAAATTTAATAGAAGTGGAACTTGGATTAAACTTAAGGATTAACCATTAAAAAACAAATTCGACCATGAATATAAGAACCATTTGAATATTTCCCTGGGAAATTTGGTATTACATAAAATTATTTCTCCACTTGGACTCAAATAAAAACCTAGGCAATAATTATAACCCCAACTAAGGGTAGAAACTTATAACTTATAGTATAAAGTCAGGGTAATGTTTCAACAATCAAAAGGTAATTTTTTTCAAAAAATTCCCAACATGATTCAGATAATGAGAAAAAAAATTTATAGGGTAAAAAACCTAGAGATATAAATAGGGAAATTGGATAGATATTTCATAGGTAGAGACATGGGTAAACTATCAAGAAATACTAAACAATATCCTGCAAATAATTTTATAGTAGGAATAACTATTAATGGTCTTCAAACCAACCATGAAGCTAGAAATGGTTCAAAAAATACCCCAAATTAAAATTTGGATGAAATTGAAACCCAAAATCTTGAAATTAGAGAATCTATAAATCTATACAACAAAACTAAAACCACCTTGTAACCCATTATTCATACTGAAACCCCATAATAAAAATATTTGAAAATCAAATAGAATAAAAGGGAAAATAATATTAAGGATGAAATTGTGAGAAAGATGAAAACATTGAAGAATTTTTCCTTCACCATTCCTTTCCCATAAGGAATAAAAAAGTGGAATAATGAAATTTAACTTATCAAATTTTTCAAACTTGTTAACAATATTTATGTTACTATAAATTTTCTAGAAACCTTAATTCAAGGTACATCTTATATTGAATCCAAATGAAAATTATATTTCCAAAAAAAATAATTTTGTAAACTTTTATACTTACAATATCACATTATAGTGCAGTGTTCTCTTGAAACATAGGATACAAAATAAGTTCGAAGACCCATGAAGGTTTTTCATACCATGCACACTAGGGTAGAGTGATCTGATTAACTCTTTATATTACCTTAGTTAAAGTAAAAAAACTAGATTCCCTTATCATTATAACAACATTTTAGGTTTGGTGAACCACAACCCCCAATTGTTTTCCAATAGAAGGCTGATCAATCCATTACTCACCCAATTATAAGAGTTGATAATTTGTTGGTGAGGGTAGGCAGGATTTACTTACCAGTTGATTTTATAATTCTAGATATAAAGTGTGACATGTAATTACCCATTAATCTAGGTAGGCCCTTATTATACATGGAAGGATATATCATTTAGCATTCTATGGTAAAATCAAATTTTTTATTTTAGAGAGAAAATATAGGAGTTTAATGTATTAAAAAAATATAAGGATTCTTATTTGGGAACAATCTATTCAAGAGTCAATTTTCATAAACAAGAGAACTCATTTGATCATATTAGAGAATTTCATAAGAAACCCATGTTAAATTAAATCAATTTGGAATATGACATTAAGTTGGTGTTTTGAGAATGTTAAAAATGAAGTTTTAGTCACTTATCTATAGAATTATAGTCGATATGACCAGGTTTTCAAGATTCCCTTGGATGATAGGTTTTAAAGTACTAATATTAGATAATTTTTGGGAGAATTTGAGGATATTTTTATTTCTAAAACTAAGTAGGAACTCCCTAGAAAATATGATTTAGATATTTTTAAATGTATTGTTGACTTTTTTAGGAGAATATATTTTAAAATGTCTCATATATTTAGAGATCAGTGAGTTGTCCTCTTTAGATACTGGTGATGAAAAAGATTGATTTTGGTCTTGATATTAAAGACCTTTTGAACATTGAAACACACTTTAAGAACAATATTAAATAAATTAGATATATTACGCCAAAGATTCTATAATATTAGTAAAAATAACCTAATTTGGATCCCAAACAACTTCCTAATCACTTGAAATATTCCTTTCTAAGTAAGTTCTCTATAGTCCCAGTCATAATCTCATCTGATTTTGATGTAATTCATGAGTAAATGTAATTGGATATCTTAAAAAAATTTCAAATTTTCATTTTATGTTTTACAGTTAAAATTAAGGGTATAAGTCTATCTTAATGCATGCACAAAATTCCCATGGAACCTGATCACAACCCTAGAGTTAAACCATATATAATAAGGAATCTAAACATGAACGAAGTTGTTAGGGAGGAAGTAATTAGATTACTGGATATTGGGATCATTTAACCCATTTCAAAAAGTCCATGGGTGATCCATATCCATGTTTTCCCTAAAAATATTACAATCACATTCCTAACCAATTAGAATAACAAAAAAATCAATTTATGATAAAAACAAATTGATAGTCTTTACAAATTATAGGAAACTCAATGCTTCTACTAGGAAACGCCATTTCCTAATTCAACTATTGTATCAAATTTTAGAGATGTTGGATGGGAATGAGTTGTTTTTATTTATTTATAGATATTATTTTTATAATCAAATTTCTATATATCCTATGGTATAAGAGAAGGCCACTTTCAATTATCTATTTGGGGTATTTTCCTATCGATGAATTTCCTTTAGATTGTGTAGTGATCCAACCACATTTCAAATATGTGTGATTGATATTTTCTGGGTTATATTTAAAAGGATATCTAAGGTTTAATGGATTATTTTTTCATATTTAGAAACACATTCTAAATCTGCCTATAGAATATGGAAGATATTTTGGAAATGTGTCTAGAAACAAATATGGTTTTACACTAGAAAAAATGAAAATTCATAGTCATTTAGGGAACTATATTGGTCCATAAAGTTTCAAATATAGGTATTGAATTTGATAGTTATAAAATATATGTGATCCCAAATTTTCCACTACCAGATAATGTAAAAGGAATTAGAATATTTCTTGGCCATGTGGATTTCTACATGAGATTAATTAAATAATTTTTTAATATCACTAAATCCTTATGTTCCCTACTTGTAAAGGATACACCCTTTTTTGATGATAAGTTATTAGAATCATTTAACCTTCTAAAATAGAACTAACAACTTCAACAATTTTTACTAAAATTGAAAGAATGTTTACTATTGATGTTATGTGTGATCCTAGTGATCTTTTTTAGGTGTTGTTTAATGGACAATAAAAATAGAACATATTGCATGTAATTTACTACAAGATAAATATATTGGATGAAGCCAAGAAAAATCACACCACATCAGATAAGTAATTGGACTCTGTTATGTTTTTTGTGTACAATGTTAGATAATAATTTATAGGGCCTAATGTTTTCATTTTCACTAACCATTTAGCTCTTCAATAATTTTTAGCTAAGATAGATTCAAAATAAAGGCTTATGAGATATATTGTTTAGTTATAAGAGTTTAATTTAGAAACAAAATATAATAAAAGAGATGAAAATTTAGGTGATGGACAGATATCTAGATTACCCAATAACAAAGTTATATATCCAATATAGATACAAACATCCTTTCTTGATAAATATTTTTTCTACCTTAGTTATTCAACCTACTTGGTTAGTATATTAACATAATTATATTGTTGAAGTAGTCTTTCACAAGTACCTTTCATGGAATCAAAGAAATAAAATTCATCTTTTAATTGATGTGCTATTTTTATATGAATCTATAATTTATAATAGAAATGTTGATGGTGTTTTAAGATAATGTATGGATGAGGAGGGGATGATTAATATTATTGAGAGATATCATTCTTTACTATGTGGACGACACCATGGGGGACCGAACTGCACAAAAATTCCTCTAATCTGATTTCTTCTATCTCACTCCATTACAAGATGATTAGAGTCTTTTGATAGGTTGTGACAAGTGTCAAAGGCGGAGAGATGTTGGATAAAGGAAAGAGTTTCAACAAAAAGGGATTATTGAAGGTAAAATATTTTATTTTGGTGGTTTATAATTTATGTAACCATTTCCATCATCTTATGGGAATGATTATATTCTAGTAGATATGGAATGTGTAACTAAGTGAGTTTAGGTAGTTGTTATTTCAAACAAGATTTCTTTTAGTGTTATCAAGTTCATCAAGAAGAATATCTTTTTATTTTTTGGAGTGCTCAAATATTTAATAACTAATAACATAACTCATTTAAATAATTATGAATTCAATTATTTAATTTAAAAGTATAGGTGTGATAAAATAAATGCAGCCGTATATCATCCCATAGTTTAGAGGCCAGGATGAAATTTTAGATAGAGATATTAAACAAGTTTTATAAAAGATGGTTTCTACTTCTATAAAGGATTGGTCATCCAATTGGATGATGACTTATGCACTTACAGGAATACTTACAAGTCAACATTTTGAATGTCTCTGTATATACTTATCTTTATAAATACATGTCATCTTCATATGGAGATATAATATAAGTATTATTTGGTAGTGAAGTTATTTTTATATAATTTTAAATCTTTTACTGAGATAATGGTGAGAAAATTGAGTAATCTAAAGGAAACTTAAATGGAATATTATGATAATGATATAATTTAAAAATATAATACCAAATCCCTTTATAGATCAATCATTTATAATATAGACATTAAGTTAATTGGGAGAGTCTTTAAATATATGTTTAGACACAATCTCATTCAAAGGAATTTGAAAACCCAATGGTCTAGACTCCCACCAATCTCATAGAATAGGTCAATGGAGCTATAGAGTTTGTTCGAGAGAAAAAAAATAGCATCTCTAGTCAATTCCCAATGAATCAAACATTACATTAAGGGGTGTCTAAATGGATTTTCTTTCTTATCCTTGTTTGAAATTTTAGTTATTAATATACTATAACTACACACTATAAACTCAGTGTTTCAAGTTAGTCAACCCATGGTTCCTTGTGTTTCTTACTTTTTTTTCTATTTATTTAAATAATAAAATAGGTTTTCTTCTATCTTCATGCTTTTAATCTAGTACTACCTAGAGTTTAATGAAGATAAACCTATTATGGAAGTCATTCAAAATAGAATAGTGTTTCAACTGATCTCAAATTATCAAATTAGATACATTCTAAATATTTTTGGATATAATTCTCCTAAACTTATATTTTTAATTATATTCTTTCTCAAATTTGAAATTCTATAATCTAAAGTTCTTTTGTTCATTATGAAGAACCTCGATCTTACCAAATAGAGAGACTTATTAATGAAAAAAAAGGAGAGTTAATTGAATGGAACTAGATTTTTAAGGCTTAGACATTCTGGGGATTGATATTCAAATATTCTCCTTGATTCAATTCAGTAGATGTTATTGGAGGTTATGTGAGAGGGAATACCCCATGAATTTTAAAATGATGAAATTCAAGTATATTTTTTTTGAGTCTCTTGGTTGATGCTACATCAACTGTTCAATGTGCTGAAATAATATAATTTCTTGCTACTTGTGATCATTTTTAAAAAATAATTTTATTATTTTAAAATATAAGCAACCACTTCCTAAAAATCATGATGCATTCCCAAGTTTTTCAAGTAATTCCTAGTAGTGATTTATCTATAAGTTGTTCTTTGTGGATTGTTTTTTTTTTTGAAATATATATTGAACATCCTATACACCCCCACAAACATTAATATAAAATTTTACTACTTAATTGAAAAATATATTTTGAAAAAAAAAGATTATCCATCTTGTGATTCAACATTGGATGCAATGATGGGTCTTAAGTGTGGGAGATATGGGCCTTTAAATGTTCCTCAACTGTGTTTCATGTTTTTATAATCCGAAGAAACAATTTAAAAAAATATATTCATGTTTTGTAAATACAATCGTTGTTTATATATGTTTTTAGGGTAGGAATAAAAATTAAATGTGTCCTATCAAATAGAATATCATCATGCTATTTTTTAAGGACATTACTGATTTTTAAATTCCTAGAATTGCTTGATTACAGAGTGATATTTCATCTGTTTTATGGTTATTCTAATTAAAAACTATGAAAATGAGTGAATTAGGATAGATCTCAACTGAATTTGTATGAAAATATGAGGAAATTAAATATTTGAAATTATACCAAGGGGAATCACTCTTTTTTTAACAAAACACATTGGCGTACTAAATAAAATTATAATAATATAAGTCCTTTGAATCTAGATTAAAATGGTAAATTCTAATCCAATTATGAATCTATGAGACATTATTCACTGGGTATGTGCATAAAAAATATGGATTTAATAAGTGCTTCACACAGTAAATATCACATTCTTTATTGGGAAAATTTTAAATATGGTTCCTAAGTTTTAAAAATGAATTCCTTCAGGTGAGGAGAATATTGAACAAAAATAAATAAGGGTATATTTTATTATAAAAAAATCATTTGAGTTGAATCAATAATGTGACACTTAGATTTTTTATTTTTGGAACCTAGGGGAGAGTGATAATTTAATGTTCCACTTATTGAGGTTTTTATTCCACTTAAATCTAAACTTTCTGCAGTCTAATAACTGGAACTTGAATTGGATTTGAAGTAGGTAAATGATAAAGAATCACATATGAGGAATTAAAAGTTTTACCAATGGATGGATCAATGATATTCTAGAATTAGTTTGTGTATTTTAACTAAGGCATGTTTTTAGGAGTGTTTTTAGAAAAATTAAATTAATTTATTTCCTAATATTCTAATAGTTTAAGTCTGCTGTAATTTGAGGTGGCCTTTATTTGGATATAATTTTCCTCAATATGTTATGTCAATTAAGTGGTTTTAATTGGTGATATATGATTTAATATTAAAATTATTAAATTTTCTTTAATTTTGTGTAAAATTTATAATCCCTTTAATTCATTGTAAAAATATGGGTTTTTTGTGACTAAATAAAAAAAATTATTCTTGATTACATTTTTTTTATTTTTGTAAGAATATTTTTTAAGTAATTTGACAAATACAAATATTTTTAATGGATTAATTTATTCTTGAAGTTTCTAATGTAGATGAATTTATAAAAAGGGGTTGACCATGTAACTAAATTTTTATTTAAATGTTCTATGTGTCTCAATTGAAATCCATATAAACAAGTGTCTACATATTGAAGTTGAAACATATCCAAAAACACATATCCAAAGTCTCTATAATGTTTAATCCATTGGTCTAACCCTCTACATAGTTTCAAGTTACATAACAGATTGGTGACATACTTTTTTGCGGATAATTACCACGTAGTTGAATCAGTTAATACATCTTTAAATTATCACCCAACGTGATCCTCTAGGGGAGGATTCTACATTGATAAATTCTCACATAGATGATTAGATGCATATGTGAATCAACTCCCTTCCCATATCCACATTTAAAATTTTCTAGAGGAAATAATTTAGGTAAATATTGACGTAGGGTTTTTCTATTTCGCGTTTTGATTTTATCATAAAATGATGGGAAGATTTCAAATTACCAACCCTAAAAATTCTTAAGATGGGTAAATTAATTTCCAAATCATATTTTTTTAAGTAAAAGTTAATTTTACCCTTTATTCTTATATTTTTCCTAAATCATACCTGAATAAAATTCTTAGTGATAACTTTACACATGGTGGTCGGCATGATCTAATATCGTTCTCACCATTGAGTATGGAATTTTGAGGGTAAATGATTTTTATTTTAAATTCTTGGATGGTGTCACAGGAAGATATGAATATTTATACTGAAATTTCCATGTGGAGTTCATGGATAATTTTTGATATTGTGACTATTTTCATGAAGGGGGTCTTGGTTTATTGATTTTTAATTTTACAAATTGAAGAATAAAGAGATAGACAGAGAGAGTCAAGAGGAGAGACAATTGTGAAAATAACGGAGATTGGAAGAATAGGCATAGCTCCCCAAGATTGGATTTCTACATCTTCTCTTTTTCATTACTTTTAATTTATTGTTTTAATGAATTCAAAGAGAATTTTTTTTGTGGAAATGAGAATGAACCTGGAAAAAATTCTACAAGGTAATGAGATTGGGATGGTAATGTCTCTTACTTTGTTCTTGACTATTTTTTTATTGGAATTGTCCCTCATCCATATCTTTTAGTTAGTTTTCATCTAGAAAAATTTAGAGTCATCGGGATTTGATCATGGTTGATCTTATTTCCATGATTTCTAACCATTTTAGGATCCAAAAGAATAGAAATCTTGTCATTAAGGTTAGTTCATTGGGAGAAATTGAAATGTAATTTTTGATGCACATCTGATCTCACAAATTTGTAACTATATAAATTTTATAGTTAGTAATTGTGGGATCCATTCACTCATTGATTGACCATTTGAGAGAACATTCCAACCACCTTCAACTCCAGTATTTCTTTTATAGCACATGAACAAAGTAAAAAAAATCATAACCAACTAATCAAGTTATTGAACCTCATCTATTTTTTTCATACTTTCACAATAATCCTTTTTTTCCTTAACCTATTTCATCATTGTTCAACACTTACACTCACACAATTTTTTTTCCACTATTTCCTTAATTTGATTATGTTTTGTGTATTTACTTGGTCACACTCACTTAAACATACAATATTCCTTCCTTATGGATCGACCAATTCTCACCACTAAACTAGTTCTAAGAAGGGTTGTGAATAATTTATTTAACCTAGTACAAGTCAATAACATAGGTTTGGGGGTAACCTATCATCCAATGAGCCCCTATTTATTTCACACAAAAAATTCCCCAATGCATATATCAATTTCACCTCATGAAATATGGTTACTACCCCACTAAAGAGGGTCAATCGACCATAAGTAACATGTATGGCTATATCAATGATCACCCATATGCTTAAGACCCTAAATATTATGATAGTTTCCCTAAAAGTTAAAACCATGTACACCTACAACTCATCCAATATCCAAGAAATACCCTAGGAATCTTGTTAAATTAACTGAAACCATCTCCCCTTTGGTGATATAGTCATTAGGGGATCCCAATTCCCTAAAAATACAATTGATCCCACAATTTGGGCATATGAGGTTTTAAGCCACTAAAATCATCTACTTGGGGATCTCTCATTCCCTATAAATTTTACCCAATCCCAAATCCCCATGAAGGAATGAAAAACCATTCATAATAGGTTTACGGTTAAGTATTATAGGGACTACCTACCTTAAATATAAGTTAACCCCTCAATACGAGTTTCTTCTAATCCTTATCAAGGAAATATCTAGGACATTACCACCAATATCATCCCAAAAAACACAAAAAATTGTTTATAAAATTTTTATAACTAATTTTACAAAAAATAATTTAACAATTATAAATAACATAGTAATTTCTTCTCAATAGGCATAATCCCTAAAATCTAAAATAGGCCCTCCACCCACTAGAACCAAGAACAATTATACATAGAAGATCTTTGGCACAAAAAACCTATACAAAAAAAATATCTTTCAATAATCATTCAATAAACCATCAATTTAATAAATTTAAACTCAAACTAAAAATAAAACCCCCAAACATTATTCCATAATTGAATTTTTGATATATGGTGTGCATTAATCACTATTTTTCACCCTCTCTCCATTGTAAATAAAAAATAAAGGTTTTATATTATTCCACTATTCTCTAGTAGAATCATCTCTCAATTCCTAGACTGGAGACACACCAAAAAATCAGTGGAAACAGAAAATGAAGAATAATGAGGAATGAAATAGTAGATTGTGCCTCCAAAATAACGTGAAGAACAATACAAAACCATTATAGATCAATGTATAAAATGGGGATTGATAGAGAAGTTGGGAGGCACCCATTGTTGGTTCATCATCTTGTTGCAGAATACCCCCAAGTGGGGGTCTAATAAATGTTTTTTCAAAGAAATTTCTTTACCCAACTAAAAATACACCCCATAACTAAATTATTACTTATTCAACAACCGATATGTTCTTGGTGACCCACAATACCCTCGGTGGAGTTCCTCTAGCCACCTAATGGATATCTAAATGCTACATCCCCTACAATTATCCAATTGGTACTCAGTCACTTTATACTAGTACCTGGTGGTCACAGAAAAAATTCATCAATTTTACAATCAGATTTTCCATCCATATATTACATAACTCTCTTCCCATGACTCATGAAAACTCAAAAAACATGTCCAGAACACCTTTTATAGGCACTTCAACTCTCATAAGATTGACCATAATCAAAATTCTTAGAACACCCCATGATCGAGTGCAAAAAAATCAAATACCTTCTGAAATCTATAACCTGAAAATTTATAGGTCCTTAAAAATTCCTCACCATGAGGCTTCTCACTCCTAATAAGCACCTAGAAAATCATTTGAACTCCACTTCTTTGTTCAAAATAAAAATCCACACACTGTTCTTGATTATGAACCAAATCAAATATAGCTTCTCCTCCCAAGGATTAAACATAGATACACTATATATTCTTCAAAGATACCTAATGTGATCTTCATAAAATCTCATCACACCCAATAAAAAAATAGATATATTTATAGCCCATCACATTAAATTTTAAATTTAAACACTTTAAATTCATCCATTGGTCGACTTTTCCCAAAAAATCTAGTCTCTCATATCGTTTCATTATCCCTTAAACCTTATAATGATGTATTATACCCCAGAAAAATCACGAAATCACACTCACACCTAAAAAAATTGAAACATGAAAATTTATGTAATTTAATAGTTTGACCCTTAGTCTGACCAATCCCCCATCATACTCACCCTGAAATCACTAGACTATAACTAATTTGTATCAATATTCGATCACACAAAATTACATCACAAGTTCACTACCATCATCCATTTTTTATCCAATACTATATAAAATTTATAAATCTAGTATTTATCATGGAATGGGATAAATCTGGATCTACTTGTACCCTATATTTCTATTTCCATATCAACTATCATCATATGGTTCCTCCACCACTATGACTCATAAAACATTAGGGTCATGAACTAGTGCCCATAATGATTATCTCCACCATAGGATTATACTTATCATCATCTTAATATATCAAAACACAATATTCCTGAGGGTCATGTACTATCTACTACTAAATTTATGGAATTGATGTGATCATCACACTCATACCCGAGTTCCAACCCGAAATGGCCTTCACTACCAATTTTAGTATTTCCAAAAACACAACACTCAATATCCACAAAAACACTCTATAAACATGATACATTATTATCAATATCAAATGGTGAACTCCACCACAATATAGAATCCCATGTAATGCTCTCTTAGTGTTGACCTAGATAAGTCCTAACATCACATGCACTTCACTATTTTAGATACAAGATCATCCAATTATAGATAATCCATATCAAGCCACAATCCCAAATATAATGAACCACTTCACAACAATCCATCTATCATATCTCCTATAATCATAGAGGAAACACCTCAGATTATCACTAAAATGTTGGGTTACCATCCCTAGGGAAAGCTACTAAATTTGTAATCTCTCTAACTATAACCAAAAAATATAAACCACAACCCATCCTCGATCACATCCCAAAGGTTATCGTATACCAAACATCCTTAAAGCCCCAAGACCCACCCAAGAAGTTATGAATAAGGATGTGTTCATACCATAAAACTATCATCTCTACACTGCATGAGTTTCCTAAAACACATAAAAATTCCAATGGATCCATACACTGACTAATATGATACTCCAAAAAAACAGATGTCGCATTTGACCAACATGTAGCATGATTTAAAAATTATGTATTTTTTTGAAAATCCACCCCAACACTAACTTTTACCCATCCTAGGAAAGGGTAAACTCCTCAAATACAACTCTCATTAGTTCTTATCTTATCACATATCTCAATCTCAACCAAACTAAAATTGGTATATATTTCTTTATTACATGATCACATAACCTAACACATGATTCAATGAGTCTCTTAACATCAAAAGTAGGGTTATCAACCAAATCAACCATTCATGAACCCAATGCATTTCAATACTCAATCCTAAAACAACCCTCTATGCTTAAATTATAATGTAGTAAAGGAATATCACTCATGACAATTTGAAACATGATCACCCTCCAACCTAGATCCATTATAAATCCAAAAAACATCCAAACATGCTCTACCCATCCAAATCACAACTATCAAGAATCACATCTCACTATCTGATTCAAAACTATAACCTACTCTAGGAATTATTGGCATCTAATGGATCTCATTATCTAAAAAAACCACAATACCACTATCACTAAATGTTACATAAATCTCAAAATCACAAGGTATCCCACATGCCTTTCATATACCATCTAAAGGGTATCTAACTCAATAAGAAAATCTTTTCCCATTTCAAACCATATCTTGGTCATGTATCATCTTCACCTGTCAATAGACAATGAATTAAATGATAAATCTACTCACCAATGGTTAATATACCTTCTTACCACCCATGTATTGTATAATAATTATTTTAGAACATCTCATGATAATATCCACATGACTTTCCATCATAAAAGTCCATTTTTTAATTATTCTGAAACAATGGCCCTACTAGGAATAATTCCAATAATTATTTAAATAGAAAACCACTATATAAGTTCTTATTGACACTTTAAACAATTGTATCCTATTCCATCAATAAATTAAACTACACAAAAGAACATATATTTCATTTCAGCCCTATATGAAAAACAAAATTCATGTATTCATGTCTTATTCCACCATATGCTAAAGGAAAAAATAAAAAACAAGTACCCCAAATCTTCACATAATACTTGAAATAAAATATGAAATTTAACAGATAAAATCAAGAATAGTAATCTCATAACCCTAGTAACCTGACGTTATCATTGAAAAAGTGTTCATAACTCACTGAACAAGGCCCATAAAAATCCTTCACACATTCTTATCTATAACTACTAGGTCAGAAATAGTGAAACAAAATAAACGATACTTTGATGTCACTTTTTTCCAACTATGGTTAATATCTCTCATATCGCACCCTTGAAGAAGAACCATATGTCCAAAAACACACCTCCACCAATGAAAATGGATACCAAATAGTGGTGAGATTCTATAATAAATATTGGGGATGTTATTATCTCAATCATGGTATCATTAATATAAATAAATAGTAAAGTAGCATATATTGCCACATATTATAGTATGGACGTGGATAATTACAGTGCAATAAATTTATAACTAAATGAATATACAACATGATATAATAGATCTAAATTTAGGTCATATCATCATACATCACATTGATTTCCCATAAGGTTATTCACATAAAAAATAAAATAAAATAAACAACAGGATCTACTGCCAACATTGTACCTAACTTCAATCCCATATCTAAATCCCATTGAGCTACTCCTGCCCAATCAACTATGAAACCTATATTAAGCAATCTGTACCATACATAAGTTATACATGTGAACTATGGTGCCCGTGCAGGGTGTGAGAATATATCTCATTGTGGTATCACCAATTCCCCCTAATGTAATCAGTCATATAAATGTGTATTCATGAGGAAAAACAATAAAGAGAACCTACGACATACAAGAAATCATGTCAAGTCATCAAGTGATAACCAAAACACTACAACATCAGACCATACCTAGATCGAGAAAATCAAAATTGATGAAGATGTCAGATAAATAACCTAACCCATACAACATCACTTGGGGATGTTTTATATAACCAAGTCCCAACCACTATCCTCTCACTCTAGGCAGGTCACTATACTGAACCTAATCTATTATTATATCCCATAGCACCACTCTGTCACTCAGTTTGTGGTTTGAAAACACATACCATACAATATATTATACCAATACCCTCTCACTAAAAGTGATATTTTACACCACAACTCATAGAATTAATCATACATATAACCTATCACTCAGAAATAGGTCTCATAACACATCATGTAACATGTCTTACACCTCCACCATCTCACTTATGGTGAGTGCATCTTATAAAAAACTTGACCTAAATCTTCCCACACATTGTAGTTCATCACATTTAACCATATAATTAGTCATATCACTCAGATTAAGCCTCTCATATTAATCCACAACCTCCACCCTCTCACTATAGGTAACTCCTCATACCAATACTCACCCATTTCCCTCCCAATAATAGTAGTATTCTCACTCCTAACCAAGACCACATCATGCCACATATCAACCTACACACTATCACTCAAACCAGGCTCCAACACCCACACACACCTTAAATATAAACCTTTATAGGGTCTTAACCCCCACTATCTTCTCACATCACAAGAACATCAGAAACCTAATAACCACTAGGGTGTTAGTCCCACATGGACTTACAAAATCATTCAATTAAAATAACCACAACTAATGAGATTAATATCTATCCATTCCAACATAGAATCAGAAACTCAATTAGTAAATGTTAAACCCAAAATCATTCCCATATATCTCAAATGGGAATCCACTAGGTCTCTCAAATCTCACCTAGTTAATACTTATCAATACTTACATGTACTCATCACCCCATGACCCACTAGCCCTGTATAGCTCTGGCCTCAAGAGGACATGATCCATACACTTCCAAAATCATATATAAATCATCTAAGTGTGATCTATATATAACATTATAATCCCATAATATTGAGTCCTCTTTGAAACTAAATTCCAAACTACAGAAAAACACCATTGAATTAATGTTAGTGTTCTGTCACACACCTCTCAAATGAGAGATTTCAATCCTATAATTGGGTGGAGCCCAATTTATCACATCACATACATCCCTATAGAATATATCATGCTCACCTCATCCACTATGGATTCTACCATCCCTATAGGGTAACTCCCAAACATAAGTGGGTTTTATGGCCATATCATATGTCTTCCATGTGCCTAAACCCCTAAAACCTAAAGTTCTATTTGTAGGAGGTCTAAACTAGGATACCCATAAATCATCCCAAACTAGAGAATTAACCAAATTATCCCTCAAACTCCACAATTATTCTCTCACCCTTGATAACATAGTCACCAGGCAATTCTAATTTATTAATTGTCCAATAGAGCCATCGTTTCAATCCTATTAAGCTCTAATCCAGCTAATTTCTCTATATAGGTTTCAGTCAACCCCAATCTATTTTACCGAATCATAAATCCATATTTATTTATTCCCAATCATCTATAACAGATATATAGTTAATTATTATAGAGATAACATACATCAAATAGAAGCTAACCCCTCAAACCGGGATCCATCCAAGGCCAATCCAAAACTCATCATTTCCATCATCCCCATTATTAATGTGAGACCCTCAAAAAATTAAATGTTAAAAATTCATAATTAATTTTATAAATAATTATAACTATTAGAATTTATTAAAAAAATTATGATCTTGGGGGATAATCTATGAAATATATCATAGATATCTTGACCATACGGAACCACAACCAACGACACACATACGGTCTATCACACGTCTAGGATGCCTCTATGAAAAAAATATCAATCAACTGGCATCCAATAAAGTTTAGATTTTATTCAATTAAAATAAAACCATTGGGTGTCATACCTTAACCAAAATGGGAATCCCTGTTATGTGATTATCACTCCTCAACACCCTTTGTCCACAACATGAAAAAACCATAAGGTTTAGTATGATTCCACCATCATCTAGATGAATCATCAGTCAATACATTTCCTAGAGACATCACAAATAAGTTATAGACATAAATGAATAATATATTGATAAATAAGTAATATTTTTTACCTCTACTTCCATATAAATTATGAGATCAAGACACTATAGATTGAAGTAGAAAAGGGGGAGGAAAGGAGACTAATGGGGGTCCCCCCATTATGGGTTTAGTAGCCCGAGGATAAAGATCCATGAGTAGGGGTTTAAAAGTTAATCCTTCTTAAGGGTGGTATTTTATTTCATTCAATACATTTTATGTGTGTTGATTGTTAAAATTATATTCATAGAGGTAAGATATGTGTTAATGGAGCAGAGAACATTGTCTTCTATATATGGGGAGATTTTTTCGAATGAAATATGGATCATCTAAAGTAATGAATAATATATCCTTGGTTGTGGAGCTTGATGTTATCTAAAATTTTTATAATGAAACATTGGATGATGTTTTGAGGAGTTTGGAACAGCTAGTAGTTAGTTTGTATAATTATAGAATTATATAGATAAAAATGTTAAAATGGAAAATTCCATGATCATAATACTTTACCATCAGATTTTATGACTCCAGGATGATCATAAGTATTTGACGATGTCATAAGACATTGGCAGTATCATATGACTTCATCATAAGAGTTTTAATTTTATCATAATTATTCATAGTATAACTTATGTTTCATAAGTATTCATCATAATAATTGAATATGTTAATTCAACCAAAAAATGTCTTTAGACTCTGATTGTAAGAATTGGAGTTAATCATATGGATTTTGTAGCTTTCAAAAAAAAATTATAATGGAAGAGAGTATGACTTCTAAACATGATTTTAAATATTTATAATAAGGATTAATGAATTATGTAACTTTGGCATAAAACTTTGAAAATACTATATTACTCTAAATTCATACAATATAGAATCACCTACAGGTTATGAAGAAGACTTCCTAACATTCATAATTTTTGGGAAATGTGAAAGGGTGATCCAATTCTATGTAAAGGTGATATAATATCATAGTGACCTTTTTAATGGTAACAAAGAGTATTTTTGGAATATTAATTATGATGTTTTTAAGAATAAATCTAGATGATCCTTATATTATGTTCATCATGATTCAAACATTATTATAATTCTCATTGATCATTATTCATGCTAATATCAAAGGGGTAGAACTAAATAAGGGATTTATTGGAGCATGAGGAACTCCACAACATATAATGAGGTTCCATTTTGTGGTCACAAAATACCATACATACAAAGAAGGTTTCAAAAAATATATATTTTTATTTTGTATATAACTTGACTAAAATGTAATTTCAGGATAATTACAATTTCATGTGAAGTAAGGCTTTATTATTAGTAATAGTAATTAAAATCTAGACCTTAAGTTGATGATGCATAACTTTTATTTTTTCATTCCATAATTTTTATATTAAAATATATTTCTATAAAAAATATGGAAACAATATTCACTAAATATTAATTAAATATAACTAAAATGAAATAAATAAATATAAGTGTGAGAAATTGTTGATAGAGGAACGGATACACTACTATATAAAAGAGTAAAACCTAAAAACAGCTACAAAATATTGTTTTTATTGGAAGATAATGAAGGTAAACATTTTTGGATCCATTTAAAAGATCATTCATTCATTAATGATATTTATTCAGAATAATGTTTTATTTTTTAATAAGATATTGTAACTGGAAGGTTTTGGTAGTTATACAAGTTCATGGGCATACCAATTATCAAGATTATTTTGATAATTAGAAGGGAGATGTGTGTGGGGATAATAATCCTAACATATTGGGTATATTTTCATCATTAAAGGTGGAAAACCACATTAATAAATGTATTTTTTTCAATTTTATTATCAAGCATCAGTGAGTATCTTTATAGAGATATATTCTTTAATAAACTAGAAATTTTAAGTAGACTTTAAATAGTAATACCCACTGATTAACCCCCCCCCCCCCCAATCTCGGTGTGTATAACCCTTTATGTTATCCAATGATTTCTATCAGTGTACAATTTTTATATATTTTCTTCATCTTCTGTTTTTTATATGGATCAACACAATTTCATAAATAGAAATGGTATCATAAGGATTTATAGCCAAGGGATTAACTCTTATAAAGATAGATTGTTACCTATATTATTTCTCAGGGAATTTAGGTTCTGAATTCTATTAAATATATATTCATTATTCCACAAAAAAACATCAATATGGTATCATTTAAGAAAAAAAGAAACAATGAAAATGATGGGAAGGCCAATATTTCTTTATTTTATTCCATGTCAAGAAAGTAGATGGAAGATTTCATGGGATATAAAACTTCTAATATTATTTTTAAGAACATTTATAGAATTTATGAATGAAACAAAAAGTTAAAATATTTCAAGTTAAATATTAGTCAGAAACAATTTGAAGATATTAGAAGGTGGGGGATGAAATAGTTGAATAATTCTTATCCATGGTAAATCTGGTTATTAGAATTATTATAAGGTTTAGAGAAACTATTGAATATGCTACAAATAATAAAAATTGATGAGAATATTTATACAAAATTTTGATTCTAATATTTTTCTCTAGAAGATAGCAATTTTTATGAATTTCTCATTAATAAACTCTATTACACACTTATTAATTATGATATGATAATGGATATATATCATAAATGAAAATGAAACAAATAAAAGGATATTTCTTTCAAATAATTCAATGTTTTAAATATTAAATAGAAGCATGAATGATCTAATTAAGATGAAAATATGGAATATTATAATGAAACTCTTTCCCTTAAGTGAATAAATTTAAAAAGAGTATGAATATATACATATAGAATAAAAATTCCTTTCAATTGTTTTAATTGAAGGAAAGTTTTTCATTTCTTATACAACTGCCCCATGAAAATTGAGTGAGAAAAATATAATGATGAATGTTCTTGGAAGACTTCAAATAAGAGAGATATCTTACATTATCAACTGAAAAAAAAGAATAAAATTTCCCCCTTTTTCCTTTAGATGGAACTTTCTATTAGTTGATTAAGGTGTCTCTAAAAGTGAATAAATTGGTGGTGGTGATGACATTGTTTCTAAATATATCTCTCAAAGAGTGCTCATAGAATAAAAATAATAAGACTTGAACCCATATAAAGGTGAGTTAAAATACAAAATTGAGTATATTGTATAATTGGGAGATACTGATAAATAATATTATATGATAATGGAAATCAAAATGTGTTTAAAATAATAGGTTTGTTGAGATAAAAAAACACATAGATAAAAAGAGGTTTAGTCAAACAATGTTAACTATAGGTTGAAATATATAGTCTGATCAAATAAATTGAGACGTATAAGATTGATTTTAAAAAAAAGGGATAATCATTGAAGATATAACTTATTCCATTATTCTTGGGGATAAGGAAGTAAATAAAATAAAAAAATAGTTTTTAGAATTTGAGAATAAGAAGGATAAAAATAAATTCTATAAGAATGTGGATATTAAATAAAAACGTCATTTCTCTCTGGAACCTATTATAATTGGATATTTTGAAAATTATATAAGACATTAAAAAAGGAAAGTTTATAGAAGTTTTATTACAAATAAAGGTTACTTTTATTGATTAAGCATTTTAAAATATGTAATCTATAAAAACTGAGAGTTCTAAAAAATAGTACAAATATTAATAAAAATAAAAATAATATAATATATAGAATGATTCTTAGAAACCTATAATTTTTTAGGGATGAATTACAAAAAAGTGAATTGTGGGTATACTAGTTTAAGGGATTTAAATAAATCTATATTAAAACCTTTTATGCAATAAATGTTTATTAGAAAAAAATTATTCAACGATGTTATTTTTGTTATAGTTTGTTGACACAGCTTACAACTGTTGGAATAATAATACATTACCTAACGTGATATGTGAGAAGGAATCAAGGTGGAGAAAAAAACAATAGTTGAGGGCACAAATAAATACTCAATATTTTGTGTAGAAATTTGAAGTGAAAAAATATTTGAAAGCCTGTAAGAATTCTTTAAAAGATGTGATCCAGAACGGTGTACCTCAGATGTTTGTATTTATTTTATTCTAGATTAGTTGAATATAAGGAATAGATTTAGAAATAATCAAAATCAATGTCTGATTTAGAAATAAGAAAATTTGGTTGAAATAGTATTTAATTTTTTTAAAATCAAAGATTCTATGGATTATGTGTAGTGTCAATTAAAATCACATGAAATATAGTGGTTTTTCATCACACATGATAGTTTATCTGAACAATTTTAATTTTTTTGAGAAATATAAAGGGATATATGTGAAATTTGGTAAATATGTCCCATTAAAGATCAATATTATTAGAATAAAAATCGTGGAAATATATCAAATAAAAAAAAAGTTTTTTTATTGTTGATGGATTGAATAAAAATATTGAGTGTATCACAAATATGCATTGATAGAAATAAAGTAGAATAAGTGGGTTTATATTGAAAAGATTAAAATATAGAGCTATTGTTACAAAGGGTTTGAAAACCCTAGGAAATATATTTTATATTAGGGAAGAAAGTGAAAAATGTAACACGAGTCAACAAGAAAAATGTAATCTAGGGAATATAAGACATGGTCATATTAACCATAAGAATATGAAAAAACTAATAAAATAAGAATTTTTAATGAACATAGCCATCTTGAAATATGATACCACCACTATTTGAAAAACATTAAAAAATGGTAGAACAGTGAGAAAAACTCATAAAGGAGTGTAAATTAAAAAATCAAGGCCTCTTAAAATAATTCAATCCAATATAAGTGATTCTATTAATAATAATTCAATAAATAGAGAAATATATTTCATCACATCATAGATTATTTCACAACTATTCCATACATCATAATCATACCACATAAATCATAGACCTAGGATTGATTCAAGAGTTTTAGAAGACTTGTAGAGAAGTATACATTCTTTTACTTATAGAGAATAAGATCATATAGTGGAAGTGAAAATGTAAACAGACAGTTCACTAAATATCCTAACAAAAATAGAATCACACATGAACTTAATGCTTCATTAACTTCTCAATAAAATGTAGTGGATTAAAGAAAGAATGGGATTCTGTTTGATATGTCTTCAACTATTTTGATAGAACAAGAAACCTCAATCTATTACTGGTTACAGTCCATCCCAACTATTAGATTAATTTAGAATATATGTTTTATAAGTCCAAACTCAAAGATGAACTGTCTATTACTGGTTACAGTTCACTAAATATCCTAACAAAAAATGGAATCACACATGAACTTAATGCTCCATTAACTTCTCAACAAAATTGAGTGGTTTAAAGAATTAATGGGATTTTGGTTGATATGTCTTCAACTATTTTGGTTGATATGTCTTCAAATATGTACATTTGAGCTAGACTCAAATGGAAAATTGTTCATGACAACGGGCCTTATTGCACTCCTAGTTTGACACTCCTGGGGGATATTTTTGGTTAATCATAGGCTTTTTATGAATCATTATGAAGGGTTTATTGTAAATGTAATTGTTGTTAAAGAAAAATATTTTTAAGGATGTTTTTTCTAGAAATAAAATTAATTTATATATATAAGATTACTAATAGTAACAAATTTCTAACAAGAGAACATTGTGAGGACACAATTTCTTTAATGGGAAAAGAATGTAAACAACCAAAAAATGTACATATTTTATTTATGGATCTCTTTCCTCTTAATAAATTTTCATTATATTTTACAATAGAATTACATAAATTTTCTTTTTATTCAATGATAACATTCTACTTCATGCATAAATTTTGATTAGTACAGCTATGAACAATAATGGGATATACACATTTAAGAATGTTTTTTCTTAATAAAATATATGTTTAATTGAGACAAATTTGATAAATTGTCGTTCTGAACCCAAAATTTCACTTTTCAAAAATAATATAATTATTATATAAAATTAAGGTATTTTGAATAATGATTATTTTAATTAAATACCTTTATTAAAACACCAATTTTTAAATTTAAATGATAAAATAATTTTATTTTTTTAAGTGTCAAAAATTTCACAAAGCAAGTTCACTATTCATTTTATATCCACTATTATTTTTAACAACTAAGTATTTTTATATTTAAAAGATAAATTTCTCATACTTAGATAATTATTGTGGTAAAATAAGAATCATTTTTTAATTTTAAATTTCAAAATTAATCTATACTAAAATTATAGTAGTTTTCATAGAATTTTCAATTTTTTGATGAATAATATTTGACGAATAGTATTTTTTTTTAACACCCCAAGATTTTATAGTACGTTATTTCTTCAAAGAAATTCAATAACATGCACTACACGCAACACCGAGTTCTAGCGCACCATGACTTACCAACCTAGTCGTTCAAAAGCGGTTATGAATAGTATTAACTGAATTTTGAACTTTATATAATCCTTATAATCTTAGAATCCATATTATGAGTTTCTTAGACATAATGTAAGAAAAAATAAAATTGTTCAGATAAAAGAAGTATTTTTCAAAAAATGAAATTTTACCACCTTTTAATGGTGAAGCCTTTTTAAATACAATATTTGAAACTTTAATATATTAAATTTTACAAAATAAACTTCTTCTTTAGAATCGGGATATAAGAATTTAGTTTCAATAATGTTTTGGTGTTTTTCGGATAACTTTCATATTTGGGTGAATAGTGAAAATACTATATTTTAACTGAAAACAACTTTTCTAATCAAAATAATTTATAGTTTTAACTTATAAATTTTAATGTTTTGTAAGTATAAATAGATTATATTTTTACTATTTAATCTGATAATGGTCATTGTAAGTAATTTCACTTTGAAATTGGACATAAACTAGTGTCAAACTTTTGATAGTTATTATTTCTTAAAAATAGGCCTTTTGGTTTGGATAGCGGGAATTAATTTTAAATTAATAAATTTAACTTATATGTTTTTAATATGATAAAATAGACTTAATTATTGAATTCATAAAATCAAAATTAGCATAGGATAAATTTTTCGAATTTTGCTGAAAACTTTTATTTTTTCATGAATAGTGAAAAACACTGAGTTATAGTTCAAAACCGAATTTTTATTTAAATAATTATTTATTTTATTTAAATTTATTTTAGTTCAAAATAGATACATAATACCTATATATTTTCAATGTAATTCATTAGAGTCAGTTTATAATAATTTTAGATATATAAAAATTTTATTGACATTTTCACCTTCTTTTACCCACCTCCTAGAAGAATTTCTAAATTCACATTAAATTTAATTTTACCACATCTATGAGTTGGATTTATAAAGTCCGAGAGACATGGTTAATATCAAGGAGTAAAATTTGGTTAAGTAAGATAAAAATAATTTTTGTTGCATAGTAACTTTTTACTTTTATTTACCATGATTAAAATTAAATAGGATAATTAAGGGTAAAAATGATATTATTATTACCCTAACACATGTACTAATTCTATTGGATAAGTGTGATTCGACCAAAAACAACTTTAGGAATAAAATATTACCCTTTAGGTCCACTTGGATTAGATTAGGACATTTATTATTATTTAATTTAAAGAAGAGTTAAATGTGTTAAACTCAATGTTTATTAACTAAACTATTTTTAATATAGGGTTATACATAAGATAAATTAGACTATAAATATTAATTAGAAATACAAATATATTTCCTACATCGTGGTATTTTATTTATAATTTTTAGACATTAAATAATTAAATTTATTTATGACACAATGATGATGTAGTAATTACCTTATTAATGAAAGAATCAAATAAATGGTATTATAAATATTAAAATAAAAATAATTTCCACGTTTTTATGACATACACGAATTTTCTAGGTGACTATGACATTTAAGGTATGATTCAATGTATCTCTTTCTAAGTAATAAAGTTTTTATGACTTTCACAAAAACAAAATACCAAATAGTGTCAAAATTGACATAAATTAATATTTAAAACAAATACTATATTATTGGTTGATATAATATTCTTAAAAATGTAATGTTCATCCAAAGGGCTTAAATAATATTATATATGTCATTAATGATCCACTTTAGGTTCTCTTGGAAGTTTATAGTATGTTTATTAACCATATATAGTAAGAATACAAGAAGACACGGTAAAGGTTAAACTATTTAATTAAGAGTTAAATCTAAATGATGAGGTTAAAATGGTAACCTAAACTTTTATAAAACCTATTGGTTGAGAGTATTTCGACCCATAACCACCTAAGGATCGAAATAAATTCATTTTTAATCATTATAAACCGAATATGATTGTATAATAAATTAATACTTTAATCTTTTCATAATGTGACTCTCACCCCTCTTATAAAAGGGAACTTCCCCTTCTCTCAAAATCACACCTCTAAAACCATTTGGCTTGGCCAAACCCTGCACAAGTATCCTCCCAAATTCCCTCAATTCAACATAGAGGCCTCAGTTTGATCATAAATCTAACCTAAGGAGACCTTTGGATCAAATCAAAAGGAAGAACCCGAAGAAGAGGTAATGATTTCACCACCATCTTTCAAGCTCCTTTCTTCTTCCACTTCTTATTTCTTTGTTATTTCCATTATAAAATAATAAATCAAGTATATTTTATATACTATGATGTTATTATAAATATTTCACAACTATATTCATTATTCTATCCATCTTATGAATGATAATGTCACCATGTGTGCGTACGTACAGCTTACCGTCTCCACGCTGTGGTGAAATTTGTTATTCAACAATATGTTATTTGGAAGGATATACCGATAAGTAATATGTATATAAATAATGAAAATAACATGATAATTTCTCTGTAAAATTAATATACCATCCAATTCCACACCTTTAAGGAAATGATATTGTCACTCGTGCGTACGTACGGATTACCGTCTCCACAACGCGATGAGATTCATTTCCACATTCATCATTCATCGACGATTATAAAAATATATATTACTAATATGATTGTAATATATGAAATAATAATGATACTTTAGATATATGTATATTTATATATATATATATGTACTTACATATATTTTATTCACTTAGTTCTGTTCAATACGTTATGAAAACGGAAACAGCATTTATGCGTGCGTACGGACTACCGTCTCCATAAATGGTATTTTCCATTTCATATATATGTCTATTATACATATTTATATTCTAGATATAAATGATATATAAATAATGTTTTATATTATGGAAGTATTTAAATCATGATCTAAGTGATATAATCAAGAGTTACAAGTTAAAACACGTTGGATAAACAAAGCGATTATTACCCAAAATGTTAATTTAACATGGAAATTATTTTTAAATTGGTAGTATAAAGTCATAAATTAATAATGTATGATACCATAAATTTTAATATGCTTATAGAATAATTTAATAACATACTACGGTCTTCATACAGTAGGTTAAATGTACCCTTGACTAAAGGAATGTGCAAGGTAAGGGGTTTTCATCTCACTCTTTATTCCCGTGAGATTCGTGCCATATTGTCACTATTACCTTTTTGTGGTGCATGTAATGCCCATAATTTTATTCTTTGTGTAATATACTTTAATTTATGTGTATTTACATATTCATTTTATGATAACTCTTTCATGGGGTGTATTTTTCGTAAGTTACCAAATTGGTAAGTGTTTATTTCACAATCGCTTTATTATCAAAGCTTGTTTATATGTAATTATCTACTCAGACCTCTTTATCGTCCACATCCATGTTTTTTAAAAATTTATTTCAAAACATTCTTACTATTTTATAGACTATGGGTTAAATTAATTTATAACCTTTTTTTAATTTTTATATGATGTTTATAAAGGAATCTTTCTGTCATTTTCCAAACAAGGTACTTTTTAACCTTTTTGACAAAATTAAGAATGTATTTTTTAACTTATATGGAGGGTGCAGAAATTTTCTGCCGTTAAAAAATCATCAAATATTCCCTTACAAACTTATAAGAATATTTTCAAAGTAAATGTTTTATTTTATAATTATTTGGTTTTTAAATGATTTCAAAATAGAGATATTTATCTCAAATAGTTTCGATTTCATATATGTCAACATCCTTTGATGGATTTTAAGCTTGTTTGAAGTTGATTTATTATGATACAAAACATCCATATTGTATTTAAGGTTTTGTGATATTTTTTATTGTGGATGTGTTATTTTTTACCATTCATGGTTTAAGGAGAAAGTATTGACATTTCGTATGCTAGTTTTAAAAAGATTGTTTATGTTATGTTTAAACCTGTTCATATGAGGAATGCATTGGACATAGTAAGGGGCGGGTGGAGCCCGCTAAAGCTCCTTGATGCATCGGTAGGTCTGATGAGACAAACTAGTGTATTGGAACAAGGGATTGACAAAATCTTTTTTGTAGCCTTGGCACAAGGCCTTGACTATGTGGTTGTGATAGTCTGGCATTATGCATTCCATCATTATGAAAGTGGTTAGTGATATTGCATGTGATTATTCGACTAGTAGAATATCCATGTGAATAAGTAAATGGAATTACTTAATTTTATTTTTACCATATTATGTTGAAGTTCAAGTTTAAAAGGATTTTTTTTATTTATACATTGATTTAAATGTTTATGCTTATTTATGAATGTTTTCACTGTATTGTTATCCTTACTGAGCATCTGAGCTCACCCCTTTCTATGTTTTATTTTTCCCCGGATTCCATGAAGTGTATTGTGATTGATATGCAGGGTTATGCCAAGGGAATAATGGAATTAATAAAGGATTGTTTATGTTGTTTTTTATGTTATAATGTGTAATGTAAAATTCATGTATATAATCTATTTTTCAAGACTGCTAAACCGATCAGTCCTTCGGGACTTGATTCCTTGTAATTATGCCAATGTATTAAAATAATGCACTGACTGTGGGTAAATGGGGTCAGGACATTACAGTTGGTATCATAGGAAGTTTATCAATAACCTTGGAATCTAGATTTAGATAAACTCTGATTATAGCACATAGACCTAAGATAGACTTTGAGGATTAGTATAGAATAAATTCCTAGAATTTGGTAATGTTGAGATTTTGTGAGTTTTCCAAGCAAATACATCCATGTCTAGATACGAGCAGGTAGAGGCAGATCTGGAACATATGTACCTAGGGGTAAAACCCCAAAATACTTCTTTGAGCTAGACTCGAACAAGAAATGGTGCACGACAATGGGCCTTGCTGCACTCTTGGTTACGACACTCCTCGGGGATATGCTTTGGATAATTCTCATTTTATTTACAAATCATTATGAAGGTTTTATGAGTATATACTTCCTCAATGAAAACATATTTATTATTATGGATTATATCCATAAACCGTTTAATTTATGTTAGGTATTTTACAAGTATGGAATTATTCATTACAATTCATAAACTGACCTAATTTATGCTATTGTATAAAAATGGCACCCAGTAGAAGGAATGTGAACTCCAGAAATACATATGATCCAAAGAGTAAGAAGGATCATATCTTTCACGGTATTATTCCATCATTTAGAAGAGAAATAGTCTCCCATGTATTCTCAACATATGAAGAAATAGTATCATGTGTTAATAAGATATGTAAAAAATTCTCTGAGTCCTATGGATTTGAAAGGAAGCAAGAGAAGAAATGGATGGAAGAGAGAAAGATGGATAATGGTAAAAGGGAAAAGAAGAATTTTTCTATTTGTGATAACTGAGGGAAGAAACACCCTGGAACTTTCCTGGAGGGAATCAAAGTTCATTATAAGTGTGGAGAAAAAGGACACCATGTATGTGACTGCAAGGGTAAGAAAAAGGTTTCAAATGTACAATGCTTCATTTGCAAGGATTTGGGACACTACACGAACCAATTTCCAAATCATCAGAGTATATCCCAAGTGATGAAATTAGATAATAATCAAGTTATGATACTACCACATATTAGGATCAATGATTAGAGTTCTTATGATGTTATTAGAGAATTATGTCATTTGAGTGTTGTATAAACAATGTATTGGTTATAATAATTATGGAGTATATAAGGATTGTACTATAGTACTATTTCATTAAGGACTTGATATTGTGTGGAACCAGGAAAAGTGACTCAATCAGAGGTAAAATTTTGGGAAAATATATGGTTGAGAGAAAGATAAAACATAATATGGTTCTGATACCGAGGTAGTGATTTTGGAATAATACATGATTGATTGGGATAAATTATATTTGATATTCTTGACTACCTTGAAACTGATTAATGATTTTTATATTTCATCATTGTTCGAGTTTACAACATTTTTGGATTAAAGGAGTATATCCAGTATTCTATAAGGAATAAGAGATCATGAATGTAATCAATAAGGTTTTATGGTAATTCAGGATGTTGTAGTGTTTTAAAACAATACATGATGAAGGTGTTCACATGTTATTACGCGGAAAAAAGGATATTCATTATGTTTACCGTCCTTATAAATTTTGGACTGTGAGTTTGGACAGAAGTATTTTGGATATTCTAGTTTGAGATTATTTTTGGATTTCCATAAAAGGACAACCCAGAGGTCGGGCGGAAATCTGTCGCATCCGGCAAGGCCGCGAGACTTGAACCCGCAATCGATGTGCGACAAGGGTGTATCACCTATCACAGGCCCATGTGATGTCCTGGATTGAATAATGTAGTCTTTTTTAAAAAAAATTGATAGGTGAATTATAAATTCATTTTTTTGAACCCTATATTAATATGATAAATAGAATACTATTTTTAAGTTCTATTATCTTTTAGAGTGAAAGATGATTTTGTGGTTGAAATTAGTTAAAGGATGGGAATCTACTTGTCAAGTATATATTTTTATTATTCTTTTATTCTATGAAGAAATTAATTCTTATACTTTATTGAAGGGGTCTTAAAACCAAAAATGTGTTATCCTAATACCATATGTTTTGTGGAACAGATAATATTTTAAATCATCATAGATTGATGAATTTAAGGCCCTCAATTTTACACTTGTTTGTGATTGATGACCTCAATCACTACCTATAAATATTTACATTTTTCCTCCAATTATAAGTCTCTAATTTCCATCAATGTTCTTCTAATCGAGATCTTAATTTGGTGGTGACACTTTCATTTCCCTTTTCCTCTTATTAAGACTATATATTATTAACCTAATTTATGATGTGGGTTTTCCCAAAGGTATTTTCTATTTTAAACCTTTTATTTTCAAAAAATAATTTCAAATTTCGAGGATGCAATTTATTGAAGGAGGGAAGAATGTGACACCCCAAGATTTCATAGTACGTTATTTATTCAAAGTAATTCAAAAACTTGCACTACATGCAACATCGAGTTCTAGCGCACCATGACTTACCAACCTAGCCGTTCAAAAGCGGTTATGAATAGTATTAACTGAATTTTGAACTTTATATAATCCTTATAATTTTAGAATCCATATTATGAGTTTCTTAAACATAATGTATGAACAAATACATTTTTTCAAATAAAAGAAGTATTTTTCAAAAAATGCAATTTTAACGCCTTTTAATGGTGAAGCTTTTTAAATCCAATATTTGAACCTTTTATGTATTAAATTTTACAAAATAAACTTCTTCTTTAGAATCGGGACATAAGAATTTAGTTTCAATAATGTTTTGTTGTTTTTCTGATAACTTTCATAATTGGGTGAATAGTGAAAATACTATATTTTAACTGAAAACAACTTCTCTAATCAAAATAATTTATAGTTTTAACTTATAAATTTTAATGGTTTGGAAGTATAAATAGATTATATTTTTTCCATTTAATCCAATCATGGTCATTTTAAGTAATTTCACTTTGAAATTGGACATAAACAAGTGTCAAACTTTTGGTAGTTATTATTTCTTAAAAATACACCTTTTGGTTTTGACTACAGGAATTAATTTTAAATTAATAAATGCAACTTCTATGTTTTGAATTTGGTAAAATATACTTCATTATTGAATTCAAAATATCAAAATTAGCTTAGGGTAAATTTTTTGTATTTTTCTGAAAACTTTTAATTTTTGATGAATAGTGAAAAACACCTAGTTATATTTTAAAACCTAATTTTTATTAAAATAATTATTTATTTTATTTAAATTTATTTTTGGTCAAAATAGATACATATTACCTATATAAGTTCAATGTAATTCATTAGAGTCAGTTTATAATAATTTTAGATATATAAAAATTTTATTGAACTTTTCGTCGTCTTTTACCCACCTCCTAGGAGAATTTGTAAATTCACAAAAAATTTAATTTTACCACTTCTGTGAGTTGAATTTATAAAATCCGAGAGACACGGTTAATATCAAGGAGTAAAATGTGGTTCAATAAGATAAAAATAATGTTTGGTGAATAGTAACGTTTTTACTTTTATTTACCACGGTTAAAAGTAAATATGGTAATTAAGGATAAAAATGATATTATTATTACCCTAACACATGTCCTAATTCTATTGGACAAGTTTAATTAGGACAAAAACAACCTTAGGAATAAAATATGACCCTTTAGTTCCTCTTGGATTAGATTAGGACATTTATTATTATTTAATTTAAGGAAGAGTTAAAAGTGTTAAATTCAAAGTTTATTAACTAAACCATTTTTAATATAGGGTTATAGATAATATAAATTAGATTATGAATATTCATTAGAAAGATACAAATATTTCCGACATCATGGTATTTTATTTATAATTTTTATATATTAAATAATTAATTTTATTTATGACACAATGATGATGTAGTAATTACCTTATTAATGAAAGAATCAAATAAATATAATTTAAAGGTTTTTATGACATCCACGAATTTTCTTGGTTACTATGACATGTTAGGGATGATTCAATGTATCTTATTTGAAGTAATCAAGTTTTTATGACTTTTACAAAAACAAAATACCAACTAGTATCAAAATTGACATAAATTAATATTTAAAACAAATACTATATTATTGGTTGATATAATATTCCTAAAAATGTAATGTTCTACCAAAGGGCTTAAATAATATTATATAGGTCATTAATTTTCCACTTTAGGTTCTCTTGGAAGTTTAGATTAAGTTTATTAACCATATATAGTAAGAATATAAGAAGACACAGTAAAAGTTAAACTATTTGACTAAGAGTTAAATCTAAATGATAAGGTTAAAATGGTAACCTAAACTTGTATAAAACCTATTGGTTGAGATTATTTCGACCCATAACCACCTAAGGATCAAAATAAATTCATTTGTAACCATTATAAACCGAATATGATTGTATAGTAAATTAATACTTTAATATTTTCCTAAAGTGACCCTCACCCCTCTTATAAAAGGGAACTTCCCCTTCTCTCAAAATCACACCTCCAACTCCATTTGGCACGGCCAAAACCTTCCCAAATATCCTACCAACTTCCCCCAATTAAACCTAGAGGCCATATTTTGATCATAAATCCATCCTATGGAGTCCTTTTAATCAAATGAAAAGGAAGAACCCAAAGAAGAGGTAACGATTTCACCACACTCTTTCAAGTTCCTTTCTTCTTATACTTCTTCTTTCATTGTTATTTACATTATAAAATAATAACACAAGTATATTATATATACTTTGATTTTATTATAAATATTTCACAACTATATTCATTATTCTATCCATCTTATGAATGATAATGTCACCATGCGTGCGTACGTACGGCTTATCGTCTCCACGTTGTGGTGTAATTTGTTGTTCAAAACTATGTTATTTGGATAGATATAATGATAGGTAATATGTATATAAATAAT
Source organism: Viscum album (assembly GCA_963277665.1). Taxonomy (NCBI): domain Eukaryota; kingdom Viridiplantae; phylum Streptophyta; class Magnoliopsida; order Santalales; family Viscaceae; genus Viscum; species Viscum album. Next base: position 1,346,417,656 of record OY728123.1, read on the forward strand.
GAAAATAAAATTATAATTTCTATATAAAATTAATATACCATTCAATTCCATACCTTTAAGTAAATGATATTCTCGCTCGTGCGTACGTATGGATTATTGTCTCCACGACATGATGAGATTCATTTCCACATTCACCATTCATCGATGATTATAAAAAATATATATTACTAATATGTTTGTAATATATGAAATAATAATTCTACTATAGATATATATATATTTATATATATATATATATGTACTTACATATATTCTATTCACTTAGTTCTGTTCAATACGTTATGAAAATGGAAACAGCGTTTATGCGTGCGTACGGACTACCATCTCCATAAACGGTGTTTTCCATTTCATATATATGTCTATTATACATATTTATAATCTAAATATATATGATATATAATTCATGTTTTATATTCTGTAATTATTTAAATCATTATATAAGTGATACAATCAAGAGTAACAAGTTAAATCACGTACGATAAACAAACCGATTATTACCCGAAATGTAAATTTAACATGGAAATTATTATTAAATGGGTAGTATAAAGTCATAAATGAATAATGTATGTTATCATAAATATTAATATGGTTCTATTATAATTAAATAACATACTACGGTCTTCATAAAAGAGGTGAAATGTTCCCTCGACTAAAGGAAAGTGCAAGGTAAGGGGTTTTCATCTTACTCTTTATTCTCGTGAGATTCGTGCCATATTTCCACTATTACCTTTTTGTGGTGCATGTACTGCCCATAATTTTATTCTTTGTGTAATAAACTTTAATTTATGTGTATTTAAATTTTCATTGTATGATACCTCTTTAATGGGGTGTATGTTTCATAAGTTACCAAATTGTTAAATGTTTATTTCACAATCTCATTATTATCCGAGGATGTTTATACGTAATTATCTATTGGGACCTCTTTATCATCCACATCCATGTTTTTTAAAAATGTATTTCAAAACATTATTACTATTTTATACACTATGTTTTAAAGTCATTTATACCCTTGTTTGACTTTTTATAAGATTTTTATAAAGGAATGTTTCTTTCGTGTTACAAATAAGGTACTTTTTAACCTTTTTGACAAAATTAAGAATGCCTTTTTTAACTTATTCGAAGGGTGCGGATATTATCTTCCATTATAAAATCGTCATATCTTCCTTTACAGGATTATAATAATATTTTCAAAGAAAATGTTTTATTTTATAATTATGTGGCTTTTAAATGATTTCAAAAAAAGTCATATTTCTCTCAAATAGTTTCGATTTCATCTATGTCAACACCCTTTGATTGATTTTAGGATTATTTGAAGTTGATTTATTATGATAAAAAACTTCCATATTGTATTTAAGGTTTTTTGATATTTTTGATTGTGGATGTGTCATTTATATACCATTCATGGTTTACGTAGAAAGTATTGATATTTTGTATGCTAGTTTTAATTTGAATGTTTATGTTACGTTTAAACCTGTTCATATGAGTAATGCATTAGACTTAGTAAGTGATGGGTGGATCTCACTATAACTCCGCGATTCATCGGTAGGTCTCATGAGAAAAACTAGTGTCTTGGCATAAGGCCTTGAAAAAATATTATTTGTAGTCTTGGCACAAGGCCTTGACTATGTGGTTATGATAGTCTGACATTATTCATTACATCATTATGAAAGTGGTTAGTGATATTGCATGTGATTATTCGACTAGTAGAATATCCATGTGAATATGTAAAAGGAATTACTTCATTTTATTTTTGCCATATTATGCTGAAGCTCAAGTTTAAAAGGCTTTTGTTTTATTTATACATTGACTTAAATATTTATGCTTATTTATTAAAGTTTTCACTGTATTATTTTCCTTAATGAGCATATGAGCTCACCCTTTCTATGTTTTATTATTGCCAGGATTCCATGAAGTCTATTCTGATTGATATTCAGGGTTATTCCAAGGTAATAATGGCATTCATAATGGATTATTTATATTGTTTTCTATGTTATAAAGTGCAATGTAACATTCATGTATGTAATCTATTTTCCAAGACTGCTAAACCGATCGGTCCTTCGGGACATGATTCCTTGTAATCTTTCCAATGTATTAAAATAATGCACCAGCTCTGGGTAACTTGGGTCGGGGCGTTACATTTTTTTTATTAATAGTATTTTTTATGAATAGTAAGAAATATATATTTTTAAATAATTAATAACTAATTTATTATATAATATGATTTTGGAAAAATGGACATACACGGTAGTGATTAGTAAGATATTTAGAGTCTAATATGATCAACATAATTTTTTGGGGGAATAGTAATGTGAACCTTCAGAATAGTAATGTTACCCTTATGAATAAAAATTTGACCAATGGAATAGTAACCTCATATAAGGAAGTATAAATTTATTTTATTCATATTAAATGGTAATGTGATATAATTATATCATAATATAAGTAAAGAAATTTTTTAGAAATTATTAGTTAAGTATCAATATTTAATTCAATTATTTGAATTTAAAATAAAATCCATTTTTATAAAATGGAGTTCATTTTTGAAATTGACATGTTTAAAATTTATTAGTGTGAATTATTGATACTTCTCTGAAATAGTTGAATTGTTGATGAATAGTAAAATACAGTTTTGAGTTTTTTATATATTTAATAACATCATAACTATGTCACAATGATGTAATAAGTAAGATAATATTATGGTCAACTCTGGTGGATTAAAATATCATATGAGGTGTCCCAATTGTCCAATACCATGGGAAATTCCATGGTTTTTCAAATACCACTAATGAGGTGTCCTTTGAAATGAACAATAAACTCTCTCACTTTTACAATAAATACCCACCCATTCCATTGTTTAATTTAATTTAAAAATAATTATCCATGAATTTATTATAGTATTGCCTTCCAAGTAGTCCTCCCAGTGTTCCCTTAATCGCCCATGGTCCGGATAATAGAGTTCTAGAAGTTACTCTTCAAGGTAAGGGAATCTACCACCCTTCTCTTTTAGACCACTCCTTTTATGTTATGCCTTTTTATATTCTATTTTATTATATTTGGATATTTCATTTTATATCCCCCTTATGTTAATATTATGTAAAAATTATGGGAGACCCCTTTTTCTCTCATCAACTAAATTTATGATTTTTTTAATGTCGTCGTTAGGCTGTCGAATTTCATAAGGGAATTCTTGACTTTTATTTCCTTTCAAGTTATCATTTATGTGTTATGTATTTCAAATTTGTATACCATTTTCTAATTTAAAAATTATTCTATCCCTATACTATATTATGATTCTTTTATGAATGTGTTAACCCTTTCTCTGCTATTTTTGTTGTTTTATAAAACCATGTTTCATACCCATTACGCAGCAAAACATTCGTCTCAAAATCTATCTGTTTTTCTCAATAATTTATTTTATTTTCTTTATGTGAATACCAAAACCTCTTTCATTTACAGATGTATTAATAAATGAATAAAAATTAATTATTTTTTGTTGTAATTGGCATACATAAAACCCCCCTTCCCTTTATTTGGTGCTGTAATGATCATGTTTTTAATAATTTTTTAAAATTCCCTGATTTTTTGTACGAAACCCATTTATTTTATTCTCTATTGGTTATTCATGAAATTTTTGATCATGATATACATGTCCCACATGAAGATAAATACATATTAAGGGTTTTCCCCAATAGTGCTCTAATGCATTAGGTTAACAAATTAATCTTTAGAGATGACCAGTTTTATGATACCTTGGTGAATAACCTTTGTAATTTTTATGAATCCTTGGTAATGTACCTTGATTATATGCTTATAAATGTATAAATTAAATATTTTACCCACATTTTCAAGTTTTTATTAAAGTTTTTATTTTTATTATATGCCTCTTTCTCATGCCTTTATGAAATTCCTTATGTTCTTAGTGATATCTTTCAAGTTCACATATAAATTGTTTCACTAGTTTTACCTTTATAGGTCTTATGTTCACCATTTCTTTTGATGTATGCCCCCATGATATGATATGTTATAATTTAACTTTGTATTAACCTATAATTAATCCTTTCAACTGGATTAGAATAATTCTTTTTATGTTTTCATGTATTATATTTCCAATTTCCAAGACAATGAACCCAAAAGACCCTCTGTTTATAAAATATCATGTAAATTTATGTAATAAAAAGGTGGGATGTCATAAATAAAATATTAACTTCATAAAAAATTTCTGAATCAATTAACAAATTTTTTATCCCAAAAAAATATCTTTCATATTTATATTTTCTTTACCAGTGATGGAAGATCCAAAACCTTCAATTTTGAATGGCTCATTATTTCAAAAAGTCATTATACCTTATATAAATTATTTCATACTCATTAATAACATCAAATAACCTTAATATATGAGTAAAAACCACTATCCACAATTTAGGCACATTCTCTATTTGTGGTATTGAGAGATGTTTTAACCACAAGTTCTTTTCCATTCCATTTTTCTTTCATCACGTCCTACTTTTGAGATTTTTTTAAAAAACATTATTCTATAAAAATAATTAAAATTTATCATTTTCAAATATTTATAGGTCTTTATCATCTTTAAAAATTATTTTCCATGGGTTAGAATCTATTTACAATTTTCACACCAACTTTCTCAGGTTTCCTACTTTAAATGTGTTTTATCCCTATCAAACTCTATCTCTAGTTTCCTTGGGATCACTATAATGTTTTTAGTTGAACCAAAAAAAAATTACATATTAATCCACCAAAATAAAATTATTATCTATAAAAAGTATATTCCATTGTAACTTCCATACTATGTGTAGTTTTAAACTCGGTTTCTATCAACTTTATTACTTTCCACTTTGGAACTTTGTTGCACTCTAAAGTTTTTTTATCAACTGAAACTTTTATTCTTGTGATAAAACTTCTTTTATACATCAATAGACTAACTTGTAGTATTAATTTTGTGTTTAGACATGAAAATATTAAATGATTCATATTTTTCAACATTTTTTCTTTAGGAAATATAGATGATGTCATCAAAATTCGTACTCTTCTGAAAAAATTTAGCTTTCTTATCTACATTTGATGATAACTTTTGTTGATCCTCATTAGTTTTCATATTTTAGACATTTCACCAACATCTATAACTTGGTTTTTGAAATTCTAAATTTCTTTATCATATTTAGAAAAAAATTGAGTAATCTCTAACTCTTAATCTTTTTCCTTCAATTATTATTCAAGTTAATAATTGAAATTTTTATTCTCATCAACCCTCTTCTTCATATTATTAATATCATTCAGTTTATTTGAATTTTCTTCAAGAATATAGTCTTGATTGTTTACTTTAGGGTTTTTCTTTTTCAACTTTTTTATCTCTCTTTCAAGTCTTATGGTCCTTTGAAGACACTCTTTCAATTCTCTTTTCAGAGAGAATTCTAAAGAAGTTTCTTCTTACCCAAAACTAAAACTTTCATTTCTGATGAACCTTTTATCATTTACTTTTTGAATAAAATTATTTTCACTAGCATCACCTCTGATGTTTTCAGATTCTTCTTCATCGTTATTATCTTTTTCATCCTTACACAAAAATCAACTTCATTTGTATTTAGATAAATTTATATAATTTCTCTTGTAGTATGATTTGGTTTATTCTATATTTTTATCAAATAATATTCTTGACAATATGTCATCACCATCATTTTATTATTTTCACTTTCTTTGGGGGAAATTTGCAGGGCAGAAACTTCCCTATGTAATTTCCTATTCTTTTTTCACATTTTTAGAAAACAAGGACATATATTTATAAAAATTATTAATAACCTCTTCTTCAATATTGGAGTCACTAACTTCTTCATCTTTAAGAAGAATCTTAGATTATTTCTTTTTGGCATCATTGATGTAAATTTCACTATCACATTTTTCTTTTCTTTGCATAAATTTATACCCTCTCCTTTCAAAAATGACGATAGTGTTATGTAAGTAATCTAGTGATACAGTATAGGGGTATCTATCATACAATGATAAAACCTTGGAATAAAACTTTTTAGGAGGAATTAAAAATATATTTTCAACAATATTTGAATCTTCTAACTTCTCACTTATATATATTATGGTGATTACAAATCCATTAACCCTTGTAAAAAATTCACCCAAAAAATCATAATCACCAATTTTTAGTTCTTCATACTTCAGCATCTATATTTATAACTTATAATTCTTAACTTTCACATTTATTCATGAATATGCTTCAAATTTTACCAAATTCCTTTATCAATTTTTGAAACTCCATTTTTACAAGGGGATGAAATGATTAAATTAAAGATATCGAAAGTTATAAAGGAGAGAAGGTGAGTTGGGGAACTCTCCCAATACAACATACCCACATTGCACCTATGCACCAAGAGGCTCACATAATCCCAGCCTATGCAAACAAGTATGAAAATAAACTTCTATGTGAGCTCCTTACATGAGAAACCTTCATGGTGCACCTGTGCGAGTTAAATCCATTATCGAGGGTCCAAAAAATTCCTATAAATAGGATATAAGGATCCTCATTTGAAATGAATAGAAGACCAAAAGAATCATTGAAGCTCTTATCAAACTAGTCCTTCACTAATGTATTCTGAACATTTCAGGTAGATCCCAAAGCCTCAAATATGGGTAAATTAATGATTATGGTGGGACTAGAGTTCCATTATTATTTTAAACACAAAAACACATGTGTGATCCACATTTACTAGTCCAAGAGAACTTATGTAAAGTTCCCTTATTAAGCATGAAATTTGAGTTCCATTGGTACAAAGACACCTATGGACACCCTTAGAGACTAGAGTAAGGCCTCACCCAAGTATTATCAACCACATTTTCCATCACCCAAATATCTATTCAATTCACCCAGGTCTACCCTACTCAAAACGCCATCCACCTTCCCATGACTTACCCTACATGATACCTCTTCAAAACTATCAGGACTTACCTGAGTGATCCACCTTTAACTCCCCGAGGCCTTACCTACACAATCCATCCTTTAAGTCATATTATCACACCACCAATGTCATTGTACGACTTCCCATGGGTCCCTCATCTAATGGTTCCAAGTTAAGTCGCTCCCCAAATCTTCAAGATATGTACAGTAAAATCATATGGTGCATTAGCATCTCCTCTCATTTATAAATTCCAATGCTAATGGAGGTACATAATTTATTCTATATAATATTTTGTAACCTTAGTGTGTTATTTATTATACATATTCATGGTAACAAGGATCCTGACCATATTGGTAGTTCCAAGGAACTCCCCATTCCAAATATTGAGGGAAATCACTTGCCTTTCCCTTTGATGAGGGTCAGTGCCTTATCCTCCTCAAATATTTTTTGATATCAAACTAAGGGAATACCTCTTATATTAAAACCCTAGTCTTTATTTTGGGTAATATCCACATGGGTGAGTAAGTCCCAACATTGGGGCTTGAAGATAAGGAAAAATATGGGAACATAAAAGAATGTTCCCTCTCTAATATTTGGTGCCTCATCAACCATCAAACATAATATATTGAATGGTTTTCTATATATTCCTCTTTATCTTGTCTCCCACATCAGGCATAACTCACATGGTCTTACAAGTTAGTGGTGATCATGAAATCCACACAATAAAATATTTATCTTGGTGGGGGTCCTTATAAATGATTTTCCTTTCACCTTTGAAACATCCACCAATATGGTGTAAGTCCTCAAAGACATGTATTCATATCAAAGGGTAATATCCCCTATAGTAAAACCTTCAAAGGGCATCCCATTCAGTTTCAGTATTAAAATCTATTTATCCATCTCAGAGGTCTATATCCTCTATGACGAAAACCATCAAAAGGAATAATATTAAATTTAATTCTTTAAATCCAGGTTTCTATCCCAAAGGGACATATCCATAGTGAAAAAAATATTAAAATGGAATCCATAGGTGTAGGCCCCAATAGAATAAACTACGTGGGCTTTAATTCTTATCCATGCAGGATATATAGGTAGCCTCTCTGAGGTCCAAAACCAACACCCCAAATTCACCCTAATATTATATGGGGCACATTCCCAATAGGTTTTTATCAATTCTAGGAGGGTAAATCCCTTATAGGTCCTATATTTTTCTTCATTGTAATTCCCACACCATCCCTTGAATAGGAAACCTTTGACTAGATTTCATTGTTGGATGATCTAAAAATGCATGGTTTGGTTCATACCACAAGACCAGAAAAGGTATAATGTGTCTCATTATGTTTCACCAAACAATGTGGGTTCTGAATCATTTCATGATAATACATAAGAAGCCATTATCTATTGGATTGATATAGATATTAAAACAATTCCCATCTTCTATGATGATAATAAATTCCATATCACCCCATTGTGTGGATTAAAACAATCATCATAATAATAAACAACATAAGAATATCTAATCTATACAAAAAAGTGTATCGCTGATAGAGAACCTCAAATACATAAAGATTTCTCCATACATGAAGACGTTTAGATACATACAAAATATTAAAGAATCTATAAATTCTAATGATTTATTTTTATATCAAGGGTGACTTGTTTCATAATTGGGATTTAATAAAGGATTCAAAAACATCTCTTAAATCTATTAGATAGTCCCAGAATAGGCTATAGTTCCCCCCAAAAGTGTGTGATGAGCTTAAACTCCAATCATCTCAACTAATGTGAGTACTTAAACATCATTAGAGCCATCAAACAATGACTTCCTTCCATTAGAAATAATGTTCACAAAACATATCAAATGTGTAAATTATTGGGTATTTTTAGCTCCATGATCAAAACCCATTGGAAACTACACATAAAGGATGTGGAAATATGTGTCTGGTGTAAATTTTATTCCAACACCACCAGAAAACCCAATTCTCACCCCACATGGTTCTTGGAAGTGAAACAAAAATGTGAACCTGACATGGATTCTTAACCAAAATGAAAACGTCTCCTACATGTCAGACCCCTTTTAAGCTCTCGCAAAATGAAAATAGGGCCAAACATGGATCTAAAGATATAAATTATGCATTTTCTCATTTATTAAGATTCTTATTTGATGGGGTTTTTATGTCGTATATATTCTGGAACATTTAGAAGGAACTTCCTTCAATCTAATGGAATCCTTATAGCTTTCTTAAATGTAAGCATTGAATACTTCACAAGCTGGGTACTCATATAAAGTGAGAACATCATCTCCACCCCCAACATCTTCAACACCAGGTTTCAAATGAGATGATATGGGAGTACCAAATTCTTGGTATTGTCCCAAGATCGGAGGCCATTTGGAATGCCCTCCATCTCCAAAATACCCACCAACCATCCACTCAATGAAAGCTGGTGGCCCAGAAGCGGATGACACCAATTTCTGTCTCATGTTTTTTTGGAAGCCTAACCTCAGAATGTATCAACAAGATCCCCCCTTATCTTAATGATGCTGATCAAGAGTTCATTGATGGAATCATCAAGACAAATAAATGTTCCACTAAAGGTATCCTTCCCTCATCAACCACATCCAATTTCATATGGCAATGAACACTCAGCATGATGAGGGGGTTTCCCTTGGGAGTCCAGCCCAGGTCACTCAGACCTTGTCACTAAGGATAGCCCATTGATGGTAGAGACTAGTCAACAAGGAACATGACCCTACCTATGTTCCCCTAGAAAATCCTACCAACAAAATAATTGAACACACCATCCCATATCCACCAATCCAACCAATATTGTTTGGAAACACCAAGAGAAACCAATCAATAGATCCCAACAACAAATAGGGGGTAGGCCCATATCTCTGCACCCTCACTTAATTACTTTTGGTATATACTAATGAGAAACGTAGGATAATATTAGGCATGCATCCCTTATCAAACCTTGTAATGGTAATATATCAATTCTATTGTTGTTGAGGTCACTCAACACATCCTGAAAATAGTGAAATTGAAGACATAAATTCCTACCCAGATCTAACAGACCTTCCTGGATATAATAACAACAATGGTAGTGGTAGAGGGGGAGAAACTCCTTCCCCACACATTAGATGACTCATAAACACAATAAAAGGGTAAGTATAAAGCATATGAATATCATTTATCCCATCCAGGAGGTATGTAAGCCAAATTCCCTGATAAATGGACAACTGGATCGATCTCATACCCCTATACTAGCTGGAGGTCATTGGACTAACACAGTTTCCACTCCAGGGAATGAACATATCCCTATAAAAATTTTAAAGACCAATCATAAAATTTTGTTAATAACACGGGATCTAATCAAAAAGGATTTCATATCTAAAATATGTTGTCCCCAAAAAGTATCCCTAGTCATCCGTAATAGATCATCATAAAATAATCCTCACCAATGGCTATGGGAATATGAAGAGCCGGTCAACAATCCCACTCTGATCAATGCTAGTGTTATTGAATCCCTAAGATGTTTATCTATAGAATATTATAATCCTACTCTTATATTTACAAATTAAGAAAATAGTAGTTGTAAGTGGACCAATGAAAGAGAAGATGATACCTATCATGTGACCTAATTAACTAACTTGGAACACGCATGGTAAAATTGTATAGAGACTCCCCTCTGATCATCCATCTTCAAACAATCGCAAGAGGTCCAAGAAAAGAGAGGAAGAGACCTCGTGCAGGGAAAAAACAAACGAAATATCTCAAGGAGGGTGATGAAATGCCTGTAATACATTATGCATTAGTGAACATCATTAGCTCTATCCCTATAGATTCACTGGAACCTGAGACCGATCCAAAGGAATAAGTGGAGGAGCTTTTTGTTCCTAATTCAGTTCACACCAAAATGACTAAAGAAGGTTTGTGTACCCAAAACTAGAAGATATATATTAATATGGTGATTACCTTGACTACTCTACTACTACCTCCTCAATGATCATCTTCAAAATAATAGGGTAAAGGTTAGTTTGTACCCTACCCACCTCCTAAAAAGGTTGAACTCCTTACACTTGAGGAAAGATTCTCTTAGTAAGATGAAGTGATGAATGAGTTGGGAAAACCCAATATATAACTACTCTAAGGTAACATTCATATTGGATATGTTCTATAATAATAGCCTCAAATCACACCCCAATTGGCGTACCTCAACCAAGAGTGTTCTCCCGAGTAACTAAAATGGAACCAAGACATCTGCTCAATATGGTGGTGGAAAACCAATATTTTTGGACCCCATGATTTAAATATATAATCATTTTTCTCCATTAAGTTGATATCAAATTCTTGTTCAAAGACATCCTCATAGAACAACCCCTGTAAGTTACCCATTGTGACCACAAATAGTGCTACTGCAAATAAAGAGGCCTATTAATACCCTTGTTCAAGCCTCTATTCAAGATCATATTTGTCCATACATCCTATAAGGGAATATAAATATTGTTGAGTCATTTATAGGTTTATTGGAATATATAGAGGAATAGAGTGAACCGGTACATTCATAAATCAAACCTTACCCCAAATGGGTGGATCTGGCCCCTCCCCCACCAAACTTTGGGAACCCTACGTTTCCAATTTTCAATGTCTTGGGGGACCCAGAGCAATATTTGATACATTTCATATCCCATTGTGATCCCATGAGGGGAACTCCCACACAACAAGAAGAAATGAAAATTAGGTGTTTCATAAAAACACCATAAGGGAGAACCTTTAGAGGGTACACCTGTTTTCCAACTTGGTCAATCACAGGATGGGAATATCTTTGTTGATAGTTTCTCTATCAATTTAGCTCAACACTAAATAAGAAAATGGTCCTTGACCTATAAAACTAAAAACATTTGTAGAATGATAGAGTCATGAATTTCATTACTCGTTGGAAGGGGTTGACCTTCTCCCCAAACCTACATCTTCCCCAAGAATATATTTCCTCCTTTTTATGCAGAATCTTCAGAACGGGTTGTGCACACCACTCATCCATATGAAATATATCGGTGGTTATTTAGATATTTCTAAATTTTCTTAAGTACTGGAGTAATCTATCTTGAAAACAAAATCCAATTACATTGTAATTCCATCACCTCAATGAAAATGAATAGGGAAAGCATGGTCATCCATAGTCACGCATAAGTTATCTCCTACACTAGCTCCAATTCCAAATCCCACACCATATCATGCGAAACCAACTCCTATGCATCAGCAAAATTATCCTCATAGTCATGATTAGTATAATGGTAGATGTGAAACTAGTTTAAGGAATATGGGAATAAATTGTTTTTCACTGAGATGTGAAAGTTATGGAATACATTATATAGGCATCAGAAAACAATTTACTCCACTTTTTGAATACCAAGTGGCCTGATCTAGTTGGTCATGACAACCTCCCCAACTTTTTCATCTTTCTCATGAAATTTGGGCATACTATCTTGGAATTTTAAAAAAAAACTAAAAAATATGGTGGACTCTAGGAAAGTGAATCTAAAAAAACCACCCACCCATGAATAGTTTGTTTCTACCTCCAATATAGAGGATAAGGGTGAATAGAGAGAAGTTACCAGAAATAATTCCAAAAAAATTAGTGATTGGACGTCTAGAAAAACAATCATCCAAACTTATGATATCCTCTGAGGGCTATTAAAGCAACCAATTGTTCCCCCATATGATTCCACTATGGAACAGTCGACTCTTTCAGCATCAAAATATTCCAAAATTTAGTCTTCTAAAAACAACAAGTCTAGAAGGTTGAGAAAAAAACATAGGGATATGAAAATGTACCAAATCTAAATTTATCTTCCACACTATGGGACTTCATTCCTTTTGTATAAAAATCATGGAAACCTCCCCACCAAATAATATCGTAAGTGCTGACCTTCCAGACAGAGACCTCATCTGATAAAGAATTAATCTTTAGTACCACTAATTTCATTTACTTAATGGATCCCTTATCTGATGATGAATATGTTCATGAACCTGAGTTTCATACACTCGATTGGGGAACCATAGGATATAGTGGAAGATGAGATCGTGACAGAAATCAATACTCCATATATGTCACTTCTCAGACATTTTATGCCTCTATAACTAAGAGGAGATCTCTCTAATGGTCCCAATAGGGGTAAAAATGTTCCAACACATCTAACATGGCTTTCCCTAACTTGATCTTCCTAGAAGTTAGATTAGAGGGTATGTAATTATATGATCAACCTCAGTGAGTAGGTAGACTAATTTAGCCTAACCACCTAAGGACAGGAGCACCTCTAACTCCAATTTCAAGGGTTGATCTACCTATATCAAGAGATTCAAGGCCTGTGAAAGAGCATCATCATGCTAGGAAGAATAGACTTTTATTTGTGATGAGTGAAATTTTAAAGTAATTAGACTTGTCTTCAGACAAATTTTTTATCCTGGATGCTCTAAGTCTATCAAAATATCTCCATGAATCACTCATAGAAGCATTACTAAGCCCTCATGAGTTCAAAGTTGAGGTTTCCTCAACTGAAATATATCATGAAAAGATAAATCTTGTGGAATTCCACACAATCATGTCTATCATAGATAATGAAAAATATTTCATTATACAAGGACACATCATATCCTTTTATGTGTCTGGATTGATTAGTTTTGTTGATATTTGAAGGGCTTTCACTGATTATGGCTCAGGATTCAACCACATTCTAGTCTAAACACTTCATCAACTGAGTCATAGTGAAGCTTGATTTTCCCCTTCCTCTTTAACTCTAAAAAAATGAACAATTCTAGAAAGATAATCATAGTAGAATCAAGAATAGTACTCAGTTATGGGGCTTTGTATCCAACTCTAAATTTCTCATTGTCCAACAAGATATGACTTTAAGTGTTCTTATAAGGATTACTTGGTTGAAAAATCATGCAGAAGTACCCTATTCTTACTAGAAATTTCAAAAATATTAAATTAATGGTAAATTTGGGATGTTTTGTGGTGATAAAGATGCATTATAATCCTACTAATAGCAATATAATGAGGTAGGATTCTACTAGAGGGAACAGAAACAACCCAAGACTGATGTTGTATCTCTAGTCACTTCCTTAAAAGGTTTAGAAATAACCCTAGTAAATACCTTAAAAATGATCAGTGAATAATATGTGCTTCCCATCAATCATATTGAAGGCATGGACCCAAATTAGGGTACATATTCAACAACCTTCATGATATCAATCCAGAAAAATGATCCCAGAAGCACTGAAAATGTTATTGAATCTCCAAACTGTCCCTAAGATTCAACAGATCCCTACCTCAACCATTGATCTTGGAAATTTTTTTATGTCACCAGTAGAGATTGAAGATACACCTTATTTATCCCTCCTCTCCCCTCTAGAACATAAAATAAACCCCACATTTTTATTTTGGTTGGAGGAAGTTTCTTCATTTTTTGAATGTCAAAATGTTGACTTCTCTCCTAATTTTCCATTATCAGCTACTTCCCCTAAGAGTGAGGAGGAAGAGGAAAAGTAAGAGTAAGAGTAAGATAAGGAGGAAAAGGATGAGGAGGAGGACCTCAGGTATTCCCCTCTATCATTCAAGGAGGGTGTCTCTACCACCATTAGTGAACTCAGAAAAATCAATCTGGCTATAGAGGAGGACCCATGGCCCATATTAATCAATGTGTACATGTCTTACAAATAACAATAGGTATATACCTCCTTTTCTAAGAAAAATTGATATGAATTCACCAAAAATTACATAGGAATTTTGAGCTTTGATCCTGATGTGGCCACTCACCACCTTATCTTAGCATAAAATCACCAGTGTTACCAATAGGAATCCATAAGGAAACACCTAACTCATACCACCGAAATCAAGGATGAATTTGAAAATATTATCCCAGATAATTTCATTTAGCAAGTCTTGTATCCGAAATGGCTAGCCCTAATAGTCTCAATATAGAAGAAGAATTTGAAACTCCTAGCTTGCATTGACTTCATATATCTCAACCAGCATTGTCTAAAATATAATTTCCTCGTTCTAATCACAGATCTGAAAATTTATGAAATAGTTGGATATCAAGACCTCTTTTTCATAGATGATTATTTAGGATACAACCAAATCATAATGTATATAGAAGATGAATAATCCACTACCTTCAGGTCCCCTATGGGGAATTTTACTAATAGGTGATGCCCTTTAGCTTAAAGTACATCGGTTCTACATACCAACATGTTATGAATCACATATTCAAACCATTTTTGGGATGGTCTATCAAATTCTACATTGAAGATATGGTGTTTCAGATTTTACCGTGTTCTAACTACTTGGATTATCATGAGACCATCTTCAATAGACTATGACAGCATAGTCTAGAGATAAATCCCTTCAAATGTACTTTCATATTTACCTCAAAAAAATTTATTTTCTTCTTTATACACCTTCATGGCATCAAATTTTATCCTAAGCATACAAAGGTCAACATTAATATGTCACCGCCTAAAAACCTCAAAGAGACGAGTGGACTATGGGGAAACCTTTTCAATAGTCGGTGCATCATTGACAAACTCATGAGTAAGTGTTTTCCCTTCATCGGGATGGTAAAAAAGGAGGTCACATATCTATTCAATGAAGACTAATAGGGGTAATTAGAAGGCCTCAAGAAATATATTTAGAGTCTGCAATTTTATCTCAAATTTTTAGGGGAAACTGCTAATTTTTTACTTGAGATCACAGGATAAATTACTAGGATCTTTTCTCACAAAATATTATAGTAATTGGAATGCAAAAATATTTTACTATAACATTTTAACCATGTTCAATACTGAGACTCATTGTTTAGATATTGGGAGGTTATATTTTTCATTAATCATCATGGTTTAAAAGATAAGGCACTACCTGTAGAACCATACGGTCTATTTGGTCTCTCACAATGACCCACTCAAATAAATCCTTAGACATCCAATGTGGACAAGATGCTTTTCATGGTGGGTAATTATATTATAGAAATTTGATATTCAATTCATGCCTCAGAAAACTATAAAATTCCATGCTTTGGTAGACTTCCTTGATGAACATTGATTTTTGGAAACAGCATCATTAAATACTGAATTTCCTAATGATGATATATTATCTATTGAATATGGACCCTAGACATGGTAAATGTATTTTGATGGCCTGTCAATAATCCCAACAGGGATGAGAATGAAAAATACCAAGATCAAAAAAATGTCAGGTTGGGATTCATGCTCAAATCTCTAGTAAAGGTAGTGTTTCCTTACTCATTCCTATTTTTAGAAGTCTATAAAAATAATGAGGAATATTATACGGCCCTCATTACAGGGCTATAACTAGTACTTAAATGTTTGTTATACTACTTAAAGGTAAAAGGTGATTCAGAGTTGGTAATCAAGAAGATCATCATGGATTATTCTATTAGAAAGGAGGAGATAATATTCCTACTTGACTATGTTTTGGTACTAATGGAAAAATCCATTTATAGATGACATTGATTCACATCACACGATAACATAATTTCAAGGAAGATGCACTAGAAAATGCAGCTATATAATTTCAACACCCTGATCGGTGTGATACATTCATTAACATTTCTCACTATCGAATAGTGTCACCTTTTTCTATGTTAACATGGAAGAATCAAATAAGGATAATTATATCCTAGGAATATAATTTCCTATAACCGGTTGGATGATTCCAATTTTATAATAACATTAAATAGTGTTCTCGCATTAGATAAATCTAAAAAAAGGTAAATTCTGACAATAAGCGTACAAATTTACTCTTTATGGTGGCCCAAATCATGAAACAAATCTCTATAAATGGGACTTTGAGGGAGTCCTTCTTAGGTGTGTTGGTGGAGAATACATTGTTGTTTTCATGAAAGAATTATACACTAGATATTATGGTTACCACAAATCAGGGTCCATTATTTCCCATCAAATATAGAGGCTTGGATAATTTTGGACATCAATGATGCAAGATTTCATGAAATTCACTAAAAAGTTCCATTCCTACCAAGTGAACACCAACTTCATTCATCATCCCCTAGAGTTAATACACAAGTAAAAATACTACTATCCATTTTACATAGAGGTAATAGATGTTTTAGGGTTGTATCCTCCAATAAAACCAATAAACTCACATACATTCTCACTTCTACCAATTTATTCTCCAAATAGGATGAATAAATACCCCTTAAATAATTTAGGGAAAAAATAATTGTTAGATTATTTAAATACAACATCATTACTGGAATCAGTGTCGTTTATCTGATATTGATTGAAAATGGAACTAATTTATATTCTACTGAGTTGGAGAAGTTGTCTAATGAGTATAATATCAAATCCTACCATTCATCTTGATATCATGCATTAGCTAATGGAAAAATATATGCCTTCAATTGGAACTTATAAAACATACTTTAGAAAATGGTGGATAAAGAAAAAATCTATTAACCTGAAAATATCTTTTATGTGTTGTGGGCCTACCAGACTACAACCCACAATACTAAACGGGCAACCCAATATTCAATTAGATTCAGGACATAAGTGGTCCTGCCCAATGAGGCCCAATTTCAATCACTTCTCCTTTCAATAAGTGATCAATTATCAATTGGAAATCAGTTCTAAAAATTCATTGACTAGTTGGAGAGACAATATGAGAAGAGACTACCTACATTACATCACTTAGAATTCCAACAAAATTGGATATCATATGCTTTTAATAAAAAAAAATCCTCTATACTTTCCTCCAATGAGAGTTAGTACTGGTCCTCAGGGCCCTGCTGATACGTGGGAAGAAACCTCCAAAGGTTGAGCCAAAGTGGGAGGGAATTTATTCTATACATAAGTTCCACTCTAATGAAAATTAATCCTTGATTTAAATGTATGGAGAACTTGTTATAGCCTCTACCAATGCAAGATTTCTCAGGAAATAATTTATATGATAACGGCTCATCTCGTCCTTTTTACACGATGATAAATTTATTGATATATGGTCCCAGATACAAGACTATAAAATGAACACGAAATTGTCTTTGTTGAAATACCTTAAATGGAATGACATATGGTCCTAGTCATATGATCTAAAAATACATAACACCATAGTTTGTTATGTAAGAATTAAAACTACATGCCCTAACATCTTTGTTGCATAATCTAAAACTATATGGTTTATGGATTGGTTTCACGATGTAAAACAATATAACATTTTCATATGCACTTGATTCTATCACAATCCTTCCTACCAAACCTCTATCTAGAACTATGTGTTTCTTTATTGTCATCTCAATGGTATATGTATTGACACTCGAACCTGATGTTCTTGGACCGTCCAAGAAGTATAAAAAATATTCCTTCTGATACATGTTAACAAAAATATATATATGGGACTTCACATTCCATTGAAAATTATGGTCTAAAAGGTTCCTTTTTTCTCAGAAAATTTCCATCCAAAAATTATAATCCTTATCATAGGGAATTAGGATCCCCATAAACTTTTCACCTCTATCATTGATAGAATTTTAAATTCTTAAGGACACATCTATTTGAATATGAAATGATACACCACATTTTGGATTTGAATAAATCACCCCAAAGAGGCCTATCAACCAAAGGATATCATTATTTTACTATGCATTGATACTCCCTAGTTTGGATTTTCATACATCACCTATAGAAGTTTTGTATACTAGAGGATTTCATTGTTTTAATTTTCATTGATATGCCTCAATTTGTATTTTTATAAGTTTCCCTTGATTGGCCAATCAACTAGAGGCTCATTCATCCTCATTAGAAACCACCCCTATCTTCATAATCCCTATCAAAAACATGTTAGAAACTACTTTTTAAACATGGTACATGGTCATTCCTTATATACTTGTCCCATGTCACTTCCCCTAATCTAAAAATATCAAATATCATATTTTAAAATTTTCTTCTTCATGTTTGAACCATGTCAGAACATCCTTGTCCCAGTAAGCCTTATGTCACTCACCATTTCCATGATGTATGTTCCTATCTATATGGACTAAAAATATAAGACACATTAATCCTAGTCACATAAAGTTAAACTATATGAAAACATATTTCGTTCATGATGTTAACATGTAGTATTACCCTATGTACCAAGCATAGGATGGCTAGGGAAACCAGATCAAGAATAATCATGTCACAAAAATATGATTCCTATCATAAGTTTAGTCCTTGGATTACTAGATAGTTTTTATGGGTCCTCATGCCTCATTTTTCACACCGGGTAACCTTCATCCTTTCCTCGTGATGTTATACTACATGGTTTCACAAAAATACTTATGGATTGATTCTCATTCCAATGAGAAACAAAACAATACTCAAAGCCTACATCCTGGTATAGCCACCACATGATAGAAATTCCCATATCCTTTCTTCTGATAACCTATTTGTGGTGAAAGAAAAATTTACCACTCTAATTTTATCACAACGATCATAGCTCATGTGGGATGAGTCATTCGGGTAATCACTTCCTCACATAATCCTAGATTATCAGTTCACCTCAGGTTTAGCATGGTCATAAGTGCAGGACCTCAAAAGTAGCACCAAAAGACCATACTTTGCGGTGTTAAACAGCATTATTGGCCTATCTTGTATAATATAAATACAAGAAAATATGTCTGACTTGATTATCACAATAATGGTACTTGTTGTGATGATCAGATCTGACATACTAGTCCTTAATCAATATAATAAATCCCCCACTCCCCTATATACAATCCAGATCTTTATAGGTGGGTCAAGTACACTTTCCACACAATAATTCAATGAGTTTGGGGAATCTACACTAGAAATATGTCTGTATTGATTATTATAATGATGAGATATGTAGAAACCTCTAGATCATATGTCTAGGGAATAGCAGCAAAAAAAATTCCCCCTCCCTGCATAGGGGTCAAACCTACATTTCAAATATTTCTCCTTATTCTTGGGTGATTTTGACACGAGATTCTCCTTCCACAATTAGGCACATTCTATATACAAATAAAAATCTCTGTATGGGGAAATATGAATATCTATAATCATTTAATGTACATCATTGATAGAATATCTAATTCTTAAAGATGCCTTTTTTTAGTATACATAAATACTCTATAGTTTGTATTTGCATAAGACACCCCCAAAAAGTCCTATTATCCAGAGGCACATTCTTCTGCAACAGGAACCCCTTATATATCAATAAAACTCGACAACATCATGCCAGAACATAATTTTAAAATTTGGTATGTGGTCACTCCTTATACTTGTACAATATATCTTTTCAAATCTAGAATCCCAATTATTATAGCTTATAACTTTCCCTCGTCCTTCTTGAGGAAGATGGAACATTTTTGGAAAGATCATCCTGAAATAAAAAATCAATAATCTTTCGATCATAGATAAATGACCATAAATTGTATCCCTAAATTTATTTTTCTCAATATGTTAAACTATATGGTCTAGGTTCCGGTCACACAATATTAAATTGCATGATAATTCATCCATTATTGGGGGGTCCTTCACTCCTGGTGTCAATTATCCACCGCATCACCCCAAAGAAATGTATACGACATGACACTCATTTCACTGAGATATATAGTGATTCCTATATCATATATTCTTGTCCCAACTAGAATCCAAAATGTCTACGTACCACTAATATCAGGTACATGCCTTTCACACACTACCCTTCGTGGTCTTGATAAATATAAATCATCTCAAACTCTCTCTAGCCATCTGTGATAGATTTTATGATTCCAATGGTTACTCCTTCTTGAATATTCATTGATACCCCCCAGTATGGATTTTCAAAAGTCTCCCCCAAATGGTCTATTAACTATAGGCACATTCATCCTCAGTAAAAACCTATTATATCCTTATAAGCCTTGAAAAAATTATACTAGAAATCTATTTTCAAAAATGTTATGTGTTCATTCCTTGAATATTTGTCCCACTTCATGTTTTAGATTCCAAAATAATATAATTGTGAATTAAAATTACCCTTTGGTGTAACTAAATAGTTTTGAAACACTCACATCCAGCAAACCACACAAGAGAAAGTACTCCCATAACTCATGTTTAAATATTTTCATCCTAAAATTCCAATTGCATTTGTCCTACTTTGAAGACTTAAAAATGCCCATGAAAAGATGTGTAATACTCACTAGGCTGAAAACCCGCAATGGTAACCCTGGATAAAAGTGAATTTTTATCTCAATAGATTTTCACTCCACATGATTAAAGAAAAATTGAGAAATGAAAATAAATAAGCATAAATTTAGTTAGGTTAAAACCTCAAAAAGGGAGTCCTAAGAAAAATTCATGTCTTGCATGCTATGTCTGCTGCATATCTGAAATAAGAAAAAAATTAAGGTAATGATGCAAAAGACACAATGTTTATAGGGACTATCATATGAAAAAATTAATATTCATACTATGATCACTAGGTCCAAATACTGAAGAAAAAAATATATAGATCACTCTCTCATTCATATCATTGTAATTAAAACACATTGATATGACATAATTCAATCAAATAAGTCATTTTTTAGTGTTTTTTTTCTACAATAAGGATTGGAGAACAAAATTAGATGATCCTAGAACAAAAAAATCTTTTTAATTCCTGATTAAAATTGAAAGTAACTTTCACATGTTGGAGCCTCTCTACCAAATTTTAGAAGTGTTCCTTGACAGAGGCTTTAATATATTGAACTATGGATCTAGAATTATCCTAATTTCCTAAAACCCATCCTATTCACATATGGTATAATTATCATAATTTTCATTCTCTATTAACATATTGGAAGAATTTTACCATTTGTTCCTTCACGACATCAAATTATTCATGAAGGCGTACCATTGGGAGATATTTTTCATCAATGTGGCATTGATTCTCCTCCACCACCTTGAAATGTAAAAACTCCAACTGGGATATATCTACTCTAATATCATTAAAATAGACCAATAGTTGTACCTCATCCTACTACAATCATTTATCCCCTTCCTATTGTGGAAAGTATGACTTCATGGAATGGTGGGGCATGCATTAATCAAATCCATAATACTCTAAAATGGAAAACATGATTAGGAGTTGGTGAATTCACAATGGTAGATTTTTGAGAGGTGTCCCTAAGATTATCTTCAGGATGTATCGCCCGATAAAACGTTGTAATGAAGGGCATAACATTCCTTTAAAAATGACTCAAAACCACTTTCATAGGGAGAGATATACTCTATGATTAATGCACCCAATGAGGAACCATGTTCTGCACCCTCTAAATCAAAATCATCTTTTCTTTATACTATTGATTGAATTGGAATAGTGGATCCTACCTTTGGCTTAGCCTTTAAAGTAAATTGAAATGGGTAGAAAAGTGGACTCATCATTAAAATCAGTTGATAATATATGGAAAGGATATGGATAAAATTAGATAACATTTAATATAATACTCACCCATTTATGGATCATCTATTGGGAATGATGCCTCCCTAACACCCCTAGCCTCATCATTTTGAGTAAAGATCTCCTAATGAAGTGAATCCTTATGAGTTTTCTCAGGAATTGAGATAAGAGACTCTTGAGAATCTCCCACATCTGATCCATCATATATTTTTCCCTCAGTAATGGGAGTAGGATGAACATTGATGCCTTCATCACAAATCACCACTGTAATGATTTCCATGGAGAAGATTTATGGATCAGGTTTCCATTATTAGAACATCAGGAATAAATTTTGGTCATGTAAAAATAAAGAATCATATCCATCCAATTCTTTATTACATTCCAAAAACTCTTCTAAACTTCAAGGAATATTAATATGTGTGAGCACATCATCAATTTTCATGTAACAATTCCTCATTGTGTGAATTAATTACCCAATCCTTGGGACAGCCTCAGTCTTGGGGAAATGTGGGACATCGGTCTTATAGACCATTGGGACATCCTTTAACGATGACTTGAGACCCTAATAATCTTCCTCTAATACAACAACAGGGATAGAAATCATCATCATAGGGTCCTCGAGGGTATGTAGAAGACCTGAATGTCATAATGAAATGAATTCAATAATTGTTAAATGAAACCTTATGATGTGAATCTTACATTACCAGTATCCACCTACCACTCTACAGTAATGGGAACATATATAGCTTCATCCCTTAAAAATTACTCTATCAAAGGGATAGACTCAATAACGCAAGGTTGTTCCTCATATAGAATGTTCTCATAAGTCTTTGAAGGGTCAGCATCAAACCCTTTGTGGGTGGAAATAGAAACATGCACTTTAAGATTCAATCATGGTCTTATAGTTACATTAGGTGATTTAAGGGTCTTAATGAAATTAAATAGACATACGGTGGTGAATATGGTTTTCCATCTTTTTTTTCCTCTTCTGTTTTCTCACATGGGATAGTGGAGGTCCCTAGTCAGTCTTCTCAAATAAGGGAATTATAGATGGAATGGGTCTCCATCCATCTCCTCTTTTATTATTCTTTGACCTAGCGATAACTCCTCAGGATCACAAGTAGACTCCTCAACTATGATCGGGGTACCTATTTAAGTATTTCTTAGTGAGGATGGTTCTGATGATGACCCTTATAAAATTCAAACTAAATCTATATTATAAATTCATCTACTAGAAATGAAATTTATTGATCAAATGAGAGTTAAAGAAGATTACATCACCAGTATCAATGAATTCATCCCATTATTTATTATATGGTCTAAATATTCCATTAGTAGTAGCTCGGTCCAACTTTTTGGTTACCAACATTATGGTTGGAATCCGATCATCAATTTTGAATATCATATCCAAATCCCCAATATATTTACCCACCATAATAAAAAAAATCTGGTTGAATATTAGAGGGTTTCAAATATCCCTAAGCTATGGGATATTTAATACAACCTATGGAAATAACCATAAATATTTAATATCATCGGTTATGCCTTACCAAGCTTGTACTACCATTGGCCACCCATAATTTGATATTAATGCAGCTATTTGTGAGGAAGAACCAAAATATTTTAACTTCAAGGCCCTATTAGGACTCTCTACTGAGGAGGGAGGTTGGGTAATTAGATCCTGGGTCTCCACCCAGAGATGATGATTAGACAACCACATCTCATATGATGTATCCCTTTCATCTATTCCCTTCTCTATATCCCATGTCTGAGATCACTTTGAAGACATTGGATATTTAACATCATCACCCCCAAGATGAACCTTTCTACAACACTTTCCACATACAACAGTTTTCATGGCCTCACCTTGTGGAACACTTTCTATTAATTCCCCTTAAGGGTATGAAGGAATCTAGGCATTGGTATGCCCATAGTTTATCATGATGGATTCACCTGATGGAGGTAGCTTGAATGATACTTAGGATACCTTCATGTCCATGAGGTGTTTCTCCCACTGAACATGCATGGTTGGAGTGACATCCAGTTATTGTAGACACTTAAACTAGTAGGCAAGTTGATATGGTTAATAATATTCACATAAGATCTCACTGTCAATATAGGCCACCAGTACACTATCTCTGAATCCGATCATGTATGACCTATGTTCATAATCACCTTGACCATCATCAAAAAAATTATAAGAGTTGGATCACCATATGGGATGAAGTTAAATTCACCCATTACATTAAAATTATTCAACATTCACCATATTTTAGAGATAAAGGGTGAGTACTATAAACTTCCTAGTTTAATGGAACTTAATTGCTCTATAATCCACCACCAAAACACCTTAAATGGTACGGATATTTGACAGTGTTCTTTCCCTATGTATACTTACAATAATCACTGATATATCTTCACCGAAATAGGGGAATCAAGCATTATGTATTTTTCTTATATTAATTTGGATTCTATTTCAAACATCCCCAACCTCATACCACTATTAGACTCATGGAACAGAAGTAGTTAAGTACTCAACCACGTCATAAGAATTCCAGAAATATGGGTACTTGTAGATATGTCATACATTAATTTATAACACCATTGGTTACATTGGACTTTCAACAATATAGGATAGTGTTTTCAAATAATTCATCTATTCTATAATGAATGAAATTATTTTGGGTTTTTTTAGGTAGAACCTTATCCTTTTCTCTTGATGAAGGCATTCATTCATACCTCATAATAAAAATATCCCCTTGGGAAATTTGTTTCCTTCATAATCTTTGAGTCCAACTTCAACTACTCAAAATATGGGGCCGAAATATGTTTGATGTCATCCCATATTTCTTTTAGTGGTATTTATACATTATACATATATCTGTGTCTTGTCACTTCTGATATATTTTATACATCCCTTAAACTGGTGCCTACGTCCCAATATGTCAGATGGAAAGTGTTCTTTTGAGGTCTTCTCCAACATAGCAACTTAGGGATGATGTCTAAATTCTTATAAATTTATATCTAGGCAACCCATAAAACATCATACACTTCAACTAAATATAGTTTGGTATTAAATTATGTAAAGGTTTGGCACACACATTATGCCCATGTCCACTGATGATTAACTCCCCCTACAGAATAAAAGTCTCATCCTCATTATATCCTTTCAATTGATTTGTCTTGCAATCATGTAAGATCAAATGGTACTAGTATAGTTTTAATTACATGGTGTGAGGATTCAAATATGGGGAAGATAGGTTGTGGTGAATGACACTTGCAGTTGGAACTATTGCTTTATTGATAAATATAAATCTTGAGAAATTATTGGAAGTGGAATAGTTAGTGTACTTGATGAAAAAGTACTTCAATGAATAACTCAATGGATTGAGGATGAATGCAACTCTCATAATTCCTTGTTCATCTATTGGTATACAGTAACTTAATGGATACTTTCACAGGTAATTATTAAGTATTTTTCTAATCCTAGAAAACTGGAGTAACACACATCATATTAATCAGATCCAATAGTTTTGAGAATATCCATATCCTGAGTAGTGTCTTGATCATTATAATACCTTTGATAATCCATTTAAAATCATTAAGTATGTATTGAGATTTATTTAAAATTTAAAATCTTTGTTTTTGTAAAATTATAAAATTTTGGAAAAGGGCTGACCTCACATAGGTCACTCACCAAAGTGACCTCATACATGTCACTTACCCGTGGTATCTATGTTTTTCAAATAATGGAATGCTTTGTGATTTCATGATAGGATTCTATGAATGTCTTTCATGAATGATAAGAGAGTTGAGAGTAAGGGTCACCTGAATGAATAGTGTGGTGAGAGAAATATAATAGAAAAATAAGAAGGAAAACCCACTATGAATTCAACACTATTTATAGATTTGGATGACCTATGTGGTTGACCTTGGTAGATGACCTACACAGTTGACCTATATAGTTGACCTTCATGGAGGACCAACACGGATGACCTTCATACATGACTTGAATGACCCACCTATGCTCTTGTAATATGTAATCTATCATCTTGACGCCCTTTTGTATGAATATCAAGTGGTTAGTTAACTAATATTGAACATGGATATACTTAAATACATTAAGACCAATGGGTTAAGATTCTATAAACATATTTTCCTCTCTCTACCTCAGGATCAGACCCTCTTCTTCTAATCAAATCCAATCCTAAGTGGGGGGTTAATCTCTCAATTTATATTAGGATGAAAATATTTAAGGAAATATACCGCAAGTTATAAAGAAAAGAAGGAGTGTTTGGAAACTCTCCCAAGACAGCTAGCGTGCACCACACCTATATGTCTAGAGGCTTTTCCAGGCCCTGGCTGTATGGTCTAGCAGGAATAGCCTCACCTATGTGAGGTCTCCGCATGAGGCACATACGTGGTGGACCTAAATTAGTGACCTCCTTCACCCAAGGTCCTGAAATTTCATATAAATATGACATTTCGTATCCTCATTCGAAATGATTATAAGACTAAAAGAAGCCTCAAACCTCTAATCCCCTAGTCCTTTTCCCAAACCCTCAGAAATTTTCAAGTAAATATTTAATCCTAAAAAGAAGATGAAATTAAATAGGTTATTGGGATTAGATTTTATTTGTTGTTTTTGACATAAAAACACCTATGTGAGACACCTCCCCTAGTCCAAGAGTACTAGGGATAAGTCTCCTTCTATAGCCCAGAACTTGAGTGCCAATCTTCCAAAGGAAACTGAGGAGACCCTTGGAGCCTAGAGAAAGTCCTATCCCAAGTGTTGTCCCTTAGGTTTTCCATTGACCAAATATATCTTCATCTCTCCTAGGTCTATCCTATGTGATACCTCTTCACCTCACCTAGCACTTACCCTGTGTGAGACCTCTTCAACTCACCCTGGCCTTACCTATGTGATCCACATTTAACTCACCCAGTCCTTACTGACATGATCAATCCTTTGATCCCCATTTTCAAGCTAACAATTATAGGGATCCTTTTATCTTGGGTCCCTCGTTTGAGGGTGACCAATATGAGATCTTCCCAAAAGCCTCCAAATATGTGTAATTAGAGAATAGGGTGCATCATCATGTATTTTTTATTATACAATCCCATGATAATAGTTATACTACATTTATCATGCCTAATGGGATCCATATAGTGTTATTGATTATACATTCTCATGGTATTATGGACCCCAACTTTGGTGGCAGTTACAGAGACCTCCCCATTTCTAACAGTGAGGGGAACCACTTTCCTTTCTCTTTGATGAGGGCTAGTTCCTTATCCTCCTCTCATCTTCTCCAATATCATACTAAGGGAATCTCTCAGGGAATCAACCCTTAGTATTTTATTTACGTCTTATAACCATGAGGGAATAAATATAAACCCTGAAACTTGAAAATAAACAAAAATATTGGTATATCAAAGACCTTTATCTTTACCATATCCCTAGCCTTATCCACCAGTGGATAAAAGATATTTTTTGGTTTCATAGATCTTCCACTTATTATTTACCACACCGAGAATGTATCAAATAGTATTAGAGGTTAGTGGTTATCATGAAATCTACATGATCAAATATTTTTCTCAATAGAGAGTCCTTATGATGGATCCTCATTTTTTTATTTAATTAGGGTCTCATATTCTATGTATGCCCCCAAATCAATGTATCCATCTCAAAGGTAAATATCCCCTAAGAGGCAAACATTCAAAAGGCCTTATATTCGATGTAAATCCTTAAAGACATGTATATGTCTCAAAGATTATATCCCCTATGGGAAAATCTTTAAAGGGACTCCAAAGGTGTAGGCCCCAACTAACCAAACTACGTTGTATTTGATTCATGTCCAAATGGGATGTGTAAGAATCCTCCCTGAGGTCCAAACCCAACACCTCAAACTCACCCTATTCTTATTTGGGTCACAATCCTTTTATGTCCATATAGAGACTAGGAGGCTACATTTATTCTAGGTCCCATGGTCCACTTGAGAATAATTCTCATGTTATGCCTTTATTAGGCACCTTTCACCTTGAAACCCTTGTTTCATGATGTTGAATAGCATGGTTTGGTCTTCATCACATGACCTTAAAAGGTATGATGTGTCCCATTAAGTGGCACTAAACTATTTTTTTTTTGATTCATTTCATGTGAAATGTAGGAATCCAATATCCATGGGCTTAATCTTAATATCAAAATAACTCTGGTCTTCTTGGATGATGATAAATTCTATATAACCCAACTGTGTAGAATAAAACTAGTATCGTAAGATTAAAGGACCTATAAATCAATAATCCTTACTCAAAACAGAATCATCAATGGGAGGCCTTGGATATATACATATGTCTATGTTAATTAAGAACCTTTGGTATATAAATATGGTTCTAGATTCTATAAATGATAATGATTTATTGTTAACTCAATGGTGATTTGTTTCAAATATTAGATTTAAAAAAGAATTCATGAATAAGTCTTAAATATATAAGAGAGTCACATAGTAGGTAATAGTCCCACCCCCCCATAAAATGGTGATATAATCCCAACATAATATTATCTTAGCCAATGTGATCCCCTAATCATTATTGGTGCTATCTATCAATGACCTACTGCCTTTAAAAATATTCTATTCAACCGACTTCATCAAAGAGTCAATGATGGTAACCTTCCCTATGATACCAATTGAAAGGACCGTCATGATCACTGAGAGGGGGATAGATGAAATAGTGATGTTTTTCTTCTAAAAATGTCTAAATTCTTGTGAAATAGTCTTCAGATCCTGTAAAAGAGTTATAACTTCTCTGAAAAACAAGAATTCAAACACAACCACAGGAACAAATGTATTTATATAGTTCACTACTCAACTAGAATATCTAGTCCTATTCATGGTTTATAAATAATCCAATACCATAAAATCCACTAGAAAATAATATTTTTATATAGTTACTGTGAGAATAGAATATCCTTACACTTGAATCTAACTTTTATAAAAATAAAAATGAATGTTCTTTTTTAAAGATAAAATGTCTAATAATGATTTTGTAAAAACACTAGAAACCTTCACCAGCATGCTCAGAATGTTGTCATAGTTCTTTTTATACAAAATTAACTTTCTCTATTTTTACAAAACACTTATTATTCACTTTATTTTCTAGAATAAAGTAAGAACTTATTCAATTATTTTGTTTTATCTCGATAATGTTCTCCCTAAAGTTTTGTCTAAAGATGTCAATCTGGAAAAGTATATCTAGAAAGTTCATCTGGTTCCCTTTGAGAAAATATGCAACTTCCTTACACCCATTTCATCTAATTTCACTTGATATAAAAGTTAATTAGATAAACCCTGATCATAACATATATGTTCACTGCAAAATTCTCCATTACTTCAACCAAGTTATTCCTTTTTTGGAAACTTCATACTAAAAACTCTGGCTTCTATTAGTTCATTAGGTGTATTTAAATGAAACCAAATCTACATTACTGCAGATTTTTCACATGCTTTAATAGTACATCATTCTATACTCATACTTATACCCCATTATATTGGTTCCCTCAAAAAATAAAAATTTGTAACTCTAATTTATTTTCCCACTCAATAAAAATTCAAAATTCAAAACTACAGCTCATACAATTTCTTGAATTCTTCTCAAAGATTTTAGAAAAATCCAGTATCTTCATGAAATCTCAAAAAACAAATTTTTTCTATTGAATTTCATTAAATTCAGTGTCATGGAACTTTAACGTCCTTTGTTATCTTTTCATGAATCAAAATCTACCTTAGTGGTTTTTATGAATTTTGAATCATCAACTCAGAATCATCACATTAAGATATTTATGACACTTTTAAAAAATACCTTCAATGAAAAAAACT
Source organism: Viscum album (assembly GCA_963277665.1). Lineage (NCBI taxonomy): Eukaryota > Viridiplantae > Streptophyta > Magnoliopsida > Santalales > Viscaceae > Viscum > Viscum album. The sequence goes on from OY728123.1 coordinate 1,346,447,909, forward strand.
TCATTCAGAAAATGTTTTTCAGGAATAATACACATAATTTCTTCACCTAGTGATAAATATCTGACAAATGTTAGATCCTAAAAATACCCAACTGATTCTTCCTTAAAAACATCATAGTAACTTATTGAAAGACTTTCCATACTTCCTTCATCTGATTAATTACATCAAAAATATCTATCCATGGTTTTCCTTCATCAACTTATGTCTAAATAACTTTATACAAAACATTCATCTAATCATCCATAACTAACTTTTATCTTCACTCAAATAATTATACAAAACTTTTGTCTGGTCATCATGAAATAACATAAACTTCATAACTTTGTTGATGTGTTTCTGATAGAAATTGTACCAAAAAATTTTCCAATGAAATTTCTCCATATAAATTGTTCAAATAAACATTTTATGATCCCTTTCCTTTGCATTATTTTAAATTTTAAACACTTTCATCTGTATTTTAGACAATAAAAATTTCTTACTATATCATCTTCTAAATTTACAAAACTGTAAAGAATTTGTGAACTTTTTAAACAACATTTCTCATACAAAAATCTATTTTATTTTTCCTTTCTGGCGAAATTCATAAAATGAATATTTTTTCAACTAAAAAAATCCCCCTTTAAATAAATTTATTGGATCATAAGATATTTTTAACTCAAAAATTTTTAAATTATCATAGCAATAAAGCACTTCCAGATTTTTTAAAAATTTTGTTTTAAACTTTTTTTTACAAACCTTGTTCTCCCAAACATTGTTCTTTCGAACCATGTTGAAGATAAAATTCCAGCACAAAACTTTAATCAATGGACATAATTAACAAAACATTGTCTCATCCTCTTCATCTGAAACCAAATATGTTTGGTAAAAAATGTTTTAAACTTTACCGAAGTGAATTATTTTTATACATAAAAAACTTATGCCTATAAAAATTTATTTATGAAAGATATTTATTCCAAAAAACTTCTTATGAAAAAAATCTTCAAAACATCTTCAACTTCTTTAAAAAAAATTCAAGTATCTTTAGAATGTTTTTTAGACAACCTTTCCCCAACATAAAATATATGTTTAATGTTTTTAGATAATATATTAATAATATATGATATAGAAACATTAAAAAATTAAATTTATCTAATTATTTTTAATTTCTTTCATATTCTCCATCATACTTATATCACATAAAGTAATTCCTAAGGGATTTACATTAAAATAAAGGTGAGAAAATGCCCCTATAAGGTGATAATATAAAGAAAATAAAGGATTTTATAATCAGTGTGAGGTATTGAAAAATAATAGAGTATATCATGATATCATAACATATAAGACTCATAAATAACTCTATAGAAACATAGACTCGGAATGTGGAATCAATATAAAATTAGCTATCATAAGAATATTCTAATGCTCACTTCCAAAATGTCATAACAGATTGTACTAGGCTAACTTCTCATTACAGTATATATAGTACCCCATGATGTATAATAATTTGATAATAAATCAAGGGGCTATATAATTTTGGGTTCACCTATAAATTTATAACAAGTAAATGAATTCATGTTTAAAATATATGTAAATGAAACTTAATTTATCATATATAAAACATGAATATATGAATTGATATCCCATCAAAAATCAATGGTTTACATTAAATCATCATATATTATGATTAAGTCATTGGTTCAGGATTCATTTATGTCTCTAAAAGAATAAAAAATTAATAATTATATATTTTCAATTAATGGTTTAATAAAATAATGAAATAACTTCTTATTATAATATTTGGATCAAATTAAAGGAAAGAATCATGAACGAGTTTAGAAGCAGTCTATTTTCCAAAATTTTAAGGTATATACTAAGAATTAATCAATTAGAATATGATAAATAGATGTATAAATTTATAAAAAATGATTAAAATATTATAATATACTTTCATTTAATGATATATAATAATAATATAATATTATAGACAAGAGAGGAATATTTCATAAAAATAAGGGAGATTGAGAAGTGTTCCCCTTACATCAAGTATAACTCGTTATGGAATACTTTAAACCATTTGAATAATAAAATTTAATTAATCAATTAGTTAAATAAAAACATTATTCATGGTTATTTTTATTATTGTTATTCATTTATTTTTATTTAATTTAATTTGTTAGTCATTTATTTTTATTAAGAGTCTTTCAACAGTATATGTTCCATTGGATCCCAAATTGTATCAATATGGATGTTTCAGTCCATGATCACAATATAATATTTTTCAAATTTAAAACTTTCAATGTAATAATTTTATAGAATTATAGGGGTTAGGGAGATTTATATATATATATATATATATTAGATATAGTTTTATTTTATAATAGTAACAATGTGTGGTATGCTTGTTTAGGTAGTTTCACCGACTGTGATAACTTATTTCAATTTGAATTTTACAATTCTAGAATCATAATTAAAGAATAAAATAAATATGTTTGTTATATTTATTTGTAAATAATATAATTAGTTGTGACAATAAATGTCAGTGATATATATGAACTAATATTTTTCATGGAGGTGGTATTAACATTCCATTGTATAAATGATTCCTAAAAATAATTCAAGATTGAAAGAAGAATAAATATATAATTTTATTGTAAAAATATATAATCCTTATAAAAATTTTATAATACAATTACGCTGATGAATTATATATTATAGGTGGAACGAGTGGATTGGAAACAAAATTGATTTGATATGATTATGTTACCAGTTCATTGACCCCCTCCTTAATTTATATGACTATTCCTTGAGTGGCTAGTGTTGTAGTGAGACAAAAACCTATTAAACATGTATTAAAGAAACATGAGATGTGTATGGTGAGGATTTAGGTAAAGAAATAAATGTTTAAATTTTTGATAAATTAGTGGTCGAAGTTGTTATTTAGAGATAGAGTGGAAATGATTTTAAGAATAAAATATAGAAAAACAATTATTTTTTCCAAGATTATGGATAGTATTTATTATTCTGACCAAGAATGATATTTTATTCATATGAGGTTGAACAAACAATTTCTTATATCAGGTAAGATATTTTTAAATGTGTATTTATATTATTATAAAAAATACTATGTTTTAGCATATTTACTTTTTTTCTTCATATTTCAATATTTATTTAATAATTTATTCTTAACACATTACCTAATTTTGAAATTATGATTCCAAAAATGAAATTTATATATCAAAATAAATTTCTCAATGAAATAAATTCAAGATATAATTTGAATATGAAAACATTATGGTTTCATCAATGAAGGTACAAAACATTAAAAAAATTATATCATTATAATTTTTCTGAGTTAAAAGAATTTTAAATTTATATTCATTACATTAAATATTCATTAACGTAATTTTTTATTCATTCATTCCAATTTTTTCAATTTTTTTTCTATTTATAAGTTTATTTTATTATTCACTCACAATAGCCACTTTACTATTCTAATGGTCATTTTACTATTCTAACAGTCGTGCTCAAAAGACTACCTTACCCAAAAAAATGGTCATATATCCTCATAACCTACTATATATATCTATTAAATCCAAAACCTTTCATTCAAAGAATTTTATTTTAGGTCTCTATATTTATTTTATAATATGATTATCTTATTCCTAATATTTTCCTTTCTTAATATAATGACTCTCACTATTATGATATTTCTAACGTACCTTAATCTATTGAATTTAAAACCTATAGTAATGATATCTACATAGTTTTATTGTCCAATTACCATGTTAATATGTTTTTCATATAAATTCCTCTAAAAATATAATCGTGTAATTATTATTTTTTAATATCACATATGATAAAACATTGGTTGTTAGAATTTAATTCATGAAGGTTTTTTTATTTATTACCTCCCTAAGAATAACATTTATATGTAATGGAGAGGATAATCCCTCTCGTAAGTCTTCTATGGCTTGATATGTTCTTAAACATCCAATTTCTATAAGGGGATTAGATATTAGGTGGTACTTTATTTATAATATTACACTTCTACTTTAGTATATTAGAAACATCACATTTAAAAAGGACTTATTATAAGTTAAGTGGAATAACAAAAACTTTCTAAATAAAACCATCATTTGGTCTTATCAAATTTTATCCTGTTGTTCCGGGTTTTTTAAAAAGATTATAAACAGAATTTTAATTTTTAGTTTATATATAGAGTGATTTAGTTACTAGATTAAGTAGAAGTGTTGTGGTATTTTTTTCACCTCACATCTCCCCACATTACCCTAGGTTTATAGCTTATTGTGTTTATGAGGATATAATTTTCGACACTATGGATTTCATTATAACATGGATTTTAATCTAAGATATAATTTATTTGAGGGACTATATCATTATGTTTTATAGACATGACTCCCAATGATGTGGTTTTTGCTCAATATTTCAAACTCACATATCTTTTAATCTTATGGTTTCCATCATTGTTTTAGCATATTTTTGTAAGTGGATTGGTATGAACCATTGAATTTATTTTGAAATTTTATTGTCTCTCATATCCACTTGAAATTGGTGAGAACTTTGATTCAACTTTGTCTTGTAAGGGGTGTGATTTTTTATATGGTTTGTATTATCTTAACTATATGGAATAGTATTATTTTCTATCAAACCGATCATAATGTTCATTAACTATGAATACAAATTGAAGGAACTTCTAAACTTTAGTAGAATGGAGACTATGTGATTTCGAAATTTTTGAATAAAAATTAAAGGAATATAAAATTACAATATTTTAGAGTGTTTATATTAATGATTTTAAGTTGTAGGAGTTGTATAAAAAGTCCAAAAGAGAGTTATTGAGATCATGTTAGTAAAAAATTGGTTAGGAGTATACCCCCACCATATGGTTGGTTGGGTAGTTAACGGTGACAGTGGAACCAATACCATTCCACCAGAAGATTAGTGGAAAGACACTAGGATTTTCATGGTCAATTTGACTTCTGATTAAAGGTAACTAAGACTCCGATAGTGGTTATGAAACCCCACCTCAAATGGGGGAAGTTTACTAGATTTTGGATAATTTTTAATAAAATTAAACACACTCTCCTCTTATTTCCTTCATTCTAGGCAGTCTATAACACCCTCTCCATCCATGGATTAACCCCTTCCACTCTTTTTTATTATTTTGTAATTAGTGATATATCTATAGTTTTCATCTAATCTCATAAAGTTTAATCATTTTCCCCATTATATTTATGGTTTATCTCACTACAACAAGTTTCTTCACTAGAAATCCTTAGTTTGTGGATTTATGTCAGATTCTTATATTTTAGGTGAACAAAAATGAATCCATCCATGATTAAGGATGATATTATTCATATTACTATGAGTTAAATTCTCCCTAGGGGACCCGGATATGAAAACGATACTGATGGCTTATATGGTTATATCCAATTGACGAGTTGACTCGTGATATTGCCATTGGTTATTCCTTTAGACTAATGGTGGTCTTAAATAACTATGAGAGAAAACCTACCAATAAAAGGATATAGGTATATTGGATTGGTTTTGGGTCTATATCATGACCAAGGCATGTGAATTAAATAGTGGTGGCCTTTGTACCAATATCATATATGAGTTGAGAGTTATGAGTTATAAGACTTTCTTATGTGTAATTTATGTGATTTGGATTCTATGAGGTGATGGATGGATGTTTTGGATATGTTGTTCCATTTATTTATCATGATTGATTATCAATGTCCCTTTTTATATTATGATTTGATATGTTTCCACTATCTAGGAGGTATAGGCATGGATATTGGATTTCTATTTCAAGTCCCTCAACTGCCTTATAGTATTGACTAGGTTTCCATACATTCACTCATATGAGACTAAGGCTATATATAACCTACTAATAGTGTCTCATATTAATAGGATATTAACGATATATCCAAGAATAACCTTTCATGGTCCTATGGATGGGATCTATGTTGACCGACTAGCATAATATTATGGCTTGTTTTCCTAAACATGTATATTGACATGATATCAGGTAAAAAATTCAGGCTAGCCATTGCATGGAATCCCCACTTATATTCTAGAAACCCCATAACACTTAAAGGCCAACCATTACATGTTTTTCATATGCATTTTACACTTTTTCAGTTTTTTCATTTATTTTTCAGTTTTATTTTGTTTAGTTTCTTTATAAATATACACTTTTATTATAAGAAATATTAATTCTATAGTTTAGAGATATAATTTTTCAAACAATCCATAAACTATTAAATTCCATTAAAATATTAAAATATTTGAAACATTGTTTACATGTGATATTTTTATGTTTCTTGATGTTTATTATTGTATAGGATCTATATTTGGAATAAGGATTGAATGAATCAAATGGATCTTACAAATTTGTACTAATGGAATTGGCACTCTGTTCTAAGGACAATATAACCTACATTAGAGGCTGATAATATTCCACCAAACCAGCATATTATCATTTTGACATCTTGATAGGGTGTTCTCATCCCAACTATATTTATATAATCTCATGAGATTAAGTTAGGAACAAACATAACCAAGTAGAATATCCCAAGATGGGGTTGTTGTGCTAATGTAAACTCATAAAGACTCATTGAAAAGTGTTCCAGAACCAATTTAGTCCAATGAAAGGCCACAACACTATTATAGGGAGTAAAATAATGCTTATATTAAGGTGTTTAGGATATTAGAGAATTTCAACAAAGTATTATGGGGAAGCTTGACATTAGGATACCTCTCCAAAGAACGTTGTGTTTACTACCCATGATTTTTTTCACTTTAAAATGACACCACAAGACCTAATGCATGATATGAACTCCCTCTAACAAACCTTGAATTGTGATACTTTACATCTTGTTAATTAAAAACTCCTCAGTAATGTAACCTCAAGTAATATGAACATAACCAAATACATTGACATGGAAATACATCCTCTAACCAATGTATTATCAAGAACCAACACACATTACATAAAAGGGATGATGTAATATCAAACTTCATGAAAACAATTATACTTTATTCATGAATATTAATGATGAAAATAGTCGTTTTGAAAACATACATAGCCATAGGGGACTATAAATATTCCCACATACAAATTTCTTAGTCAAACCAGTCAACTATCAAACAAAAAATCCATGTGGTGTGTGATCATGGAGTCAGGTAGAAGGAGGATCATCGAAACTAGTTCCAAATTGTTTATAATTGTTATTGAATATATTTCACTATGCCTTTGGAAACATACTATTGAATACCTAAGTCCATTTTTCAATAATCTCATCATTTGAATATTGTGAATGTGGCTATAAATTATAATGGGGGTCGGGGGGAAAAATGATTCAGGGGGAACTCTATGAAATTATTATATTTAGGTTTAATTTAGCTATTTTATTCTATAATCATGCTCTCTTTATTTTTTCATCACATGCATATCTATAAAAGGTTAATATTGTGATCTTAGACTGTGGGAGATCAATTTTTTTCTTGAATTTAAAAATAATACATATATCTATTTTATTATTTCTTATTTCTCACTCTGAGATTTCTCAATTTTGATAAATGGGAGTATATGATAGTTTCCAATCATTTTTCATCACCATGGTTCATTTTCTATACTATGGAACTCTAAATTAATACCTTATTTTATTATATAGTGCATGTAATAGACTATGTGGTTGAGGATTAAATGGTCTTTAATAGTATCAAAGTGAGCTGTTATGTGTATTATTGTCCACATTCTCAAATAATACCTTGAGAAAAGATATTTATGATTGAGATGAATATATCTCTACAAACCCAAGTATTTTAGACCAGACATTATTGGAATAGAGGAATTAGTGAAATGTGATAGTAATACATCAATATCCTCCATTGGAAATTGGTTGTGTCTTGGGTGACAATGGGACATGGGAGTAGGATTTTCTTATATTGATAAATAAAAATAGGATTAAAACGTGATCAACCAACAAAAACTATTTTTTCTTTATAATTCTATTCATATACAACTATATTTTCTTTTCTCTTCATGAAATATTCATCGCACTAATATATTTTCATGATTTTTTTACATAAACCCACAAAAAAATCATAAGTTATAACCCAAGGAACACAATTTGATTTGAATCATCCTCATGAGATAAACTCATAACACCACAAGATTTTTTGAAAAAAAATAGAATTAATTTAATCTTTTTTGATATTTTTCATTCATGCAACAATTAATAAAGCATGTCTTATATAAAATCAATATGTTTGACTTGAATTTCACACAACAACAAGTTAATATTTCACCATATGAAACACTTATATTAGAATTCAGTACATGTAACACTATGTTTGGCTTGTGTTACACAAAATGCCAAATTATTTTGATATCATTCATCCCATGCATGGCTGAGTTTTACCAAACAATAATGTACTATTAATATTAATATTATAATATTATAATAGATCTCACCAAGTCATTGGAATTAAAGTTTCAAATAAAATTAACTAAATTGTGAAAATATTATTTACAAATTTATATAAAATTAAACCTTTGGTCATCAATTATTATAATTTAATATAAGAACTATTTAAAAATAAAAAAATTATTTTTCTAAGAAAACTATCTTTCTATGTGCAAACACAATATTATAAAAATAAATTAAACATGACACTTTTTATTAATGATTTCAATAAAATTAATATATTATATATTCAATTAATATTTTTTATACTCATCCAATAGATTTAATAGGTATAAGATATGAATAAATCCAATTTTCTAAATAAAAAGTTGTATTTTTCAAAAAGGTAAGTTTAATGCCTTTTAAAGGAAAAATAATTTTAAATATTATTTTTGGAACATTTATAATTTTTATTTGAAAAAAAAAATCATTGTTTGAAATTGGAATATTAAAATTTCCTTTGGTTATATTTTTGGTATTTTTCTATGTAGTTTCATTTTTTGATGAATAGTGAAAGGCACTAAATTTTAATTCAAAACTTCTTTTCCATATAATTTATTTATATAGTTAAATTATGTTTTAATTTTTTATTAAAGTGTAATTAGATCAATTATTACACAATTAAACCAATTTATTTCATTCTACCCAATTTCACATTGAAATTGGACATAGAAACTTCGCAAACTTTTGAATATTTTTACATTAAAAACCTTCTTTGTCATCCCATATGTGGGATTGAATTTAAATTAATTTATAACAATTTTGTTATTGGAATTTGGAAAAATGGATTAATTATTTGGAATCATAATAATTTATATTTTATAATTATTTTTACTTGGCTTTTACATTAAAACGTTTTGAAAGTAATTAAAATTAATTACATCGATTAAGAGGAATATTATCTTAATAAAGGACTAAACCTTAAATATAAAGGCCAAAATTACCTATAAACTTGTAAAAAATCCATTTAATGGACATATTTATACCCTATACTACTTTTTCTCTAATTTTTACCATTATTGGTGTCACTTGAAATTGGAAAAACATGGGTGGAATTCCCTTTTCAAAAATTTATAATAATGGTACCCCTCCTCTACTATAAAAGGCACTCACCCCTCCACCTAATTCAGATATATAAATCCATTTGTATCACCCAAAATCTCATAAAATAATCTAGAAAAATCCATAAATTTGTCCTATAATACTCCATTTGTTCATTAATCCATTCAAGTAATCCCTTTGGTGGAATCTAAAAGAAGTTACCCAAAGAAGAGGTAACATCCTTCCTCAAGATCCTTTATTTTATTTTCATTCTAAAATGCATCAATTATTCTTATTCCATGATTATATAATAACATTTATATTATAAATATTCTAATATGTTCTTATTATATGGTTTCAACCTACACTTACACACACTTCAATTTAATGGGTAATGAAATTACCATTCTTTTGTATGGAGAACTACTCCCTCACAAAACAATGTTATTCATTTTTCCTTTACCATCTATCATGGTTTGGAATTATGATATTCACACTATTTTTATATGATAAATATTATATTTATGATTTATTCATTCTTATGTAATTATTATATAAAACATACCTTCATGCTTTCCATTTTTAAAATATGATAACTTTGTTTATGGGCGTGTGGACTACCGCTTCCTCAAAGCGAAGTGATTCGTACACATATTATATAGAATGAATTAAGGATAGTTTTAGTGAAATTATATGATACATATGAAATAATAATTCTACCTGAATGATATTATATATATATATACATATATTTCATTTAATTTTTTTCTTTAAATACGACAATAATGTGGAAACAGCGTTCATGCATACATATAGTCTATCATCTCCATGGATTGTGTATTCCAATTAATATTTATAAATTTTATAGATTATTATAAATACATATATACTGAATATATATAAAATTTAAATCATTTTTTAAATTCTTGAAATAAATAAATCATGATTTAAGTAAGAGGATCAAGAATAACAAGCTAAAAGATATACAAAAAACAAAGTGGATATCACCCAAAACATAACATTAACATGGATTTGTTAATAAAAGATAAGTAAAAAGTTATTAACAAATAATATAAGGTATTATATATAATAAAATTCTTTTTTTTAATTTATAAAAGAGTTATATTTATTATGAAGTAGGTTTTAATATGCATGAATAAATTCAAGAATTAAGGTAAAGGAATTTCATCTCACTTTTTACTCCCTTGAGATACATGACATATTCACCACTCGATTATTTTTTGTAGTGTATATAATTCTCTATGATATTTCATATCATTAATTTTCATTATTTAATGATATTAAAATCTTTAATTGACTTTATTCTTTCATGGGTATCACGATTCAAACATTACTCAAGTTGTAAGGGTTTTCTTGTCTCACTTTTATTTCTATGAGACTTATGCCTTATTCACCACTCATTTATTTTTTGTAGTGTATATTCTTACTACAAATTTATTCTATGATTCTTATAATTAAATTTATGGGTATTTATATATCCATTTTTTTCTTTCTTTTGTGGGTTTTATAGTTCAAAAGTGACCAAATATGTAAAGTAATTTTTGTCTCATGTCGCCTTTCTTGAGATATATGCCAACTTATGTACCCATATTTTTTTATGGGGTGTATATACTGATATTTGACATGTTATTTCATTAATATACTTATTTTATGATATTTTAAGATTCATGTAATTTTATTATCCGATTTAGATGATTCAATATTACCAAAATTGGTAATGGTTATTGCTATAATCTCATCACGTATTTTGATTATTAGAAATTATGATTCCATTGATGAAATATTATGATCCATATCCCAATAAAATATATAAATTTATTATAATTTTCTTATTAATGATATATTCATGTATTGGTACCATTTGTTCACTCTTTTGTACTTAAACAAATTAATAAAGTGTTTTTAAGAAAATTCGACTTTATTTGTCTCTTCGGGCGGAAATTTTTTATATTAACAAAAACATGTTTTAAAAGAATGTTTTAAAAAAATTAATATGATTTGAAATAGATAATTTTACACATTTTTAAATTTTTAATAAAAATATTAAAAGGAGTCTCTTGGTCATATTCTGATCAATAAAGTTTTCTAAAATTTTTGTGGTGAAAAATGAGTGTTTAGTATGTACAGATTTACCCATCATTATTTCATGGAAGCATCCTTTGAAATTTGACAAAGTTATTTTTAAAAACTTAATTCATATTATTCTAATAATTAATTATTTTAAAGTTTTTTTCAAAGAAAAAGTTTTTATAAATTCTTTTAGAGTTTCATTTAAATATTTTCAAGGTTATTTTTTAAGGAAAAGGTTTCAAAATGTTTTATGTTTTAAAAAGTTATTTCCAAAAAATAAATAATATTTTATTAATGAATTGTTTTAAATTTTTTTTCATTATTAATTTATATGTTTTTAAAGTGGTTTCAAATAAAATGATTTTGAATATGATATATGTTTTTGAAAAGTTATTTTTAAAGAAAATTCATTTTTCAAGTGATCTTATAAAGTCCATATCCATCCAAGATGACACCCTTGTTTATAGTTTATGCTTAAACTAGGATATTACCCAAGGATACTATTAACATTATCTCCTTTAACTATTTATGTTTTTATGGCTTGATTTTTAGGAAACTCATTTCTCTTCAATAGGTTATACCATGATAAATGATTATGAAACCCGCTTCCTTTCATGGGTTATTCTAGGACTAAAATATTATTAAACCTATATAATTTCCATAGGTTATAATGTAATGAAATGTTTATGATTCCAATTCCATTTAATTTGTAATTATATGATGTTTATTAAATCCATCTCTTTTTATTGTTCATGATATGATGAATGTTTTATGGAACATGTATGTATGATTTCATTACGTGGTGGGTGGGACCTATATCTCACTCGTGTGAATTGGGTAAAGATTTATATGTCATGAGATAATTATGGGAAAAAAGTAGATAATATTGATCCACAACTAGAAATATGTGTCTACTAATCCATAATGGGATACAGGTGTGTCCTGATCGAAAATAGGAAATAAGTGTTTCCTAATACACAGTGAGAAACAGGTTTTTCCTATTACACTATGGTAAATAGGTGTGTCTTGATCCACTATGTTGATGGTATTTGTATTTAACATTGACAAACGAAATGGTATTCTATATATTATTGTTCCACACTTATATGACATGATATTTTGGTTCATGATTTATTTATGATGATTTATCACCCTTATGGTTCATATCTTATGAACATACAATATTCATTCCACGACTTATGTATGTGATGTTTTATTTATAGGGTATGATCTTAAAATGTCATTATCATTTTCACATACACTTATGTTCATGTTATGCTTACATATCTCCTTTATTTTCCCTTGCTGAGAATATGAACTCACCCTTTAATATGTTTCCTTTCACTAAGTTGTGAAGAAAGGTTTGATGTATAAATTTTAAAGGGGAAGATCATTGTGGGGAACATTGAAAATAATTCACTAAGTTAGAATATTTTGTTCGAAGATTCTAAAGACACTATACTATTACTATCCTTAGGCATGAACTTTTGTAATATAAAAAATAGTAATCTAAAATGATATAATATCCATATATGTTAAGCTTGGGTTTCTATAGTTGGTATCGAAAGAAATTTTTAGTCAACCTTTGGAAAATAGGATGGGAAAAGTTTTGTGATATCTCTAGTAATATTTCAAAAGATATTTCTAGGTATTTACTTATGTAAAATTCAAATTTCACATAGATTTAAAATTTTTCTTCATGATTTAGGAATACTATAAGTAAATTTTCAGGATTATAAAGTTTTTTGGTATGATTAATGTTGTTTGGAATATGATTTATAGTCTTAGTCAATAATAGTAACTAAAAAGAACTGGATTAACCTTGAATGATTCAGATGTGGAAATTATTACCATTATAAAAATCTATGTTTTAAGTGTAAATCTCATGAAGATAATTAGGATGGTGGTATGAGTGTTGGATGTACTACTGAGGATGAGGAAATTGAAGATGTTAAGGAATAATTTGATGAATCTAGAGTAATGTTTTAAGAATAATGTTTTATGATTAAAGTGTATAACCAAAAATATCATGGGACAAGACAAGACAAACATAAAATTATTATGTGAAGATTTAAAAGTAAAAAAGTCAATTGTTACAATGGTGTTTAAAAATTTGGGATTGTAACACTACCCTCATATACTCATCCACCGGTGATACATAGTAATTAGATACCCAGAATGACCACATTGTACTCATATCCACAATATTTCTCTTCTATAATGTATCTACCAATTGGTTTACTTCCCTATAGACTTTTAAAATAGTCAAATTGATGCATTTATAGTGGCTAAGTCATTAAATACAGTGAGGTAGAATTCTTTATGGTACATACATTATTATTTCTTTATGTGATTTAACAGAAATTTAGGAGTCTGATTTGATCCACAGTGACTTCCATTTGTGATGGACATCATGCTTAGTAGAATAAATGATGGCCCAAATATCAAATTCAAATTAAATTTCCTACCCAATAAAGTGATGGAAGCATCCTTTAACAAAATCACAGTTGTTTTTTAATACAACTCCACATCCTGAATTCCTTGGCATTACATAGGTTGTTATATTAGAATTCTCCTTTATACATGAATAAATGGGGGATCCATTTAATTAAATTTAGAACCCTAGGTTTCTTCAGACTTCCACAGATACCCAACTACATGAGGGTGTTAAAATCCTCAGAGTTTTTTCTTATAGTTCTGGTTTGTACATTAGTAGCAGTATAAAGGTCAAGATATACATCTGTAGTACCTACAATCAAATATGGAACATGATTTTCAAATATTCATTTGTTCTTTGTTTTCCATACTAAGTTGGATACTGATATAGATTAATCCCGCAAAAGATTGTATATTTGGTCACTTCTTTGAAACATTATAATACAAATAAAAAGCATATTTGGGTTACTGGACGAATATAGATCAATACATAACATGATTCCAACAAATTTCTATATTCCTTGTGAGAATGCACAGTCCTAGAATTTGTATTGTACAAACTTCTCAGCTTTCAAGAATATATGGTATACTGAAACAATCTTCTACCCAACTTTACTTAGTTATTCATGAGTGGGATTTTAGATCTTCTAAATCCTCAAAATAAGTAGGGTATTGAGGGTGAACCAGATATACCTTGAATTGAATCATCCAATTTCTGGGATTAATGGATCTATCACACTTCATCATGTATTACTTCTTGAAATTAAAGTGTACATTCGTGTTAGGTCTCCAGGTCAGGGTATCCTCATCTATAAAGGTGTAGTTATGTATTTCTATACCAGACTAAGGGGAGGAAATTCTATGAAGATCATTAGTGTGAGACAATAGATCAAAAACAGTCATGATATTGATGTTAGAGGGAACAATGGTGATGTTTATGGGATTATCCATCCATGGAGTGTGCCAATAGTTTAGGTTAGACTCCCTACTAACTAGCCACTTTGAATGAAGAATTACATCATTGAACGATTTCCTATGAGAGGGAAAAATAGATAAAGTGAGATAATATGAATACCTATTTTGAAACTTCATTTATAACCCTCATGATAATAAATCAAAGTAAGATTCAATCGCAGTTAAAATATTCTATGTGAATATATTGATAAGACCAGCGTTGAAAGTCTTGATATCATTTATCCCAAGGCCCCCAATTTTAGTTGGTTTGATTCTAGGAAACAGATATAATATTCCTTTCATGAACTGACGCTATCTATAAGAAATTAATTATCATGAATTAAAGATCATTCAAGAGGTTTCTTGGCCATATACAGAGTGAAAATGAGTAGATAAATTTGGATGTGATGACTAAGTTAATGAGGTAGACCCTGCCATCTTGTGACATGAATTTCCCCTTACAACTAGCAAGCTAATTAATTATTCCAAAGTAGATAATTTTAGGAAAATTACTTCAAAACATACCCCAAAAAATGGTACACTAAGGTTGGTGAAAGGGGTGGAGCCCCTCCACACCCCAATATTTCTGATAATTCAATTTTTCCTTCAAATTGAGATTCCAATTACAAGACTAATGAAGGGCCTACTCCATCTTATATACTACCCAACCAGCTCCTCATAATGAGTAATAAATTATTTGATTATAGTGATGGTTTTATATGATGTTTTTTCGAAGAGAATAATGTTGTCAACATATAATAAGCATTTTTTGTAGACGTTTTTCTTAAAGAATTTTCATGAATGTGATAAATGGTAATAATAACCTAGAAAGTTGATTTAATGTAAAGGTTACATAAATGGAAGGTATCCCATAACCTGTTACTAAGAAAGAGAAAATGGTATTTTATATGGATAAAAAGTTGATGGTATGGATAAAGTAAATTGGGTAGAATTTATGACATGAGAACAGAAAAAAGGATTTTTTGAAAACGTTGTCTATGTTCACATGGATGATATTCACAACTTCTTGTATTTAAGGAATATATCTAGTAATATTTGGAATGATGAATCAAACTTGTTTTCAAAAAGTATTTATGTTAATTCTTGTTATTTCTAGGTTTCAATAGAAAATAAAATGAGGGTATTCGCGTGTTTGGAATGTGAAAACCAAGTGTTACTTTATGATATATGTTGGATCAATTTTAAGATAATTTAGTGACCTTATTTATAATGTTTTGGATTTTCATATTCTAGAAGGGTTACAAGGTTAACCATTTATGGAATTCTTCAAGTTAAAATTCAGATGAATTTTGTGATATTTAAGTATTATCTCTCCATATGAGGATTTATTCATGTTGGATAACCCATGATAATAATTTTGTTGTGATGCTAAGGAAATACATATGGAATGACTTATCATTATATTTATGAATCTCATGATTTTATAATGCTTCATGAAAGAAAAATCCACCTTCATTTCTCAAAATAAGAGATGAAGTGTAAGTTGATAATGGCACAACAAGGGTAAGGTTTTTTTAAAATCATGTAAATATATATTTTCATGAAAATTATTCAATTTTTGGAAAACGGATCGTGAAATAAAAAAATCAAGTTATCATAATTATTTATGATATCAATGACCTTTTTTAAGCCTCTTTGGGTTATGGATTTGTGATTGTTAACTTGATCCTAATAATGTTCTATATCACTCTCCATAAAAAACATGATAGTTATATTTCTCTTCTATGACCATGTTTTCAATTTGCACCTATGTTCTCTTGTGTTAAAACCTATTTATGAGTTACTTTGGGTAACTTTGTTTCCAATATCATTTTTTTAAAATAAATCTTTAGTATAAATTTTTAAGATATGAGTTTCTATGAAAGAAACTTTTAAGTATTAAACATTTGATAACCCAAATTAATTTTGAGGGTGAAATTAGTTTTAAGTAGGTTTGAATGTTACACCCCGATATTTTATGAAAAAAATCCAATGAATTTAATTTGTTTGATAATTTTTATTTCAAACAACAATTAATAAAACTTGTGTTTTTTGAAATCACTAGATTGAATTATGTTTCAAACAACACTAAGTTAATCTTTCACTATATAAAACACTTTGATTAGCTTTTAGTATATTAAAAACTCTCAATTTCTTGTGTTACACACAATTTTGAATTATTTCAATATCTTTTATCCCATGCAAGGCTACGTTTTACCAAACTATAATATACTATTGATATTATAATAAAATTATAATTTTAGATCTCACCTATCCATTGGAATGGAATTTCCAAATAATAATAACTATATTGTGAATATATTATTTACACATTTATATAATATTAATCCTCTGTTTATCAATTATTATAAGGGAATATAAAAAATATTTTAAAATAAGGTAATTAGTTCTTTAAGAAAACTATTTTTCTATGTTCTTAAATAATTTTCTCTCAAAAAATTAAAACCACTATTTATTAATGATTTAAATAAAATTTCTATATTATATATTCAGTAAATATATTTTAAACTCTTATAATATATTTTATAGGAATAAGATACAATTAAATTTAATTTTATGAATAAAAATGATGTATTTTTTAAAAGGTATTTTTAACACCTTCTAATGGTGAACCAATTTAAAATATTATATTTTAAACATATATTTTTTATTTGAAAAAATAAATTATTTTTTCAAATAGGAATATAAAAATTTACTTTAGGTCAATTTTTGGAATTTTTTTAGGAGGTTTTATTTTTTGATAAATAGTGAAAAGCACTGAATTTTAATTCAAAAAAAATATTTTCCAACTAATTTATTTATATAGTTAAATTATGTTTTAATTTGGTTTAAAAGTGTAATTAGATCATTTATACATCCCTTGAACCAAAATACATTATTCAAACCAATTTCATATTGAAATTGGATATAAAAACTTAACAAACTTTTAAACATTTTTACTTTAAAAATATGATTTTTCATCCCATCTATGATATAAAATTTAAATTATTATTTTCGTCTTATGTAATTGGAATTTTAAAAAATGGGTTAAAAATTAATAATTATAATAATTTCTAATTTATAATAATTTTAACTTAGTTTTTTACCAAAAATATTAGAGAAAGTAATTCAAATTAATTACAGCAATTAAGAGGAAAAGTAGTTTAATTAAGGACTAAACCTTAAACTTAAGGGAAACAATAACCTATAAACTTGTCCAAAAGCCATTTTAGGACCATATTTCATCCCTATCCTCCCTTTTATATAAGTTGTACCGTTATTTTATCTACTAAACATTAGAAAAGCATTGGTGGAATTCCCTTTTAAAAATTTATAAGAATGCCACTCCTCCTCTACTATAAAAAGGCACTCACTCATCCCACTTATTTGCACCTCTAAATCCAATTAACTCACTAAAAATATGATAAAATTATCTCCCAACATCCAAAAATTCATATTATAATACTATCTTTGGGTATAAATCTATCCAAATAATCCCTTTGGTGAAAACCAAAAGGAGTTACCCAAAGAAGAGGTAACATCCTTCCTCATGCTCTTTTGATTTATTTTCATTATCCAACACCTCGATTATTATTATAACATAGTTTTACAATATAATATATATCATAAATAAAATTATATGTATTTATTATATGTTTTACACCTACAATTACACACACTTCCATCTAATTGGTAAAGAACTTACCATTCTTGTGTACGGTGAACTACCGCCTCAAGGAACGATGTTGTTCGTTTTTCCTTTACCACCTCTCATGGTCGGGAATTATGATGGAAACTATGTATTTATAATATATATTTGATATTTATTATGAATTCATGTTTTCATAATTTTTACATGAAATATACCTCCATTATTTCTATATTTTGTAAATATGATAACTTTGTTTGCGGACGTGTGGACTACCGCCTCCTCAAAGCGATATGATTTGTTCACACATTATATGCAATGTATTTAGGATGGGTTTAATTAAATTATGTTATATACATGAAATAATAATTATACTTTATTGATATTATATATATATGTATATATTCATTTACTATCTTTCCTTCAATACGACAATAAAATTGGAAACATCATTCATGTGTACGTACGGCTTATCGTCTCCATAAACGATGTATTCCATTTTATATATACATATTTGACATATTATTATAAATACATATATACTGAATATATATGATTTTTATATCATTTTTTACAATCTGTAAATAAGTAAATCTCGATCTAAAGAAGAGGATCAAGAATAACAAGCCAAAACATATACGAAAAAACTTAGCGGATATTACCCAAAACATAATATTAACAAGAAGTTGTTAGAAAATAGGTAATAAAAATTCATAACCAAATCAAATATGGTATTATATATAATAATATGACTCTGTTTTAAATTTATAAAAAACTTATATTGATATACATGAGTTTCTAATGTTTAGGAATAAATTCAAGACTTAAGGTATGGGAATTTTATTTCACATTTTATTCTCGTGAGATACATGCCATATTCACCACTCATTTATTTGGTGTGGTGTTGATAATAACATATTACATGTTATATAATTAATTTCATTTATTTAAGGATATTAAAAGATTTAATTTTTATTATTATTTCATGGGATCATGATTCTAAAGTTACTCAACTAGTAAGGGTTTTCTCATCTCACTTTTATTTCTATGAGACTTATGCCTTATTCAACACCTATTTATTTTGTGTGGTGTATATATTGCCCATGAATGAATTATATGATAATTATAATTAAATTTATGGGTATTTACATTAACATTTGGAGATGTTTATTTTTTGAGGTTTTTGGATCAAAAGATACTAAATCTGTAATGTAAGTTTTGTCTCTAATTGTCTTCTTTTGATATATGTAATGTTAGGTAACTATATTTTTCTATAGTGTTTATATATTACGATTTGAAAAGTTATATCATGAATATCATTATTTAAGTATATTTTAATCCCCATTTAATTTTATTATCTCATGTAGAGTATGATTCAATGTTACCAAAGTGATAATAGTTTATTTCTACAATCTCATCATTTATTGAGATTGTTTAGGATTATGATTTAGTTAATGAAATATTATGATCCATATCTCAATAAAACTCATTAATTTTCTTATAATATTTCTATTAAAGATATATTCATTTATTGGTACAAATTTTATACTATTTAGTAATTAAAATAATTAAGAAAGTGTTTTTAGTAAAATCCAACTGTATTTCTCTCTTCAGTCAGTAATTTGTTATATACACAAAACCATGTTTTCTATTGTTTTAAAAATATGATTTCATATGATGTGTAAAATAAATATTTACCCAAGTTTTATCTTTTTAATAAAAAAATATTTTAAAATTAATATCTTTTTCATTTTCTGATAAAGGAACTTTTCTAAACTTTTTGCGGTGCACAATGATTGTTTGGTATGTATGGATTTTCCAGCCATCGTTTCCTTCAATATTAATTTTAATGTTTACAAGTTTAATTTTAAAAGAATCTTTTTTCGTAATATTATATAAATTAATTTTTTTAAATTGGTTTTAAAAGAAAATGGTTTTCAAAATGTTTTTAGAGCTTCCTTTATATTTTTTCAAGGTTGTTTTTGAAGGAAAATGTTTTCAAATGTTTTATTTTATAAAAAGTGTTTTTCAAACTGGAAAGGATATTTCCCTCAATAAATGTTTTAAATTATTTTTTCATGATTCCTTTATATGTTTTCAAATTAAATTCAAAGAAAAGGATTTTGAAAATATTATATGTTTTAATGAAGTGATTTTCAAATAAAATTTATTTTCTAATTGATCTTTCAAAATCCTTCTCCATATAAGATGACATCCTTGGTTATGGTTTATACTTTACTAGGGATATGTACTAATGATACCATTCAAATTATCCTCAGGAATGGTTTTTTTATGGTCTAATGTTAATGAAACCAGTTTCTCTTCAATGGTTTATACCATGATAGGTGCTTATGAAATCTATTTCCATTAAAGGATTATTATAGGATGAAATAGTTATGAAACCTATCTATTTTCCATAGGTTATGATATGATGAAATTTTAATGATACACATTTCTTTTCAGGGGTTATTATATGATATTTATGAAACTTTTCCCTTTTTATGGGTCAAGATATGATAAATTTTTTATGGAACATGTATGTATGATTTTATTATGTTATAGGTCGGAAAAATATCTCTCTCCAATGCATTGGTAACATATTTATATCTCATGAGATAATTACGGGAAAGAATTCAATAGGCTTGATCCACAATTAGAAACAAGTATTACCTAATCCACTATGGGAAATAGGTGTGTCCATATCAACAACGGGAAACAGGTGTGTCCTGATCCATAATAAGAAATAGGTGCATCCAGATCCACTATGGGAAATAGGTGTGTCCTAATCTTCTATGTTGATAGTCTTGGTAGTAAACTGTGAGAAATAAAATGGTATTATATATTTATGATGGTTCCACACTTATATTACATGAACGTTTGGTCCGTGACTGATTTATGATGATTTATAAACTTTACGATTCATATCCTATAAACTTCCGATCTTTATCCCATGACTCGTGTATATAATATTTGATATGTAGGGTATGGTCTTAAAATTTTATTCTCTGGTTATCATAAAATTATGTTCATGTTATGAATATTTAACTCTTTTATTTAACCCTACTGAGAATCTGATCCCACCCAGTCTAATGTTTCCTTTCCCCAGGTTATGAAGAAAGGTTTTAAGTATAAGTACTAAATGCGAAGATCATTGTTGCAAATATTGAATATAATTCATGAAGTTATAATATTTTGTTCCAAGTTTCAAAATACACTATAATATTATCATCCTCAGATATATTCTTTTGTAATGTGTTGAATATTCACCTAAACTGATGTAATATCTATCAATGTTATTCTATGGTCCCTATAGAAACTATGTTCAGGCACTATGTTTGTATCTTATAGTTTCTTTAAATTTTCTAAAGTTATAGTGAATCCCAAATAATAAGATTCAATCAACCACTTTTTTGAACAATTTTTTGAGATACAGACCTTTGATATTATGTTCCTTTCAAATTGTTTGTTCTTTATTTTCTAATTTCATAATTTATTTCATCCTCACCATCATATCATAATGAATCTATTTTCTGGGAACACATACGTAACTCTAAATGTATATTATTACCAGTATTTATATTTCCTCTGGGATTATAAAGATCAAACACCAAGGTAGTAAGTATACATTCAATAATAAGATAATTATACACTAGAAGGAGTTTACTAATAAAACATTGAAGAAGATACAGTCTTAGATATGATATTCTTTGAAGTTTTCAATGCCTACTATGAAGACGAGTCCAAGGAGATCCAAACAAATCTTGAAGAGAATTATAAACTGCCTGACACACTCGAGTATGTTTACCTAGAGGCATTACACAAAAAAAGTTTTATATACTGAGAAATTAGAGAGAAAATTGTATTCTATGTATTCATTTCATTTTTAGTTTTTAAAACATCTATTATCTTTTGATTCCACCTATATTGATATTTCATGTTCAGTGACCCTGAATCTTTCCCTAGGTTATTTTTAGAATGAATCCACTGAGGTGCTAGTAGTACAATAAAAGTGAGTGGATGAGCCAATTTTTCCATCCACTAATAAAGTGGGAGGTGGTGTTCAGCTATAGAACAAAGATCAACATTTTTTACAGTACACAGAAGATGAGATGATATCTCTATTTTTTATACATATTTTTATGGGTTTTTATATATGTTTCCATTGGATATTAATTGATTCAACATAATATATGTACCTTATATCGATATTATGTGTATTCTTATGCGAGACTGACATTTGGAGGAATTAAATGGAAAATGGGGTAATTAAATAACAAAAAGTCACTTCACGCGGTGATTGATGTGAAGTGGTGTGACACCCTATTTTTTAGAATTTTTATGGAGTACATCCCAAGCACAAAACTGAAGAAGCAGGATGAAACAAGGGTTCTTATGCTAGAAGGTGAAGTTACACTTAGTTTAATGTTTATACATGATGTTTAAATTTCCAATTCATGAAAAAAATTAAATTTCATTATAAGAATAAAACATTCCTAAGGATTAAATAATGTCTAAATATATTACACATCATTTAATATCCCAACATAGAAAAAATGGTGTTTTCTAGCATATCTTCCAAGGGGATTTTGATATCTTAGACTGGTCGAATGGTTATTAAGAACAATATTTGACTAGAGAAAACCCTATTGATCACATCATGGCTTATATATATGGGATCTGGTGAGAGAGAAAAGGTATTCCATTTGAAGCTGTAGGAATGACCACTGGGAGGCTGGTCTAGGGTTCCAGCCTGGATTTCTTTAGAGAGAGGTATTTGTTTATATTTTTATTTTCATTCTTTCATGTTATCATTGTATTAATTTTATTTTTAATTCCAAAAAAATTATTTCCTTCATTTCATTATTGTTTATTAATTTCTTATTTCTCCACTATGGGTATTTGTTTATTCATTATCAATGTCCTCCCGATGATGATTGGCTAAACCTCATAGGGGAGAGTTGAATTAGTTAAAGAGGGTGTGAGCCAAATAATCTTGATTTTCCTTCACTCGTAAAGATAATTTTATTTCATAGATCATTTTTTCCTACGTGTCTAGTTTATTCATCATTGAATCATTGAACACATGTTTTCAATAATGAATGAACCCCGATTGGATTGAGATAATTTATTCATGACCATTGAATGGAATTACTCATCTACATTTGGAAATCTAAACATAATACACATTAGATTTTCTAATTCATCTGAACATGATGAATTGGGATTATAGGGTAGTTTGATAGTGAATGAACATATTTCTATTAATAAAACTATTTGGTTGCATAGTTATTTGATATTATTATTTTTCAGGTGAAGTTGAATTAAATTTATTTAGCAAAACTTCCCCTAAAAACTGATTCCCAGCTATTTTTTCTGTCTTTATATTCATTTATTTGAATGTATTTTTTTGTTTAATAAAATTAAACTAAAATTGGAACAACCTAACCTTTATTCTAGATTTGTCACTGCTGCGTTCCTCACTCTTTATAGGCTCAACCTCTCACTTCTACTATATTATGCCTTTGTAGTTATTATTTTTTAGGTTAATATAAATTTATAATTTGATCCATGCCCAGAGGAATTAACTACACACTTTGGTTGCATCATGACACACCCCAAAAAAGCATTAATAATAAATATTAGAGGCCAAAAAATCCTTAATATTAAAAATTGGAGAAATCATACCACACTCTATCTAAAACTGTGTTGGGGTGGACATACTAAACTATGATCAAGAGGAAGCCCAGAGCCAACATAGGATGAAGAGAACAAGGAAAAAAGTATATGGTGGTTCAAAACACAAAAAACACATCAACTAAATAATTGTGGATAACCCACTACCACTATCTAGTTTTATATGTTGATAAATGCAGCATCTCTTATGGATTTTATTCCAATTTTTACTTTATCTTTATTTTATATTTCCTTCATTTTAATTATATTTATTGTGTTTTCCCTTTTGTTTTATTTTTTTACAGCAACTAGTATTTAGAATATTAACACAGATACCATGACTAAATAATAATGTTGTGTCTATCCTATTTATTTTTTGATTACTATCATTATTATATTATGAAAATTTACTATTATTAATTAAAAATAGAGAGTTTTATATATATATGGGGAAGGTTACGATCTTATTGTAGGTATTTGTGTCACCACACTTGATTATAATCCTTAAATCAATTCTCTTAAAGATAGGTTCACCTTTAAACTATTGAATCTCTTATTTGTATCTCTTGGGTAGTGATGTTTGACTAAAACTTATTTTGGTGTATTAAGTTAAAATTGAACACAGTTGGTTAATAAAATTAATATTTTTCATGTTTCCTTAAATGAAAAATTTACATGTTAGGGAACCATCTTAAACAAAAAATTTATAAGCCATATGAACTTGATTAAAATGAGTAAATGGGATCTAGCTTAAAGTCTCCTAAGGAATAATTTCTTAGATTTTGTTCTTGAAATTTAAAATTCAACAAAAATAGTAAAATGAAAATCTTATAGATGGTTTCCTTTACTTTTATTTTATTTCTTGACCACTATAAATAGTTTTGGCAGATTCATGCTGTTTTGGGGTGGTTTAGTTATATATTATGAAAACTCATTAAATAAGTGAAAATTATCATTTAATTGTATAAAAAATTAAAATACTAATAATGAAATGTTTTCAAAGTATATGGATATTTATGTAAAATCTGAACCTAAATGGAGAAATTTGAGATAAAGTACAAAATTTCTGAACAAAATAAATAAATATTGTGTGAAATAATATAGTTGATGAGGATCTTGAGAGAGGGTAATTTAAAAATGTGATAACTATTGAAAATAAATTCAACTAGTTACACTTTACATAATATTCAATGACTAGGGGATCATTTAGACTTGGGGATCATCTTTGGAGGAAGAGAAAATTGGGTTTGAATTTTTTTAGAGAAATTAGTTGAAAAAACTAATCACTCTTTCATAGAAGAATGTGCAATAACAAATTGGGATTTTTTATTTATTTTTTCATTATTTTGGTGTTTATTTCATTATAAATATATATATTTTATTATAATAAATAATAATTTTGTTTCTTCGGGAGATTAGTCTTCCAACTTAGCCTAAAATATTAAATTCTATTGAAAAAAATTATATTTTGTGAAATAATTTTTATGGTTATGGTATTTATGTGTGTTTATGTTTAATAGTATAAGAGATATTCTAGTGGAAGAAGGATTTAAGAAATCAAATGGTTGTTGGGAATTTTCACTAGAAAACTTGAGATTATGTTTGGAGGCTGACATAACCAACAGTGGAGGATGATAATATACAACCTCTTCAATATAGTCCCATGTTTGCATCATGACATAGAATTCTCCACCCAAAAATATCTATACTATCCACTAAAAGTTTTTTATGACCAGCCATATATTGACATAATATCTTAAGAAGGTGTTGCCATGAAAAATTAGCCTCATGAAGACTCCTCGAAATATGTTCTATATGCAATGTAGTAATATGAAAAGCCTTGAAAAGTCACTAAGGAGGAAACATAAACTTCAATAAAATCCCTAAGGATACAATAAAATGATAATGGAGTCCCATGATGAAACTTTAGACTATACTACATCACTAATGGGTTATGCATCAACTACCAAGGATAACATTCTCCAACCAATAACATCTCAATACCCAATGCATGCTATAAAGTCCATCTAAAAAACCCAACAATGAGATTATCAATAACTTGGGAATTAAAATTTCCTAAGTGATATAACCTTAAGTAATGTTAATGTAACCTGATCTCTTAACACATAATTACATCTTTCAACCAACACATTCTTGGGAACTAACACACAATATATCAAATATATGTTGTAATATCAACCTAAATAAAATATAATAAAATTTATTCATAGTCTTCAATGTTGAAAATAGAACATTGAAAAAATTCATAGCACAAGGAGATGAAAAATATTTCATCTTAATAATTATCTAACCAAACCAGGAAAACCTCAAATGAACAGTCCATGTGGGGCATAATCTAGGAGTGATGTGGAAGGAGGATCCTGGGAACTAATTCCCACTTAATAATTATTGGTGGTGAAAGAGTCCCACTATCCATGTGGAAATATACTATATTGAACATAATTCCATTTGGTAGTAATACCAAATCCCAACCCTTAGGAATTTAGTTATAAATTTCAAAAGGGGTAGGTAAAAGATGATTATGGGAGGTCTACTCCTTGAACTGGTAATATCTTAGTTTAATTTCTTCATTTCATTATTTACTCAAAACCCTATATTTTTTATTCACATTTATATCCATGGAAATATATAATTTTATAATTAGTAAAAGAGATATCATTATTTTAGTTCTTGGTTTTAGTAATAATACTTCCATCTATTTTATTATTTCTAACTCAATGATTTCAAGATGATGAGAAATGGGGTATGTGAAAATTTCCCATTATTTTCATTCATTGATATTCCTTCTATCTACTATAAAAAATTAAATAAATACATTCCTTGATCATACAGAGTAAATAATACACTATGTGGTAGAGGAGTGAATGATATGTGAGAGTAGCCATGTGTGCTGAGGTTTTTATTGGTATTGTTGAAATAATGGGTGTCATAGACCCAACTATGTATTACTTTTTGATTACCATATCATGTGTATAGTTATCTATACATGATGTTATCTTTCCATTATAGTGAAGAATTTTCTGAATCCACTACAATAATGGTATTGTACAAAGGTTAAGTTTTGTGTTGAGAGGTTATAGCAGATCCTAGACTATAATGAGAACCATGAGATACAATGACATTGATCTTAAATATATATTCTATAGTCTAGATACATCTTACTGAATAGACACAGAATATGTCTGACTATCAGGTGCTGGTGGATCATTAGAATTGAGAATTCTTCTCATGTAGTTTTCACTTGGTGATCCCTAGTAGTGATATCATGAGGAAAGATCTGCCAGTAGGAACACCACATGTTTTGGGTTTCATTGGTTGTTCCTATCTACAGACATGTGTATTGGTCTCATGACATGAGACCAGTACCAATGTATATAATTTGATTACGTACTTTGATACAAGGTGAAATCCATGGCAGTAATGTCATGGTGAGGTAATTTGTGTTGGGTGCGTCGTTGGTGGTATGATGTTGGCTGAATGGTCAAGAAAGGATTTGTTGCTTCCATGATTAGGAAGTTGTATATCCCAGGCCTGGTTGATCAGGATGGTGATGCCTTCATAAGTCTTTGGCCAAATCAGTATAAAGGAAAATCCATCCAAATATATCAACAAATAAAAAATCAAGATAAGGGTGATGACACAAGAGTGTGTCCGGCTTTATGAGATATTTAATGACAAATAGATTATAAAACACAGTTAGTGTTCATGGGATGGTAGTTGTTGCTATCACTATCCTTATTTATTTAGAGTCCATGATGAGTTTCTAGACTCCTCTCTTGGTATGTGGATTTTATTCACTAATATCCAGATGAGGACCTAGAGGGTCACACACAATAGCGTATTCAAGAATATTCCCTATTCAGTTAAATAGGTATATGGACATAGTGGGCCCCTCCACAGGGTCCAAGCATTGTCCAAGTTATCGATCACCAAATGAATTAAATAAATTCATTAATATTCAAGTTATAAATATTTGGGATTGAATTTATTTAAAGTATTTACGAGCTCAATAAATACGATAAAATATTAATCGAACAAATATTATTTTATTATTCTAGGTTTGTTTAATATTAATCAGGACAGTGAGTCGAGTTAAATGGCTCGGATTTTATCACATAATATATTTCATATATATTACAAGTATATGATAAAAATAATAAATAATATTGGCACAATTTAGTATGTCAAAATTATTAATTTAGTGGACATTCAAATAAACGGGGGACGGGGAACCCTACCGGGTATTTATCAACGTATCTATAAATAAGAGAGGAGGCTCTCTCTCTTTGATGGGAAAATCATTATTCATTCTTTTTATGGAATGAAAGTTGAGAGCCTCTCTCTCCTCCCGCTCTCCAAAGAGAGAAGCTCTCGATCCAAGAAGCTTGAATCAAGATCTCTGTCATGCATCAAAGGCTTCTTGATGCGGTGATCATCGAGACATCTAAATATTCATCGGATCACCGCTCGAGCACTCCGAATTTGACGATCGACATTCGAGCGGATTTTTGGAGCGCGTGTTGTTGATCTAGAAGGATCTTGCTTTGGATCCTTCAAGCAACGATCGCCATCGACTAGTTGCAGTCGACCAGGCCTTTGGATTTGAAACAGGTACATTTTCATTTTAATTTTGTGCTCTTTATAATTTACCTGAGATCCTCAGACCTCTTTGGGGCTCAGATCGTCGATGACGACAAGTTCCGTCATCCCGCTGACGAAAATTTTAAAATCCCCGGCCCATCGGCTTCTGTTGCGGGCCTCGGAAACCTAACAGTGGTATTAGAGCAATCCTATAAATTTTCTATGCCAAATAAAAATAATTTTCATAAAGTTAAGTATAGGGTTCAAATACGGTCCCAACGGTTCGAATCGCGTGGCGATCCGATGCCGAATGACCAAGTTATGGGCAGTTTAAATTTTGGGATTAGAACTAACTCTCAGTTTGATCTCAGGTATTTAATTTTCCTATCCCGAAGATCTAATCAAGTTTTTTGAATTGATTTAGTTCATCCTTAAAAAATAAAATTGTGTGCAAATTATAATTTTATTATATGATTTTCATAATAATTCTTTTATTATATTGTAATAATAATAAAATATTATTTTATGATAATTTTTTTATTATTATAATAATAAAATAATAATAAATTATTATTTTGTTATAATAAATTTATTATTATTAAGTTGAAAGGCTATTATTTATCCTTTAGAATTTTTGGTGACTTGACTCATAAAGTTTGGAAGAAAGACTTAAAAGTAGTCTTCAATAATTTAAAAAATTGGGTGGAATACTTGAAAATAAGTCTTATAAAAAAACCTAGGAGGTGGGGGTGGTGCCTAAAAGAGACAACAACAAAAAAAGGAAAATTAGGGGTCTGGAGGACCCCTGTCTCCTGCATGGCACACATCTACAGCGCCGCATGGGTGCTCCTCCAGCGTGACGCATAGCAGCTGGGCGCCACACCTGCAACCTGCGGCCGCCTTCCTTGTTGCCTCCAGCCGCCGGTCTTCCATTCTCCCGGTGGACCCCTGGATGGTCTCCCTCGAAACGCCGCGTAGGAGGGCGTGCCCCCCATGCAGGCACCGCTAGAGTTTCTCGTCGTTAGACTCAGCGCTACCTGCACCTCCGGCACGACCTGCTGCAGCACCCGGACGGCGCACCCTCCCACACAGGTGGCTTGGCCCACCGCCTGCCCCTCTCCCAGTGAGCCCCCCCCATAATGATCTCGCTCAGCATACACCCTTCCCGCACCCCGGTGGGTTTCTTCTCACCTTCACCAGCATCTCGAACAGCATAGGATCACGCCGCAACAGAGGAACCGGTGACCGCAACAGGCTGCTCCTGCTGGATACGCCACGCCGCATCGCGCCTCCTCATAGGCCAAGAAGTCCAGACCGAATCAGACCCCTCTCCTGCATGGTGTGGCACACTACAGTGCTGCATACTATGGATAAGGCCGCTGGGAACCTGCCGCCCAGCCCGGCCGCTACCGCCCTCCACACCCCGGGCACATGCCACCCGCATCCACGTGTGGCGCACAGTAGGAGGTGCACCCCAGCACCGACCACACTTACCCTAACACCACGCAGCGGCCTTGCCACAGCGCTTTCTCCCGCCACCCCCACATCTGAATTGGGAGTAGATGTGCCACGTTTCGTCGCGCCATCGGTCAAATTCCAGGAGGTACTTATCTTCTGTATGCATGTCTTTCCGCAAGACAAAAATTGGACCCGAAATGATCCGAGCGGACCTGCCCAACCTAGAACGTGTTTGGGCAGATCAGCCCGACCCTTTTCAGCCATGGCATGGCCCTGCTCAGGTTTGGGCTAACCCGCAAAGCCCATGCAATGGTTTTTTCAGAGACAGACCAATTTAAAATTAATCAAGATTAATTAAATTAATTAATTTAATATTCGTTTCTAAATTAAATTAATTAAAATTAATTTAGGATAATATTTTTAATACCCTGATTAAATTAATTCAATTTAGTTATTAAATTGAATTAAGTTCAATTAATTTAATTTTCGCATTAAAATTAAATTAATTAGAGTACCGATGATTAATTAAATTATTTTAATTTAGTAATTCATTTAATTTAATTAAATAAACTCTCGTACTTATTTACTTCATTTTAATTTTATCGCGCTTTATTTTAATTGTCGTCAGGTCTTGATCATCGACCCTTGTATGTCGGCATTTAATTATTTATTTAATTAATTATTTAAATGTGTGTGATTCTTGTAATTAATTAAATAGATGGTATGTGTATTGTCTTTCATTTTTGGTTAAAATGTATAAGGACCTGCTTTTCCAATTAATATGACGAACATTTATACCTGAGTCCCCTTCGCCTGTGTGCGAGTATCTTTGTACTTCAGACGAAGACGGCAAGCGATGTGGACCTCGCCAAGATGAGGCGATGCACGACGGTGCAAGATGACATGTGGATTCCACCAAGACAAGGCAGTACTCCAAAACATGACGTGGACCCCACCAAGACAAGGTAATGTTCCAGAAGTGAAGCAAACATACAAGACAAGGGGCGAGCTGCATTTTGAGTCAAGCGTCGACTCAGGTACGATGCCCTTATATCGTTTAGATGCTCAAGACCAGTCGAGTAGTAGTTTACCTTTATGCATTTACTTAATATTTTATGCATTTTAGAACAGTGAGAAAATGCATAAAATAATAGATAATAAAATGCCTAAAGAAGTGGCGTGTGTTTTTCTATTAAATTTCATTTTTGAGTGCAAAAACATTGATGATCAAGTTTAATAGAAATGGATCACATTCATCGAGATAAAACCAATAAAACCATCAATGAAAATATTAACTCAAAAAAATCCTTCCATCATTCAATTTTGAACAAAACCGGGTGTTCAAGGTGTCAATCATGCCTTAGCTGAGGATGCCTCTTACTATCGGGGAGTTCTTATTCATGTGGTGGGTCAACTTAACTAAAATTACAGCAATGGAATATCCTTATCTAGCTTGTTGTAATTTTAGAGGTAAGCATTGAGTAAATCAGAAAATGATTTTTGAAGCTGGGACTACACTCAACAGATCAAGGAACCGTGAGTTAATGTGGTTGGCCAGCCAAAAGACTACCTTGGATCCTCCAAGTAGTGGCTTAGCCATAGATTGTACACTATGAGAGAGGTTCAGGGATCCTTTCCACTATAATACTCAAGAGCATTCGGATTCTAGTACAGAGGGTTCCTAGAATTTGAAAAATTAGTGGAAGACATTTAATAATTAAATTAAACAGTAATTTCACATTAGGTATTCACATAAGAGTACAATCTACTAAAGTATATTTGTATAGAATGGCAAGTAATACCACGATAAAACTGTGACAAACATTGGACATAGTTAATGTCTAAACAAACACGAAATTCCAAGTGTAGTATAGGAATTTGCACACATTACTACCATAATGGAAATTCTAGGTGCATGTGTCCCAACCTCTTAAACCACCTTTAGAATCAAGGGTGTAAAACTGCTTACAGGAGACTCATGAGTCTAGCATATGATGGAACTGTCATAATGATATAATCAAAGTCTAATGTTAGTTGGGGCCTCTACATCATGACATGGATGATGTTACATGTAGTCTCATCTCCAAGATCCTTTCGAGGAGAATGTGAAGCAAGATTTGAAAGTGATGGTTGCACTCAGTTTGTCACGACCCGACCCTACCTGGGCTCAAGCCGCAAATACCCCAAGCCCGCCTCCATAGGTTAGGGGCTGGCGACAAGAACCGAAGGCTAAAAAACTCGGGGAGGACTTTTCCAGAGTACGTGTACACACACACATGCAACACACTCAATGTAAAAGTGCAGAGTAAAAGAAAAGACAATCAAATAAAAATACCAACTGCTATAAATAACCACAATAGTGCATTGACCTCTAAATAGTACTAAGTAAAAGGTGAAAAGAAAAGGGGAAAAACACACACCCAAACAGAAAGTGCCACAACCCGGGAACAGCTAAAACAACAGCAAACAGCTAGGAGGGTCCCACACCTAGAACCCGACAACGACCACTGCACACGGTCCAAGCTTCGGGCTCCTAATCTCCTCTGATGTCACGACAAACCTATCTGTTGTCTGCAAGGGAACACCAAGTGCGGGCAAAGCCCAAGCAGGGGTGAGTATAAAAATACTCAGCAGGATACCCCGAAAGCTCGAGGGAGCAACAAAGGAGGTACCAAAGGGTATGAAGTAGAGCAAACAGGAAAAGTAAAGGAGTACAACAGAAAGCATAGTAAAGAGTCCAGCTCAACCCAACAAGAGAAAGGAAGTAGACTCGTCCAAACACAAGGAGCTGGAAACAGTGAGAAGATGAACTTCCCGTCGAGTCATCGCTACCTATAGCAGGAGAGTAGACTCATCCAACCACAAGATGCTAGACACAGAAAGCACGTGGCACACCCCACACGTCTTCGCCTCACCTGGAAGGAGAGTAACAAAACCCAAGAAGGGGGTACCGGGACAAGGTATATACAAATCCATATGCTCAAAAAGAAGCCCGAACAACGTCGTAAGGGGATCTTTGTCCCGTAGCTCAGCCCAAGAAAATGAGTAGCCAACAGTCCCAGAATAAACACCATCGATGCCCAGTATCCCGCACGTCTACCCCGAACTACAAGTCAAGGTCTTAATCACCGCACCTCGACACTATCTGCTTTGGGCGGCACTGACTCGCCCGCACGGTTTTGGGTCACGTCATAAGGATGCATCTCGGTGGGGGAAGCGCTCCTCGTACTTGAGAGTTCTGGGGGAACGTCAAACCACAACTCATCACGGTCCTGCAGTCGAGAGGTCTCCTCAAAGTCTAGATTGTTCCATCACTGACCCGTACAACCAAGGGTCCCGCTCTGGTGATCATGGAGGAAAGCCACAGACTAGCCTAGTAGAAAGGACTGAGTCTAGAATATCAATGTTTGTCCCACTGCCCAGTCCTGTTGGAGGGTAATTCATAATATGATATTGGGTGACCCACTGCCCAGCCCTGCTGGAGGGTAAACCATAATACATCATCATGCGACCCACTGCCCAGCCCCACTGGAGGGTAGACCTGGAATAAGTCGACAGGCGACCCACTGCCCATCCTTGCTGGAGGGTAGACCTAGAACTAGACGAAGGGCGACCCACTGCCCAGCCCTGCTGGAGGGTAGACCCTAAGAGTTCGTCGGGTGACCCACTGCCCAGTCTCTGCTGGAGGGTAGACCCCAAGAGTGTCGGGTGACCCACTGCCCAGTCTCTGCTGGAGGGTAGACCCTAAGTGCATCGGGTGACCCGCTTCCCAGTCTTTGCTGGAGGGTAGACCCTAAGAGTGTCGGGTGACCCAATGCCTAGTCTCTACTAGAGGGTAGACCCTAATAGTGTCGGGTGACCCACTGCCTAGTCTCTGTTGGAGGGTAAACCCTAGAAGTCATTGATCAACCCACTGCCCAACCCTGCTGGAGGATAAACCCGGAACTGTTCTGGCCATCCCTACTGGATGGTACACCACTGGCCAACCAAGCACTAAGTGGGTACCGCGCAACCACTCAACTCTAGGACAACTCACCCAAAGAGGTTCAGTGCCTGATCCATCACCGGGTGTCACTATCCCCACTACCGGCCGATCCATTGAGAACGAAACCAGGGGGACACCACTCAACCCTGCTGATCTAAACCATTGAGTACAGAGCATGGGGAGAAACTCAACCCTGCTGGTCAACTATAGAGGGACCCTCTACGTCGCGAGAGGTCAAAGTACGCACAGCAGAACCTGGCACGCATGTGGGGCCCACACAACGTGTGGCCCCATCTCAACCCCAACCAAGCGTACAAAGTTTCTTAGGTACAAACCTCCCCAACATGTACCTCCAAGCATTCCCATATACTCCCAGAGTATACCACGTCTTCATCCCTATGGCTATCGTGCACACGGCACCCAACATCAATGCGAAGGCGTGACGTAACATCTCCTACTTGTCGCCTCAACAATTGAGGTATATCCAACCACATCTCTTTAAACACCAACCTCACTCTCCCAGGAGTGCATGCGATCACACGTCAGGGGTCTGCTACAAACACGGTAGAAGGACCGCCACCGGGGCAGCTTTCATTTTCCACATTTAATAAGATCATGAATGAGGCTCTGCTTGCCTGAACAGATTACACCATTTTAATCCTCATGGAAAAACATGCGAGATAGACTACTTACTCGCCTCAAACGGATATCCGACGGAAAAGTCGCCAACACCGCCTCATGCCCGAACGACGCCCCGTGATCCCGAGCCTCGGCCCTAAAAACAGTCGGGCCCATCGCACCAATGCGATACCCTCAGGAAAACACGTCAAAAGCACTACTCACATGAGTGAAACAGATGTCCAGAAAAAAAGGTGCATTCTGACGCACCGCACACGAGTGGTGCTTCGTGGGACCCGCAACCTGGTCCCAAAATACAATGAACGGATCACACTGTTGTGATCCTCTCGAAAAAGCACACAAGATAGACTATTCACTTGTCCAAAATGGTCGCCTGGTGATAAATATGGAAAATCACTGTAGATGCCCAAACGACCCTCGTGGGCCCCGCACCATCGTGCCGAAAAAGGTCGGGCGAACTGCGCCAAAGCAATCCCCTCGGAAAAACATCTAGAATCGACTTCTCTCACGCCCCGAACGGACGCCCGATGAAAATGTCAAGAAACGCTGCACGCAGCTCAAAAGATGGGTCGTGGGGCCTGTGCCTCAACTTCGGCCTCGATCCCCGAAACCACCCTGTAAAGCTCTGCCTCAGTGCTAGGGTCCCAACGCCACTAACGGCGCTTAAAACGGATGTCAGACGCGTCCGCGCCGCCCAGAACAGGATCCCCCGAAAAAAACGTCGATTCACTTAAAGACATGTCGCGCCTCCTAGGATTCTCGTTTTGGGAATTAAAAATTCCCAAAACCATCTCAAAACATTCCCATCAATCCAAGGAATGTGTTGCCGCAGACGGCACGCAAAACGGACACCCGTAACGGAAACTACGGGCATCCGAAACCTGAGGGGCAAGGCCCCTAGGGCTGGACCGGCCTGGGCCGGCCGGTCCGGGCCGGCCCGGCTCGCCACGCCTAGCCTGCGGCTGGGCCACGCGGGCCGACAGTGGACCCAGTCCACTGCTTGGCTGACCGTCCAAGACCGGTCGCCACGCGACGACCCGCACGACCCGTGTCGTGTCTCCTCCGCGGGGTCGTGCGCCGTGACCCCAGTTCTCCGTCGCGCTCCGGTGAGCGCCGCCTCGCGCCGACGCCCAGCAAACCCGCCTGCGCCACATGCCCCCGGCCTCACCTGTCCGCTCCACCTCACCCAAAAGCCAGCCTTGTTTCCCTGCTGAAACCCTCGACGCCAACCGCCCCGCTGCCGCGCCATCCGCCTTAGCCGCGCCGCCGCTCGAACCCGACAGAAACCGAAAACCCACAAACTTCAGATGATGATTACGGACGCCACGGAGCTCAGAATTCGAATCAGAAAGATGCGTTGGAAAGGGAATAAACTCTAATACGCATTCATGGGATCCTTTAAAAAATCCAACAAAAATTCCATAGGACTAAACAGGCTCAAAGTAGGTACTGGGAGAATAAAACGAAAATGATAATCCTACCTCGTGGGACTAAGCCCGTCGCTTCACCGTCAACCCACTGGGGTGGCCGCGCCTCTCCAGAGTCACCTCACCGGAGCCACCTCGCCAGAGTAGAGCAGGATAGGGGAGAATCTTGCCTCGGGGAGGGGGAGATGAGGATAAGTGAAGGGGGGTTAGGTTAATTAAATAAATTAATTAACTTAAACACCCTCCCGTGGCCTCGTACCCGAACTCCCGACGAGGTCAGGACTAAGCCTCCCCTAGGAAAAAAACCATGCTCTGAGTGCAACAACGGTCTCGGAATTTTAATCTGAGGCCCCATTCAAAAGTTACAATGCCCACTCCAGAGGCTGCCAAATTACGAAACGCCCCCGGGGCCATTTTCACAGACAGACCGTGCCCGCGAAACATACACACCTAATAGGGTAAATGTTACATTCCGAACTCAATGGTGCCCTCAGTTTTCCAATCCGAGTCACCATTTAATAGATAATTGAGTTTAACCATTAAATGAATAAATTAATTATTTAATTTTATCCATTCCACACTCTGAAAGCGAGCGAGGGGTCCAAACGTCCCATGCCGACAAGTTTTATGTCATTCCTTGGGTAAACACCCCATTCTGGACCCATCCATACACTTTGGATCCCTGATATGGATCCCTGTTTAGTAGTTATCCCATTTATCTGGCATTTCTAGTGTGAATGCACTGAAAAATTTATTCTGGCCACTCCGGGGCTCGGAATCGCACGCCGTCTGAAGGCACTGCTCTGGAATATCATCAAGAATATTCCAAAGTCTTTCACAAAAAAAACTGGGTTCTTACATCATTCCCTCCTTCAACCTTTTTGTCCCTGAAAAGAAAAACTAGGGAACAACTGAGGGTACTAAGCCCACACCTGGCTCTCCCGTACCCAGAAGAACTCTTGCACAGTCCCAACTCACCGCACACAGACCAAAGGATTTGATCTATTCACGTGAGGGCTTCCCTTGCCGATGTCGTGCATAGGAGCACACACACTTCCCTTCTCGGGTGAGTCACGTGGGAGACTCCATGCACCCACTCCATACTTTGGGGTTAGGGCAAGGCGGTAGGGAACCTCACCATCCCTTCGCACAGTCTCAAATGGCACGAAGGCTATCAGGGGTAACTCACATCCCCGAACAAACCTCCACATCCCATGCCGTGACTGGAATCACCGCCCGCACCTTGAACAAGGCCCAGTGATTCCCTCCTTCAGAATATCCATATGGTGAAACACCCAAGGATATCTGGTCACGCAAGGTTTCGCAGTCGATGTCCCACAACCAAGGCTCTCTTACACGCTTGAAAGTTGAAGGATTCGACACCATCGACTAGAGAAAAATTTCCCATGCCTTTTACCTTACCAACATAAGGTAACACCAGACGCCCTGCGTCACCCTGGTAACACCTCAAACAAAAAGCAGGGAGGAAAGTATTTTACACACATAGTCTAAAAATTCTAATGTAAAAAGTAGAAGAGCTGTAGAGTGTACCTCTTATCACCTCATGTTCTGCAGGATCGTAGACATCCAAAGCTCGCGGCTGTCTGTGGTCCCAACTGTCAGCTCCCAGAGCCTGACGTGGACCACCTAGTGGTGATGGGAAGACCTTGTAAAGCCATCCCCCACTCCTAGATCCTCCTGCTCCTCTACTAGCACCACCTCCTTGGGCACTAATCCGATCACAGTGCTGCCTCTGTCGTGGTGGCGCACCTGCTGCCTGCCCGAAGCTCTCCGCATGCCTGGTCGGGCAGTCTCGTGCCAGGTGACCTCGCCCATTGCAAGCATAGCACCAACTCCCTTTGGGCCGCACTAGTTCCCTCTAGTTCCACTGTGGTGTACGACCACACCCCTGAGTCTGGTTGTCAGAAAACCACCTGCGTCGAGGTTCCACTTGCCGACGCCCGCTAGCTGCGGTAGATGTCTCGGCTCCAACATGCCTACTGCCACCACCAACTCTAGAACATGACAGGAAGCTCTCTATCACCAGCGCCTGCTCTATCACCCCGGCATATGTGTAAATTCACAGGGTACTATGACAGCACAAATATCTCTATGGAGACCCTGCTCGAACTTCCGCACTCAAAATTTATCGGCATGGACCAAGTCCGGGTAAAAGCGTGCATGGTCTGAAAAACTAGCCGCGTACTCAGCCACCATCATCCCTCCCTACTGAAACTGCAGGAACTCATGAATCCAAAAGGATCGCAAGCAGGAGGGGAAAACTCCTCATGGAACAATAACTGAAAGCTTCCCCCACGAAAGCATCGTCTCGTCTAGAGATTGAGTCACTAGACTCCCCCAATGTCAAGCTGCTCCCCAATAAGGCTGGCAGCCAAAGCCACCATGAGATCTGTCGGCGTCTGCACAATCCTGAAAAGGAGAACCACTGCCTCCAGCCAAACCTCTGCTGCCTGAGGGTCTGGCTCACCACTGAACCTCAGTGGTCCCTGCTGCTGGAACTCATGGAGCGCGCTCAACCTGCGCTCAAGCCCCATCTGCTCTGCTGAAGCTGTCTGCTGCTCAATAGGTGGAGGTGCTGCTACCGGCCCTCCAAGAGAAAGTGTCTTGCATAATGGGTTCTGGACTATGGCCTCGTAGCTCATAGGGTCGTTGTCACGAACCAAAGCTGGTATCTTGGTTGGTTGTCTTCGCGGAGACATCCAGAATATTATCAAGGAGTTCCACAGTCAGATGATCATATATGTATATACCAATACAATAAAGATGGGGATCTGACTCAAGAAGGACAGTCAAAGCCTCAATCCTATGTGATGCATAAACTAAATTTTTCCCTGCAACAAGTGTCTCAGAATTCCGAGTCGACAAGCGGGTTATCAAGGACCTAGTGAATGGATATGTCGGTCGTCGCACCATCACTAGACTCCCTGGCCTGAGAGCCGCTCTCGAGACACATTAACACTGTTTCCCTAAATCCCAACCAATTCCTTTTATTTTAGGGACGTCTGAACAATGTCCCAAGGAATGAACCACCTATGATACCACTTTTTCATGACCCGAACCTACCTGGGCTCGAGCCGCAACTACCCCAATCCCGCTCCATAGGCCAGGTGCTAGCGACAAGCGCCTAAGACTAAACAACACAGGGAGGCCTTTTCCTGTGTACCTGTACACACACACAAACAGCACACCCAATGAAAAAGTGCAGAGTAAAAGAAAATACAAGAAAAAAAATACCAACTGCTATAAATAACCACAATAGTGCATCGACCTCTACACAGTACAAAGTAAAAGCTAACAAGAAAAGGGAAAAAACACACGCCCAACCAGAAAAGTGCCACATCCTGGCAATAGATAAAACAACATCAAACAGGTGGGAGGGTCCCACACCTGGAACCTAACAACAACCACCGCACGCGGTCCAAGCTCTCGGCTCCTAAGCTCCTCTAGCATCACGACCAACCTCTCTGTCTTCTGCAAGGTCACACCAAGTGCAGGCAAATCCCAAGCAGGGGTGAGTATAAAAATACTCAGTAGGATACCCCGAAGGATCGAGAGAGTAACAAAGGAGGTACTGAAGGGTGAGCAGTAGATCGAACAGGAAAAGAAAAGGATTACAATAGAAAGTGCAGTAAAGATTCCAGCTCAACCCAACAAGAGAAAAGAAGTAGACTCGTCCAAACACAAGGAGCTGGAAACAGTGAGAAGATGAACTTCCCGTCGAGTCTTTGCTACCTATAGCAGGAGAGTATACTCGTCCAACCACGAGAAGCTAGACGCGGAAAGCACGTGGCATACCTCGCGCGTCTTCGCCTCACCTGGAAGGAGAGTAACCAAACCCAAGAAGGGGGTACCAGGACAAGGTATATAGGAATCCATATACTCAACAAGAAGCCCGAACAACATCGTAAGGGGATCTCTGTCCGGTAGCTCGGCCCAAGAAAATGAGTATCCAACAGTCCCATAAGAAACACAACCGATGCCCAGCATCCCGAACGTCTGCACCTAACTACAATTCAAGGCCTCAATCACCGCACCTCGACACTATCCGCTTTGGGCGGCACTGACTCACCCGCACGGTTTTGGGTCACGTCACAAAGACGTGTCTCAGTGGGGGAAGCGCTCCTCGTACTTGATAGTTATGGGGGAATGTCAAAACACAACTCATCACTGCCCCGCAGTCGAGAGGTCTCCTCAAAGTCAAGATCGTCCCATCACTGACCCGTACAACCAAGGGTCCTGCTTCGGGGATCATGGAGGAAAACCATAGACTATCATAGTAGAAAGGGATGAGTCTGGAATATCAACAGGTGTCCCACTGCCCAGCCCTACTGGAGGGTAATTAATAATATGATATCAGGTGACCCACTGCCCAGCCCTGCTGGATGGTAAACCATAATACATCATCAGGCGACCCACTACCCAGCCCCGCTGGAGGGTAGACCTGGAATAAGTCGACAGACGACCCACTGCCCAGTCTTCCTGGAGGGTAGACCAGGAACTAGACGACGGGCGACCCACTGCCCAGCCCTGCTGAAGGGTAGACCCTAAGAGGTCGTCGGGTGACCCACTGCCCAGTATCTGCAGGAGGGTACACCCCAAGAGTGTCGGGTGACCCACTGCCCAGTCTCTGGTGGAGGGTAGACCCTAAGTGCGTTGGGTGACCCACTGCCCAGTCTCGACTATAGGGTACACCATAAGAGTGTCGGGTAACCCACCTCCCAGTCTCTGCTGGAGGGTAAACCCTAGAAGTCAGTGAGCAACCCACTGCCCAGCCCTGCTAGAGGGTAAACCCAGAACTGTTCTGGCCATCCCTACTGGATGGTACAACAATGGCCAACTGAGCAGTGAGTGGGTTCCGCGCAACCACTCAACTCTAGGAAAACTCACCCAATAAAGGTTCAGTGCCTGATCCATCACTGGGTGTCACTAGCCCCACTACCGGCCGATCCATCGAGAACGAAACCAGGGGAGACCACTAAACCCTGCTAATCTAAACCATCGACTACAGAGCCTTGGCAGAAACTCAACCCCGCTGGTCAACAACAGAGGGACCATCTACGTCGCGAGAGGTCAAAGTACGCAAAGCAGAACCCGGCACGCATGTGGGGTCCACACAACGTGTGGCCCCATTTCAACCCCAACCAAGCGTACAAACATTCTCTGGTACAAACCTCCCCAACGTGTACCTCCAAGCATTCCCGTATACTCCCAGAGTATACCACGTCTCCATCCCTAAGGCTATCGTGCACACGACACCCAACGTCAACGTGAAGGCGTGGCATAAAATATCTTACTTTATTCCTCAACGACTGAGGTATATCCAACCACATCTCTTTAAACACCAACCTCACTCTCCTAGGAGTGCACGCAATTACACGTCTGGGGTCCTCTACAAACACGGTAGAAGGACCGCCACCGGGGCACCATTCATATTCCACATTTAATAAGATAACGAATTAAGCTCCGCCCACCTGAACAGATTACATCATTGTAATCCTCACAGAAAAACATGTGAGATAGACTACTTACTCCCCTCAAATGGATATCCAACGGAAAAGTCGTCAACACCGCCTCACGCCCGAACGGCGTCCCGTGATCCCGAGCCTCGGCCCCGAAAACAGTCGGGCTCACCGCATCAATTCGATCCCCTCAGGAAAACACATCAAAAGCACTACTCACATGAGTGCAATAGATATACGGATAAAAAGGTGCATTCTGGCACACCGCACATGAGCGGTACTTCATGGGACCTGCAACCCGGTCCCGAAACACAACGACCGGATCACACCGTTGCGATCCTCTCAAAAAATCACACATGATGGACTATTCACTTGTCTAAAATGGTCGCCTGGTGATAAAGATGTAAAATCATTATCGACGCCCAAACGGCCCTCATGGGACCCGCACCATCATGCTGAAAAAGGTTGGGTGAACTGCTCTAAAGCAATCCTATCAAAAAAACATCCAGAATCGACTGCTCGCATGCCCCAAACGGACACGTGATGAAAATTTCGAGAAACGCTGCACGGAGCTCAAAAGATGGGTCGTGGGGCCTGCACCTCAACTTCGGCCTCAATGAAAAAAACCACCCTGGAAAGTTC
The DNA here is from genome assembly GCA_963277665.1 of Viscum album. NCBI lineage: Eukaryota > Viridiplantae > Streptophyta > Magnoliopsida > Santalales > Viscaceae > Viscum > Viscum album. Next base: position 1,346,490,460 of record OY728123.1, read on the forward strand.
CACCTCGGTTCCAGGGTCCCAACGCCACTGACGGCTCTCAAAACAGACGTCAGACGCGTCCGCGCCGCCCATAACAAGATCCCCCAGAAAAACGTCGATTCACTTAAAGACGTGTTGCCCCTCCGAGGCCCCTTGTTTTGGGAATTAAAAATTCCCGAAACCATCTCAAAACAGTCCTCTCGATCCAAGGAATGCGTCACCGTAGACGACACTCAAAACAGACGCCCGTAGCGGAAACTACGGGTGTCTGAAACCTGAGGGTCAAGGCCCCTTGGATTGGACCGGCCTGGGCCGGCCGGTCCGCCTAGTCGGGGCCGGCCCGCGCTGGCCGGCCCGGCTCGCCACACCTGGCCCGCGGCTAGGCCGTGCGGGACAGCGGTGGACCCGGTACACCGCTTGGCCGACCGGCCGAGGCCGGTCGCCGCGCGACGACCCGCGCGACGTGGGTCGTGTCTTCTCTGCGGGGTCGCGCGCCGCGACCCCGGTTCTCCGTCGTGCTCCGTTGAGCGTCGCCTCGCACCGACGCCAGGCAAACCCACCAGCGCCGCACGCCCCCAGCCTCGCCTAGAAGCTCCACCTCTCCCCGAAGCCAGCCTCTCCGCCCTGCTGAAGCCCTCGACACCAAGCGCCACGCTACCGCGCCATTCGCATTTGTCGCGCCGCCGCTCAAACCCGCTGGAAACCGAAAACCCACAGACGTCGTCGGATGATTGCAGACGACACGGAGCTCAGAATTCGAGTCTGAAAGATGCGTTGGGAAGGGAATAGACTCTAATACTCATTCATGGGATTTTTTCAAAAATCCAACAGCAATTCGATAGGATTAAACAGGCTCAAGGTAGGTGCGGGGAGAATAAAACGAAAATGATAATCCTACCTCGTGGGACTAAGCCCGTCGCTTCGCCGTCAACCCGCCAGGGTGGCCGCACCTCGCCGGAGTGACCTCACCGGAGCCGCCTCACCGGAGTGGAGGAGGATAGGGGAGAATTTCTCCAGGGGGAGGGGGAAATGAGGAGAAGTGAAGGCGTGGGTTAGGTTAATTAAATAAATTAATTAACTTAAACACCCCTCTGCGGCCCCGTACCCGAACTCCTGACGAGGTCGGGACTAAGCCTCCCCTAGGCTAAAAACCATGCTTTAAGCACAAAGTTGGTCTCGGAATTTTAATTCGAGGCCCCGTTCAAAAGTTACAACGCCCACGCCCGAGGCTTCCAAATTACGAAAACGCCCCTGGGACCATTTTTCACAGACGGCCCGCGCCCGCGAAACTTACACCCCTCCTTGGGTAAATGTTATGTTCCTAACTTAACGGTGCCCACAGTTTTCCAATCCGAGCCACCGTTTAAGAGATACTTGAGTTTAACCATTAAACGAATAAATTAATTATTTAATTTTATCTGTTCCACACTCTGAAAGCGAGTGAGGGGTCCAAACATCCCGCACCGACAAGTTTTATTTTATTCCTAGGGTAAACACCCCATTCCAGACCCATCCGTAAACTCGGATCCCTGATCCGGATCACTGTTTAGGATTTATCCCATTTATTTGGCGTTTTCAGTGTGAACGCACAGAAAATTTAATTCCAGCCATTCTGGGGCTCGGAATCGCACGTCGTCTGAAGGCGATGCTCTAGAATATCATCAAGAATATTCCAAAGTATTTCACAGCAAAAACTGGGTTCATACACGGTTTGTGTAAAGTGAAAGATGGTTTAAAATTATTCTTGTCATCCCATTCTTATACCTTTTACACCCAATTACTCTAGTTTCATTTAAAGGTGGAAACGAATGGTATATACTAAGTGCTTCAAGTTAAACATTCACCAAGTAATAAGAATATTGGAGATAACACCATATTTTATTATTATGGAGAATATAACAAGGAGATAAGGCTCATGGAAAGTTACACCAAAGGCACCTTCGTCACACTACTGGAATTGAGACCTATACCAACACTTATTTCCCAACGGTTTAAAAAATCCATTGGGATAAAGACCCTTTACCAATGGTTATAATAAACCGTTGGTATAAGGTGTTTTATGTTGGGTTTTTCCAATAGTTTTGTTAAACCGTTGGGAATTAAAAAATTTAACACCCAATTTATGGCTCCTCATCCCGGACCATCCCCGGCCTCTGCCTCCCTCCCCCCTCCCTGATCTCTATCTCCTACCTGCCTCTTCCTTTACCTCCCGGCCCCCACCCTCTCCTCTAGAGGTGTTCCCCTTCCCCTCTTGGCTCCCTCTCCGATGACGACATCCCCCTCCCCTCTCGGCTCTCGGAAACCTTCCCCTTTCCCCTCTCGTCTCCCACTCCTGGCGACATCCCCCTCCCCTCAATCTCCTCTGACGACGTCCCCCGGGCCCCTCTCCAGTCGCGCATGAGACCCCCCATGGCCGAACACCACGCAGGACGTCCCCCCTCTCGGCTCCCTCTCCTTCCGCCAGGTTTCTTGATCGGTATTTTCCCATTGATATACTCTTCCAACTATTTATATCAGTGAACTAATATTTTTTATCTTGTAATGGATTTCATTCTCTAACACTTTTTCAGGTACATAGAATTACAGTAGAAAACACCCCCATGGCATACCGATTTTCCCAGGGTGCTCTCAATTCCCTTTTATTTTCATTTTTTTCAATATCCATTCCCCAAAACATTAAAAATTGATTCCATACCACTATCACCTTTATTTAATTGACAGTAGGTACACTACCTCATTTTAAGTGTGGGGGGAGTTTCTCACAGTTTCACGTGTGATGCACTTGGAAATTTTTTTTATTCTCACTTGTCTATGAGAAATTTTTGAAAATAATAAGAAAGATTTAAACTTGAGAATCATTATGCCCTTGTTACTAAAAAAAATTAAGTGTAAAAGTGTCGTGGATCATGTTTGACTCCTACTTATATTTTTTTAGAATGATTTCTAAGTTTAGGGAATTATTTAAAATTCCAAATCTTCGAAATAAAGACAAATTGACCTGTTATTTAGGATTTATACCCTTTATGATTGCAATTTTTTGATTCTCACTACCCAAGAGGACTCTAATCCTTCAATTTCATACTCTTATCTGTGCATATTTCTTGATAGATGTCAGGGGCATATAAACTGACTAGAACTTGCACTGAGATCTTATCTTAGTGATGACTGAACAAGTATAAAACTAAAATGATTTAGGAATCCTTCATAGAAAATTTTTCCCTAAGACCCACCTGACATCTATCCACCATTAAACACATAGTTTCCATTAATGGACTATAAGAATGAAACAATTTCAATCCTATTTATCTTCATACCTGTTTCGCGCGGAATCCGGGGATGACCTCCTGGACGGGAGATTCAAACATTCCGATCGGTTTCTAACGGGTTTGTTCGTAAAACCGGAAACATCCAATGATTCCACATCCGTTTGGACCTACTTTCCAAAGGCAGGCGCTCATTAGCTTGTGGGCTAATGAGGCTTAGGAATTTGCATTGGTCGAGAGGATGGGAGGTCGGACTCATCACACCTTTTTGAGGGGAATTATTGTCTACTCCGGGACTCTCTTTATAGATTTAAGTTAAGTTCGTGAATCCTTATTACATTACCAAGTATAAAATGAGCTTTCCTTTAGTTTTAACAATCAATGATTAAATATGCAAGAAATTTAGAGAATCTTTTATATGTATTCGAGGTTCTTCATCAATATAGAATCATCTATATTTGTTTAGAGATTCTTGGTCAATGGTATCCTTCAAAACATTTATATAAAAGTCTCTTGGTCATTTTGATGACCAGGCTGGTTTTAAAGCCACTCAGTGGGGCACTTGAATTTTATCGTCATTCAGAAGGACAGAGATTATTTCAATGTTGGGATCGAACCCATGAATGGGCTACCTACGTATCCTTTGTTTTGAAAAAAGGAATCAGAACCCACGTAGTTAGAGGAATAGGATATGATGTTTTATGATTGATGGCTCAAAGATGAATGTCATAATTACTTTTACACTCTAAGCTCACGTGAGTCATGCTCGGTGTGAGAAACAAGAGGTATTGGTAAAATTTAGACAATTGTGCCATAAAAGATGCAATCATAAGAATTTGTTTTGGGGCTTATGTATAGATGACTGCCCAGATAGGCGAAGGTTTAGGATTTACTTTTAGGAAGAAAATCCATGAACAGGGTCCACAAAGTTATATGTGCTTCATGGAGATTTGAATACTCTAATCTTGGGGCTTACTCCTAAGGAGGATGCCCAAGTTAGGAGGGGACTTATGATTGGGTTTTATTCCTGAAAAGGAAACCCAAATCAAAGGAAATTTATGACTGGTTAAGAGAAATTTTAAGAGACTTGGGGCTTACTCTTAAGAAAGATGCCCAAGATTTATGACTAGGACTTATTCCTGAGAAGGAAGCCTAGGTTAGGGGACTTGGGGCTTACTCCTGAAAAGGAAGCCCAAGGTTATGACTGAGTCTTATTCCTGAAAAGGAGACCCAGGTTAGGGATTAAGGTTTGGGGCTTACTCTTTGAGGAGGATGCCCAAGTTTAAAGGACTTTGATTGGGGCTTATTCTTAAGGAAGATGCCCAAGATTTATGACTAGGACTTATTCCTGAGAAGGAAGCCTAGGTTAGGGGACTTGGGGCTTACTCCTGAAAAGGAAGCCCAAGGTTATGACTGAGTCTTATTCCTGAAAAGGAGACCCAGGTTAGGGATTAAGGTTTGGGGCTTACTCTTTGAGGAGGATGCCCAAGTTTAAAGGACTTTGATTGGGGCTTATTCTTAAGGAAGATGCCCAAGATTTATGACTAGGACTTATTCCTGAGAAGGAAGCCTAGGTTAGGGGACTTGGGGCTTACTCCTGAAAAGGAAGCCCAAGGTTATGACTGAGTCTTTATTCCTGAAAAGGAGACCCAAGTTAGGGATTAAGGTTTGGGGCTTACTCCTAAGGAGGATTCCCAAGATTAAAGGACTTTGATTGGGGCTTATTCTTAAGGAAGATGCCCAAGATTCATGACTAGGACTTATTCCTAAGAAGGAAGCCTAGGTTAGGGGACTTGGGGCTTACTCCTGAAAAGGAAGCCCAAGGTTATGACTGAGTATTTATTCCTGAAAAGGAGACCCAGGTTAGGGATTAAGGTTTGGGGCTTACTCCTAAGGAGGATGCCCAAGATTAAAGGACTTTGATTGGGGCTTATTCTTAAGGAAGATGCCCAAATCAAAGGTTTTATAACTGGGGATTATTCCTGAAAAAGGAAACCCAGGTTAGGATTCTCTCATCTTAAAGGATGAGGTTGAATGAATGAACTCTCAATCTTTGGTGACATAAAGATGTTTAAATCACTAGGTTTTGAGAGATATTTCACAGAATTCCTTTCAGATAAGGATGTCAAATCAAGAAATCATGCCATAAAATGGCTTTGAAGAGTATCTTGAAGACTGAATCTTGAATAGGAAGGGTGAAATGGCTTAAGAGGGGTGAAAAAGGGAAAGATGGGCACCCAAAAAGATAGGGGCGCGCAAGTATTGAAGGTCGCGCAAGTCCTGCGGCGGCGCGCAAGTATTGGTCACGCAAGTATACTTGCGCGACATAAGGGATACTTGCGCGATTTTCAACCAGAGTTGAATTACTTGAGCGACTCTTTATTAAACCCTTTACCATCCTCTTGAGGTTCTTCCAGAAGGGGGACGCGCAAGTTATATTGAAGGAATTAAGTCGGCGCGCAAGTGTTTGATAAGTTTCAACACTTAGGCCTTCCTTCTTCCCTTTAGATCTTCCATTCTAGGTAAGAAATTACCTTAGAAGTGTTCTGGAAGCTTTGAGAAGAGACTTGGGCGTCGGGAGCTTTGATCCGAGTTTCTGGGAACTGATCCTCTCGAATGGGGGGCCCACAGGGTCTATTTATAGGCAAAAGAAGACCCCGTGCGGTTACTGGGCGGTTATCATATCTGTCGCGCAAGTCCCTTGCACGACCATGAGGGGTCGCGCAAGTGTTGAGGCGGCGCGCAAGTATACTTGCGCGACCAAGAGGGAACTTGCGCGACCTCTGGGCAATGTTCTCCTTTTCCATCCCTTTGTCGATTTTTGATGTTTCTTCAAAGGATTAATCACTTTTAGCTCAGATATTCCCTTTTCCGAACTTTAGATTCCGTGACGAAAGGAGCGTCAACAAAAGTCCCCCCTCAGAGTAGGATCCGGAGAGAAAATGAGGATTTGACTCTGAGGAAATCGAATCCCTCTAAAGGAAAAGGGCGGCGCGCAAGTCTTCAGTGCGCAGAGGGAGGCGCACAAGTCTGCGTCGTGCAGGCCTTAAACCCTCTGGTATGGCGCGCAGGTAGGCCTCCTGGCCTATAAATATACGGCCTCACCTCCGTACAAGTATCCGGATTTCCGGACCTCATACCTTCTCGAGCTCTCGCCGCGCAGGTCACCTAAGCCGCGAAAGTCTGCTCTGTTTTTCCTTAATGTCGCGCTCTTGTAAAGGTATTCGTACTTGCGCGGTTTATACTTGCGCGACGAAAACTAGCGCGACACGTGATCACTTGCGCGCCATTTTGTAGACTTGCGCGCCTTAATGCCTTAGCCATTTTTTCAAATTTTTTCACAAAATTTATGAAAAATAAACCCATTTAAGAGTTAGTTTATTCATCTTTTGTGCAGATTCAGTGGTTCCCAAGGGAATTGGAACGACTTATGAACTGGCTAGCAAGCGGATTGATGATATGATGAACATCATTGGCCCTGATTACTATGACACCTGCGACAGCACTCTTCCAGTTTTGGCTAAGTACTTGAAGAAATATCATCTTAATTTCCCACAGAGCATCTACCTGTCTCTATGTGGTCATGGTCACTTGCAAGGAGTCAATGTTCCAAATGCAAACAACTATACACCTGAAATGCAGATGCGCTGCTACTCCTTCATTTCGGTTATGCTGTGCATTAAAAGCAACAACAATGGTGTGAACTTTCAAATTCTCCTTGCATGCCATTTCCTTGCAGATATAAAAATGGAAAACCCATGGGCTGAAATGTTTTCCACTACCGGTTGGTGGAGAGAAGACAAACATGGTATTAGAGCAATATCTGAAAAGAGTACTCTCTTCAAATGGCTCTTTACTTCCAATGCTCCATTCTCAAATCCATGTATCCATCTTTCAAGTCTCTTGGACAGAAACAGAGTCACTGTTTGATCAGCAGAAAATTTTCTCAAACCGCACTCAAGAACATCCTTTTACAATTGTTCCAAGAAGAGCTGGTATCACTGCATCTCCTTTTTGTTTCCAGTTGAATGAATGAATTCCAGGTGGTTGCTGATGAAGCTCGGGATGCCGTAAATCAAATGAAGTGTTATGTTGAAAGCCTCTTGTAATTCTTGAAAAAGAGAAGAGACTCCAATCTGTGGATGTCTTTCTAACTCTTGTGTATCAATGAAAAACACTTTCGTCTCCAATCATTTGTACCTGCATTCTTTCATTACCTGCTTCAAATTTACTTAAGCCAATGGGCTTAGTAAGCATAGTTTGATTTTTACTAGGATTATTACAAATAACCCTACAAACTTTGAATCTTTTAATTGCTCAATATTTAGCTAAATCATACAAAAAATGTATATTTAGTGAGCTGGAACTTTGACTTTTATTCATAGTTCCTCTGTCTTTTGTGTGGGCAGTTTAAAGTCATGCAAGCCGGACAAAAAGAGGCTAATGTTTAAGGTCGAAATAGCTTTGACCGAAAAATGGATTCAATTCCTTGATAATTTATCTGAAAACAAATTACCATACTCAAGTATGATAGAAAATATGTAAACTATGACTTAAGAATATTTGAATCTGAGGAATGATATGAAAAAGAGCTAAATAGCATTAGAAGAAGTAGTTTCCAAGAATGAAGTTACTATTATTTAACAAAACCCGTTAGGGGGTTGAAATATGCAGGGCCACCTATGGGCATTGGCTGCATAGTCAAATAAAATAGCATCTTTTGGCTGACAAGTCTGTTATGTGGACTGTTTATGCAAGGCCACCTATGGGCACGTGCTGCATAGTTAGGCAAAAGAACTCTCAGAAATTTACTTTCCTAGTGCTAAAAGCCAGTGAAAGTTTATGGAGATTCAAATTTTCTAAAGCATAGAGTTTGTTGTATGGAAAGAGGTACTTGAATATGGAGAAGATATTTTCAAACAAGAATATCGAAGAACTGGATAAATATCACTCCTACGAAGGTCTGACCCAATCGTAGGGAAGAAGAATAAACCATAGACTTGAATACTTTCAGATCATGAAAAAGGATATGGGACAAATACGTTAAGGATGGCTATTTTTGCGGATCTCTACATACTGTCGTTTAAGACAAATAAGGACAAAAGAGGCATTCTTCCCAAGAATGAAGTTACTATTTATTTAACAAACCCGTTAGGGGGTTGAAAACATGTAGGGCCACCTATGGGCATTGGCTGCATGGTCAAATAAATAGCATCTCTTGGCTGACAAGTCTGTTATGTGGACTGTTTATGCAAGGCCACCTATGGGCACGTGCTGCATAGTCAGGCAAAAGAATTCTCAGAAGTTTTACATTTTTGTGACCATAAGTCATGAAAAAGGGTTATGAAGATCTGAAAATATTTAAGGTTAGGATTATAATACATAAAGATGGGTATTTTCCAATGTATATAGAGATACATAGGTCAATGAAAACCATAATCATGTTGTGGCTGGGTCCTGAATTGAAACTTGGACTTCACTACGTATCTCATAAGAATGAGAATCAAGCCATACGTAGTTCTTGAAATACAGTTTAACGTCGTGCAGGACGAAAGGATGAGTGATCTTAGTTTTTTGGGTCATAGAATTCGGACCATAATAATGAATACACAGTGTGTGTTTTCATGAGGACTTTTCAGCCAAGGGACTGAAAGTGAAATTTGGGGTTAGGCCCAAAAGACTTGGGACTGGATTCGAGGGACACTCGAATGTTCCTACGTATCCCATAAAGATGGGAATCAAGTCCACGTAGTTCTAGAAACTACCCTTTGTACAAATTTGGTTCGTACATGTGAAGGGTGAAAAGGGACTTTAGTGCAATGATGGTTTTAACCTAAGATAAAAAGTTTAGACATTACCATGTATGTACGTAGTCTTTTTTTTTTAAAAAAAATGAAAAACTATGATTGAAAAATCAATGTCAATAATAGTTCTCTCTCAAATGAGGAAATAAAAGAATATTGTAGTTTATTGTCATACAGGACAAAAGTGTTGTATAGTTTAACGTCGTATAACAAGGACGAAAATGAATCAATGTAAAGATATTGATTCCAGGGGCGGTTTCACAAATCAACATCATATGAGATGGTGGTGAACCGATGTGAAGAGATTGTTTTTGGGCTTGAACCTTGGGAGGTTGCCTACATACCTAGCCTGGAGGGCAAGGATCAAAGTTTGTGTAGTTCAATTAAAGAATGAATTAATGATCAAATTGTTTTTGGGGACAATGATCTAATAAAAAAAATGTTGTTGGGACTTACACATGGTTAGTGGCCCAAAGGGAGTGTTATGGTTGATGTTCGCTCTAAGCTCACGTGAGTCATACTCGGTGTGAGAAACAAGAGGTAATAACAACCTTAACAATGTACAGTTTAATGTCATGTAGGACATAAAAAAGGGACTTTCTGTACAGTTTAGCGTCATGTAGTTAAGACGAGGGGGACAATATAGTTTAACGTCATATTGGACGGAAAAAAGGGGGACTGTGCAGTTTAATGTCATGCAGTAAGGACAAGGGAGTGTACCATTTTAACGTCATGTCGGACGAAAGTGCGAATAGTTTAAGGTCATATGCATGGACCATGGATGGTGCAGTTTAATGTCATGTTGGACCTTTGATGATTATATAGTTTAACGTCTTTCCGGACGTGAGGGACTTTTATACAGTTTAGCGTCATGTAGTTAGGACGTCACAGTTTAACGTCTTGCTGGACATATTTGCAAATAGTTTATAGTCGTATACATGGACCAGGAATGATGCAGTTTTAAGGTCATGCTGGACTGTTTATGGAACTTTTTCACAGTTTTAATGTCGTGTGGGACGAAGTTGCAGTTTAAAGTCATACTGGACCATTGCTGTATAGTTTTAGCGTCATATAGCAAGGACGAACTGATGCTGTACAGTTTAAAGTCATGTAGCTAAGACTAAGGTGAATCAATATGAGGATATCAGTTCTGATCTTTTTACAGTTTATCGTCATGCTGGACATTGGAAGTGCCACACAGTTTAATGTCATGTCGCTAGGACAAAATATAGTTTAATGTCATCTCGGACAAAATACAGTTTAGTGTCATGTAGGACAAAATCAGGGACTATGCAGTTTAAAGTCTTGCAGTTAGGACTATTGGTGCTGCACAGTTTAGTGTCATGTTGCAAGGACATAAGTGCGAATAGTTTAAGGTCATATGCACGGACCATACAGTTTATCGTCATGCTGGACGTAGTTGTAGTTTAAGGTCATACTGGACCATTGCGAATAGTTTAAGGTCATATGCACGGACCATACAGTTTATCGTCATGCTGGACGTAGTTGTAGTTTATGGTCATACTGGACCATTGCTGTATGAACCAAATGTAAGAGTCTTAGTTCTGTGAACAATATTTTGTGTTTATACAAAATACTTCTTCAGAAATCTGGCATTAGTTGGAGTCGTGATGTGTTCTCCATCCATTGAAATCAGAGAATACGCTCCATTGGAGTAGACCTTATGTACTGAATAAGGTCCTTCCCATTTTGGTTCAAGCTTGGGAGGCTTCTTTCCTGGTATCATTGGTGTTCTGAGAACCAATACCAATTCTCCCTGAATGAATGAACGAAGACGAACTTTTTTGTTAAAAGCTCGTGCTATTCGATTCTGATAGATTTCCAAGTGGTGCAAAGTGCACAATCTTTTCTCATCTAACTGTTCCAATTCATTCAACCGCTTTTGGGATTGCTCATCTGTTGATAACTGATCACAAATGGCTATTCTGAGTGAGGGCAATTGGACTTCAATTGGCAAGACTGCTTCTGTTCCATATACCAATGAATATGGAGTAGACCGCGTTGCATTGCGAGTGGTAGTCCGATAAGCCCATAAAGCATGATAGAGTTTATCAGGCCATGACCTCTTATCTTTATCCACCATCTTTTGCAGTATATTTGAAAGAGTCTTGTTGAAGGCCTCTATCTGGCCATTAGCCGCTGCATGATATCGAGATGAATGGTTGGACTTAATGTTGTATTCTTGATACAATCTCTTTACCTCAGAAGAGCAGAAGTTGGTGCCGTTGTCTGTCAATATGGTATGAGGGACACCAAATCTAGTAATGATGTTAGACTTGATGAAGCTAACAATGCATTTAGAACTGACTTCTTTGAGAGGTACTGCCTCTGCCCATTTGGAAAAGAAATCAGTAGCAGTAAGAATGTACTTAAACTGCTTGGCCGTAGCTGAAGGGTAAGGTCCCACCACATCCATTCCCCATGTGGAAAATGGCCATGAGTATTTAGCTGTATGAAGCAACTCTGGAGGTTGATGAATGAAATTGGCATATACTTGGCATGAATGACACTTCTTTGTGAAATTAACACAATCTTGTATCATTGAAGGCCAGAAGTATCCAAGTCTTCGAATTTGATCAGACAATCTATGTCCAGACTGGTGGGCACCACAGACTCCTGCATGCACTTCTTTTATGACAGCCATTGTCTCTTCACCATCAATACATCTGAAGATAACTCCATCAAAACCACGTTTGTAGAGAATTTTCTCGAGGTGGTTTGGACCATCATAAAGAGTAAAATTGACCACACGTCGCCGAATTTGTTCTCTCTTGGCTCTATCAGGTGGAAGTGTTCCATTTTGAAGGTATTCCCTGATATGTAACATCCATCCTGTAGTATGACCATATGGTTCAGGAATGGGACTAATTTCATTAATTTCCTCTGTTCTGACTTGAACATAAGGTGAAATTGCACGACGGTGGGAAATACCGATGGTTGTCTCGTCCCGATTTGGATCTGCTAAAGCTGTGGCTATATTAGCCAGTGCATCAGCTTGAGCATTTTGTGATCTTGGGACATAAGAAAATGTCGGTTCTGAAGGGAATTCCGACATTAACTCTCTGACGTAATCATACAAAGGGATTAATTCTTCTTTTCTGATGGCATAATCCCCATTGACTTGTTTGATTACCAGGTCTGAATCACCTTTTACCTTTAAGTGATTCACTTGTGCTTGAAGCGCTAACTCCAAGCCTGCAATGAGAGCTTGGTATTCAGCTTCATTATTGGTACCACCTTCCCACAACAAAAAGGAATAAGGTAACACTGCCTTATCTGGAGAAATGAGCACAATTCCTAAACCAACTTTGTTGAATTTAGGATTTTCCATTTTCTTCCCTGTTGGACTTCTAGAAGCACCATCAAAATACATTTCCCATGTTTGAGGATTCTCTTGAATAGAAAAAACTTCCTCATCAGGGAGTTCGATATCTGAATATGTGTCTTCCACTGAAGGGTGTTCAGCCAGGAAATCAGCCAGAGCTTGGCCCTTAATTGCCTTTTGAGACACATATTGAATGTCGAACTGCTGTAGAATAACCGCCCACCTTGCCAGACGTCCTGTAAGCATTGAACGACTAAGGATGAATTTGAGTGGATTATTACGAGATACCAATTGGACCTCGTGATGTTGCAGGTAGTGTCTCAGTTTCTGAACTGCAAAGATTAATGCTAGGCAGCATTTTTCAATACTCGAATACCGGGTTTCTGCTTCAAGCATAGTTCTACTGAGATAGTAGAGACTATTTTCATTCCCAGCATCATTCTTTTGAGCGAGAAAGGCACCCAATGATCGCTCTAAAGCTGTCACATAGAGGATAAGAGGTCTACCCTCAACAGGTGGCATGAGTACTGGTGGACTTAAGAGGTATTTCTTGAGAACATCAAATGCTTCTTGACATTCTTTAGTCCACTGGTAAGTGACTCCTTTCTTCAATAATTTGGTAAAAGGTAAACTTTTGCCTGCCAAATTGGCGATGAAACGCCGAATATAGGCTAAGTGTCCTTGAAGTCCTCTTAATTCTTTCAAATTCTGAGGAGGTGACATACCAAGGATTGATTTGGTCTTCTCAGGATCGACTTCAATACCATGATGGCGTACAACAAAGCCGAGGAATTTTCCTGAGGTTACCCCAAAAGCACATTTTAAGGGGTTCATCTTCAAATTATGTTGTCGAAGCTTGTGGAATATGATTTCCAAATCAGCCAAGTGATCAAAACGTTGTTTGGATTTAACCACCAAATCATCTACATAGCATTCAACAAATTTCCCTAGAAAAGGTTTGAAGATACGATGCATGGCGCGTTGATATGTTGCACCTGCATTCTTTAAACCAAAGGGCATCACCCGGTAACAAAACACACCTTGAGGAGCTCTGAAGGCTGTATATTCCTCATCTTCTGGGGCCATTCGGATCTGATTATATCCAGAATATCCATCCATGAAAGAAAGTACTTCATAGCCAGCCGTCGCATCAATTAAGAGTTCTGTAATCGGAACTGGAAAATCATCTTTGGGACAATACCGATTAAGATCTCTGAAATCGATGCAAACCCTAATTTGTCCGTTCTTTTTCTTTACTGGGACAATATTAGCCAACCACTTGGGATATTGAACTTCTCTGACGAAGTTAGCTTTGATAAGCTTATCCACTTCAGCCTCGATTTTGGAAGCATAGGTTGGGTGTGTTCTTCTCGCGGCTTGCTTGAATCCTCGATGTTCTTTTGGCAAACCCAAATGATGGGTGGAAACATCAGGATCAAGGCCAGACATCTCTGTATAATTCCAAGCAAAGATATCTTTATTTTGCTTTAGAAAAGAAATATACATCTCTTGTTCTTCAAGGGTCATGGCCGCACTAATTAAAGTGGGGCGTGGATCTTTCTCTGTACCCAGATTTACTTCTCTGAGTTCATCCACAGTGGTAGAGATACCCTCTTCAAATGCTGGAGGAGCATCTCTAAGATCTTCCTCCTCCTCTTCATCATGTGTTATATCTTCCGTTTCTACTTGCAAAGTAGATGAAAAAACGAAATTCTCATGATCATAAGAGATGTCAAAATTTTCACATTTTGAAGAAGAAGCTTCCATTTCCGTCCCTATTGATGAACAAGGGTCTTCTTTGGGAAATAAAGAGGAGATGATGGATTGAGAATCGACATCAACATTCACCTCTGGTGTTGCTATAACTTCTTCTGGCCTGATTAGCGAAGTATAGACTTGTTGGATTTCAGCAGACGAAATGAAAACGTCACCACTTATGCTTTCATCATTGCTTGGTAAGTTACCAATTTCTCCCATGTTGTCTGGCTCGATTGCCGTAATTGACATTATGGATCTTTCCATAAGAGTATTTTGATTTGGGCCTATTTTGTCAATTTGACTGATAGGTAACACATAATCTGTACTCACATGTGAAAATGGATTTATTGGAATTTTTTCCAAACCATATGGAGCATTAACTTTGGTAATTTCCTTCATTGTAGATTTTTCTCTTCCCTTCATGTGATAAAATTCCGCCTCAATGTATTGAGACTCACATGTTTTGAACGGGGCCTTATCACCATATAATGTTCCAACTTGACCATCGAAACAGTATTTGAGACATTGATGGTATGATGACGGAATAGCTGCATGCTGATGTAACCAGGGTCTTCCAAGCAAGATATTGAAAGCTGAGTCTTGATCAACAATCATGAAATCTGAATTGGAAACAAGATCTCCAAACTGAGTTCTGAGCGTAACTTCTCCCAGTGGTTCTTGTTCATTTTTATCATATCCTTGCAACATCATGGTAGAAGGAGATAAATCAGATTCTGTGAGGCCCAATCGACGAAGTGTGCGAATGGGCATGAGGTTGACTCCTGAACCATTGTCAATGAAAGCTCTTCAAACATCTATACCATTGACTTTGCCAGATAAGTACAAAGGTTTTATGTGCCCATGCACAACATCATCCTCATCTTTATCAGTAAAAGATATCACTGCATGGCATTCTGCAGGATTATTCTCTATGTGATAAATTTCAGCTGCAGCAATCTCAGCTTCAAACTCTTGAGGACTTGACAAAGCTTCGATGAGTGCTTCCCGAAGATCTCTTGATAGATTCAAAGCATCCAAAATTGATAATTTGGCTGGTACTTGGGCCAAGTGTTTCAATATATCATACTTTTGATCTAGAGGCCTGCGTTTCCCAATAGGAATATGTGGTTTAGCAGGTATCTTGGAAGCAGATGCTTTGGAAGCTGATGCATCTTGTATTGAAGTTGGCAACATCTTTGGTTTTGGAAAATTAGACTGATTAGATCCATTTGCTTGCTGAGATAAAGAAGATGGAACCTTTAATCGGTCTTCCAAAATAATTGTGCCGAAGCTGAGTTGGCCATTAGCAGAAGAACTTGCTTGTTCATTTTGAGCTCGCTGAAGGGCTCTACCACGAGTTTCTGCTGCATATACAGTGCTAGCAGGGGTAGAATTAGAGTAGTGGCTTCGGAAAGATCCGCGTCTTCCCCTATATCCTGAACCTCTAGAACTTCCTCGGGTTCCTTTATTTGATACAGGGAATTCAGGCTCATCAAGACTGGAATATGAATCTGTTAATTGAATCATATTAACAGAACCAAAGATCAATTCTTCGTCTGATAAAGACTCTGCCTGGTTGGCCTGTTTAGGCTGTGCCGTTTGGTGGGACGGTGCCCGTGACTTTGAAGTAGATGGCATGAAATCTGCCAGAGTCAAAGACAATTTAGGCTTTGATGCATACTCATCTTCTTCTGATTCCTCTTTCTTCTTTGAATTACGCTGCCCTTTTGAGGATTTATCCTTTGATGGAGGCTTTACTGCAGCTTTTGTAGGAGACACAATTGGCTTCTTCAATTGTGTTCGCAAAATGGAATGGGTCCGATTGATTGTCTTTCTGACCATCCAATCATCATATTTTTTCGCAGTTTTGCTTTTGACTTCCTGCCACTCGCCTCCTTCCTCTGGATCTGTAGCGGTAATACACGCTACATGAGCTGAAGAACCCTTCAATTTGACTTGTCCCAAGTCAACCATCTTTTGTAGGAGGTCTTTAAAGACAAAACACTCCTGGATGGGATGTCCCAACATTTGATGAAAGGGACAATAATTGGGACGGTCTTCATCTCCTTCCTTGTTTGGTCTCTTCGGCACTGGTAATTGAACCAAATTATTTTCCAGAGCTGAAATGAAGTAACCAGGAACTTGCTCACTTCGGAAAGAGTATGTTTTACTCTTCATATCCTCAAATTGTTTTCGTCGTTGATCTTTTTGATCATTTGGACGAAACAGCCTTTGTTGTTGGCGTTCAGGAGGTGGAGCCCTTCGAGAAGATGAAGGTTTTGAAGTAGAAATAGGTACAGGTGCCTGTTTAAGCATAACTGTAGCAGTTTCTGCTTTACCCATTCTTCTTCCTGGAGCTGATGGAATTACACGAGATTTAACCTTAGCCTACATAAGGGAATCTTCAATCTGTTGAGCGATTGAAGTAAGGTCTCGAAACCCTCCTGTGTATTTCACAGGGATCAATGGCGTGCATAATTCGTCACGCAAATTTGCCACACAGATTGGCAATAATTCCTCCTAAGGGAGTGATAAACTCAAGGAATACGTTAATCCCTTCCAACGAGCAATGAAATCAGAGACTCTTTCATTCTCCCTTTGCTTGCAGTTTGTAAGATCGAAAACTGTCGTTTTTGGCAAAGTTGAGCTGAACTGAAGAAGGAATTTTTGACGAAGATCCTCCCATCCGATGACTGACCGGGATTTCAAGCTTGTATACCAGACAAAAGCTGGTCCTTGCAAGGTTCGCACGAAGCATCTGAGTTTCACTGCTTCTTGTTGTTCTGGAGTTCCCATCATAGGATCACAACAAGACACGTAATGCGTCAAATGTTGTTCAGGGTCACCTGATCCATTGAAAGTAGGGAAAATAGGGTTTCCAAAACTGGATGGGGGAGAAATTGAATCTACCCATTCAGGGTAAACTTTCTTTTCAGGTTGAACTTGCGCCCGTTTCCCTTCCATAGTTTCTAACCGAGCTGTTAATGACTCAATAGTAGTTATTAACTTTTGAGAAACGTCAGGTTGAACTTGGTTTTGGGTAGGTGCAATGAATGGAGCTTGGACAGCCGTGGAGGTTGGTGATGCAACTAATGGTAGTGCTGCCAACCGTTGTTGCGTTTGACCCGTAGGATTAGACCTCTGTGGGTGTACTGATAAAGGAGGATATTCCTGATCCATCTCGGTAGTTACAACAAATTCCTTCGGCTGTCGGACTTCAGCATTCTTAAGAAGAAGACTACTCTGAAGTAGTTCTGCATTCAACCTTCTTAATTCTTTCATTTCTTCCTCCTGTTGTGCAAGTCTTTGCTCTAATGAGAGCGATTGACCTCCTTCAGAGGAAGGGTGAGAAGTAACCTGATTCTTTCCTTTCCCCTTATTGGATCCTTTTCGGAGAGGGGGAAGTGGGTTACTTGAAGGAATACCCAAATTTTGGGTAAGCCTTTGATTACGTGTGCGCACACCTTCTTCATTTAGGTCTGTGTGCGCAACTTCTTGAGCAGGAACCTCTTCATCTGATCCCTCTGATTGAGCCTCATCTGGTGAATCAGCAGCAACGGCAGTGATGACATTAATGGATGCATATTTCATGAAATCCTTTCTATCAGCATTTCTATGATATTGTCTCCTTTTATGTCCATGATAAGACATGGCATTCCGTTGACTTGACCCCTCAGGAATTTCTTTGTGAACCGTCACTTGGAGAGAATCTCCTGACATCTTGGCTCTTCGTTCCTCTTGAGGCTTATTCCCTAATCGAGAGAATACTGACTTTCTCTGAGGGAGGGATTGAAGATTTGAAAAAGTCCCCAGTCCGGTGGACTGGGGGTGTTCCTGTTGCTTCTTCTCAACTCCTCGAATCCCATTCGTTGATTCTGAGGGTTGGGTTAGAGAAGTCCCCAGTCTGGCAAGCTGGGGTGTCTCTTGACATGCTATGTCTGAGATCTTCTTGAAATCTCTCTTGATCTTGCGGATCTTAGTTCGGAAATTAGCTGGATGCATTAACCTGTATCCACTTTTATTACCTGGTTCAACAGACCGTTGGATGATTTCCGAAACTTCTGTCATTTGATGACGTGTTTGCTCCAGACGAGAGGCTTGCGCAATATTCTCGCCTGCTTGATGTAGGAGCAATTCAACAGCCTGTTCTCTATATACTTGATTTTGAGAGGAACTAATTGAAGCTTGATCTCGAGCAAGATTTTGATTATGAACAAAGCCCATTGACTGTGGCCGGCCATGGGCAATAACATTGCATGAGACCATTTTCGGCGGGCTTTGCTGACCGGAAAGCACTGTGAAATGTAGTGCTCCGTGAATACCCCATCCTCTGATATGAACATTAGATGGAGCATTGGAAATTAACTGACGCAATTTTCTCAGCGCGCCAAGGCATGAACGTTGAAGGGTTCTCTGTTGCTTTTCAGCCTTCGGATACCGAGAGACTGATAGAGATGCCAAATCAATCTGGCGTTGTAACCCTTCTATTATCTTAAGATGATTTTCATATTCATCGTAAGATAATACCTTCTTCTTTAATTGACAAAGAGTTTTCCATATGTTAAGACGAATATCATGGATTCCATCATCCGTCAACATCTTTGGAATGTCATACTGTGAATCAGCCAAAGGCCAAAACATGACTGGTACTTCAACTTTTTCCAGTTTTTTCCTCATGTTCAGCATTTCCTCTTTATCATTAAATGAAGATTCTTCTACCTGTTTGGACCAGAGTTGGTGTTTCCTTGTTGCTTCATTGGATTCAACAAGATTGGTAGAGGAATCACTATTCATGCTGGAAGATGAATGACCTAGGGAAGGTTCGGAGAATAACCTGAACCCCAAGCTATCTTCTGATGGAGAAAGAGTTTCACCTGCCGATAGTAAAACTTCAGACATGACTGGTTTTACGTTTGCAAGTGCCTCGAGATAGGAGGGCTTTCTCGTCACTACATTGCCTTCTGAAGAATTTTCGAGACAATGTGAATCACTACTTCGGAGAGGACTTTCGCAGCGAAGTTCATCACCATGAGGAGGACCTTCATGATGGGTTACAGCAAAAGATGATATCTCTTGCTCCTTGGTCTTCTGACCACACAGAGGGTTCCTGTGATTCTCATCTGAAGAAGAAACTTCAAGATTGACCGAATTTTCATGAAGCAAGTCTTCATGAGGAAGTGTCTGTTGAAGACCTTCGGGATTAATGTTCCTGTTATTGGGAACTGAGGGAGTAGAATCTTGAATTCCGACAGATAAATGTCTGAGGGCTTCAAGAACTCCAGCATCGAGCAAGGCCTTGTTGCAGATTGGCCTTTGATCTCCTGACTGTGCTGGGCGGATCTTTTTCTTAGATGCCTTCTTACTCGCTTTAGAAATCACTTGATGACGAAAGTGATTGCTCTGAGCAGGTGTATGTGCCTGATCAGGAAAGATGGTCAGGTTAGGCTGACGATCATCGCTCAAATCAGGTGTATGTGCCTGACTTGGTTGTCCATATGATATGGGGGAGTAGGCCCCACAACCCTCTTGGACTGGAACAGATGTGTGTGTCTGTTCCGGAGTGAATTGTTGATGTGTCACTCCACCGCTAGGGATAGATTTATGTGTCTGTCCCTGAGATGATGCTGAAGCTGTTATGATATCCTGGCAAGCATCCAGAATATGAGCAGGAATTTGCTTCTGCTCTTTCACCATTGACAAAATATGTTTGGTGACTTCAGCCGCCGGAACAGGGATATACGTCCATTCCGGGCTTGGAGTAGGTGTATGTGCCTGCTCCTGTCCTCCTTTTCCTGTCAGTGAATCCTGACAGTACTCAAGTGTGGAGGCAGAGAGTTTAGTCTGCCTCCTGTTTGTCGTCGGGGCTTTCCGACTGACTTCTCCGTGCGCTACCAAACGAGACTGTTGGTAGGCTTGATTAGTATTAGCAGGTGTATGTGCCTGCTGATTACACTTCGCCAAACGCTGTTGACGAGATCCATCATATGTAGTCAGACGAGCCTGCTGACTAACTGCTGATGTATAAGCAGGTGTATGTTCCTGCCTATGGTACTCCGCCGGAATTGCCTGGTGGGATCGGCTTGATGCTTCCAGACGAGTCTGCTGGACAGCGGGATTAAAACGAACAGGTGTGTATGCCTGCTCGTTATTTTCCACCAAGTTAGTTTGGTGGACTTCTCCGGAGATGGCAGGGATGACAACCTGCCTATTATTAACCGGATTCCGTCTCTGGTGATTCATCTTGCCTGCTCGGGTTCGAGGAACCTGAGCTGAATGCCTGGAGCCGGTACCCTCATCATGTTGAGGGTGCACTACCGCACGAGTCTGGCGGCGATTGTTGATGGGAGCCCTTGAGAAGGACTCCTGTCTCTTTGAATTAAGGTCCTGCGGGACCTGCTCATTCACTTCCTCAGAATAAGGGAGTGAATGGAAATTGCGTTCCGGGGATAACGACCCGAAACGGTTGGAGACGGTAGTCAGCACCGCCTGCTTCTTGATTGCTGGTCGCCGTTGTCCGGACGACCAGGTAGAATTGTTAACTTGGAGGGCTTGACGAGCGGCCTCCAGAGTTGGGATAGTACCGTTACGACGGTACTCCTTAACCAGTGCATTTGAAACACAGCGTTGAAGACGCTGAGTTGGTGATGTCATCCTCAGAGCGGATGACGTTCCAGCAGGAGTAGCAGCATTGGTTTTCATGGCAGCAGACCTCACAGTAGAGGTGTTCTCAGCAGCAGTATTCACATGGGTGAATTTAAGGAAAGCCATTTTTTGTAGAAGATCTTGAAAAAAGAGTGCCTGTTCCATATAACAGACATAATCAAGATGAATCCGGCTACTGCATCTTTTGGATGATCATATGTCAATGATTGCCTTGTTGGCCCAAGGGGCCTAACATCTAAGAAGAACATCACTTTAACTTGGTTAAGGATTCACGTCGGGTTCACCATTTTTTGTTTCGCGAGGAATCCGGGGATGACCTCCTGGACGGGAGATTCAAACGTTCCGATCGGTTTCTAACGGGTTTGTTCGTAAAACCGGAAACATCCAATGATTCCACATCCGTTTGGACCTACTTTCCAAAGGCAGGCGCTCATTAGCTTGTGGGCTAATGAGGCTTAGGAATTTGCATTGGTCGAGAGGATGGGAGGTCGGACTCATCACACCTTTTTGAGGGGAATTATTGTCTACTCCGGGACTCTCTTTATAGATTTAAGTTAAGTTCGTGAATCCTTATTACATTACCAAGTATAAAATGAGCTTTCCTTTAGTTTTAACAATCAATGATTAAATATGCAAGAAATTTAGAGAATCTTTTATATGTATTCGAGGTTCTTCATCAATATAGAATCATCTATATTTGTTTAGAGATTCTTGGTCAATGGTATCCTTCAAAACATTTATATAAAAGTCTCTTGGTCATTTTGATGACAAGGCTGGTTTTAAAGCCACTCAGTGGGGCACTTGAAGTTTATCGTCATTCAGAAGGACAGAGATTATTTCAATGTTGGGATCGAACCCATGAATGGGCTACCTACGTATCCTTTGTTTTGAAAAAAGGAATCAGAACCCACGTAGTTCGAGGAATAGGATATGATGTTTTATGATTGATGGCTCAAAGATGAATGTCATAATTACTTTTACACTCTAAGCTCACGTGAGTCATGCTCGGTGTGAGAAACAAGAGGTATTGGTAAAATTTAGACAATTGTGCCATAAAAGATGCAATCATAAGAATTTGTTTTGGGGCTTATGTATAGATGACTGCCCAGATAGGCGAATGTTTAGGATTTACTTTTAGGAAGAAAATCCATGAACAGGGTCCACAAAGTTATATGTGCTTCATGGAGATTTGAATACTCTAATCTTGGGGCTTACTCCTAAGGAGGATGCCCAAGTTAGGAGGGGACTTATGATTGGGTTTTATTCCTGAAAAGGAAACCCAAATCAAAGGAAATTTATGACTGGTTAAGAGAAATTTTAAGAGACTTGGGGCTTACTCTTAAGAAAGATGCCCAAGATTTATGACTAGGACTTATTCCTGAGAAGGAAGCCTAGGTTAGGGGACTTGGGGCTTACTCCTGAAAAGGAAGCCCAAGGTTATGACTGAGTCTTATTCCTGAAAAGGAGACCCGGGTTAGGGATTAAGGTTTGGGGCTTACTCTTTGAGGAGGATGCCCAAGTTTAAAGGACTTTGATTGGGGCTTATTCTTAAGGAAGATGCCCAAGATTTATGACTAGGACTTATTCCTGAGAAGGAAGCCTAGGTTAGGGGACTTGGGGCTTACTCCTGAAAAGGAAGCCCAAGGTTATGACTGAGTCTTATTCCTGAAAAGGAGACCCAGGTTAGGGATTAAGGTTTGGGGCTTACTCTTTGAGGAGGATGCCCAAGTTTAAAGGACTTTGATTGGGGCTTATTCTTAAGGAAGATGCCCAAGATTTATGACTAGGACTTATTCCTGAGAAGGAAGCCTAGGTTAGGGGACGTGGGGCTTACTCCTGAAAAGGAAGCCCAAGGTTATGACTGAGTCTTTATTCCTGAAAAGGAGACCCAGGTTAGGGATTAAGGTTTGGGGCTTACTCCTAAGGAGGATGCCCAAGATTAAAGGACTTTGATTGGGGCTTATTCTTAAGGAAGATGCCCAAGATTCATGACTAGGACTTATTCCTAAGAAGGAAGCCTAGGTTAGGGGACTTGGGGCTTACTCCTGAAAAGGAAGCCCAAGGTTATGACTGAGTCTTTATTCCTGAAAAGGAGACCCAGGTTAGGGATTAAGGTTTGGGGCTTACTCCTAAGGAGGATGCCCAAGATTAAAGGACTTTGATTGGGGCTTATTCTTAAGGAAGATGCCCAAATCAAAGGTTTTATAACTGGGGATTATTCCTGAAAAAGGAAACCCAGGTTAGGATTCTCTCATCTTAAAGGATGAGGTTGAATGAATGAACTCTCAATCTTTGGTGACATAAAGATGTTTAAATCACTAGGTTTTGAGAGATATTTCACAGAATTCCTTTCAGATAAGGATGTCAAATCAAGAAATCATGCCATAAAATGGCTTTGAAGAGTATCTTGAAGACTGAATCTTGAATAGGAAGGGTGAAATGGCTTAAGAGGGGTGAAAAAGGGCAAGATGGGCACCCAAAAAGATAGGGGCGCGCAAGTATTGAAGGTCGCGCAAGTCCTGCGGCGGCGCGCAAGTATTGGTCGCGCAAGTATACTTGCGCGACATAAGGGATACTTGCGCGATTTTCAACCAGAGTTGAATTACTTGAGCGACTCTTTATTAAACCCTTTCCCATCCTCTTGAGGTTCTTCCAGAAGGGGGACGCGCAAGTTATATTGAAGGAATTAAGTCGGCGCGCAAGTGTTTGATAAGTTTCAACACTTAGGCCTTCCTTTTTCCCTTTAGATCTTCCATTCTAGGTAAGAAATTACCTTAGAAGTGTTCTGGAAGCTTTGAGAAGAGACTTGGGCGTCGGGAGCTTTGATCCGAGTTTCTGGGAACTGATCCTCTCGAATGGGGGGCCCACAGGGTCTATTTATAGGCAAAAGAAGACCCCGTGCGGTTACTGGGCGGTTATCAGATCTGTCGCGCAAGTCCCTTGCACGACCATGAGGGGTCGCGCAAGTGTTGAGGCGGCGCGCAAGTATACTTGCGCGACCAAGAGGGAACTTGCGCAACCTCTGGGAAATGTTCTCCTTTTCCATCCCTTTGTCGATTTTTTATGTTTCTTCAAAGGATTAATCACTTTTAGCTCAGATATTCCCTTTTCCGAACTTTAGATTCTGTGACGAAAGGAGCGTCAACAATACCCTACTTATTGTACAATACATATGGATATCTTTGAACAAGTGTGGGAAGGACATTCAAAGATCATGGGATGCTTCCACTTTTAGAGATATATGATATTCTCACCTGATTATGTGGTTCCGATCCATTTACCATTTGTTATGTTTCATTAATAATCTCTTCCTTTTCGAAATGAAAACAAGAAAATAACGGAAAATTGTTATTTGTTGTTTACTAAGAAGGTCAAAAATCACAATTTTCCATACTGATTAATCCCTCAAAGTATTATCTGTGGTTCGGTGATGGATATGATATCTATCCTAATAATATATTTTGATGTAGACCACTTGTATATTGTAATACCATGATGTGTGAGTGTGAGGAAACATTGGAAAATAGAGGAGCCTTGGGTCTTCCATGAGATGGAATCGTTTTTCTAAAACATCATGTGGGAACATTTATGGAGTATGTTGGAGTCATGAAATAACCCCAAGTGTCTCCATGAGATAGCATAAATAACCCTAAGTGTCTCCAAGTGTCTCCATACAACGTATCATCCTCGCATGGGTTGGCCACTCACCCAATCCTATAAAACCTATCCCAGTCTATCCTCTCAGTCACATAGTCTAGACTCATCTCTCGATGATTATCCCATGCCTCGATGCACATCTCATCATCCAACTAGACAAAGAGAACTATTCACATTATGATTATCCTAGTCACAAAAGCACACCATGTCAAACCCATCTACATTATATTCTCAATAATCCGGTCAAGAACCTCATCAAAATCATGTATTATAACCCATACCCACTAACCAGGTTTCATCCTCAACTAAATCACACCAAGCCACTTGGAATTATGATGCCAATATGTTTGAAAATACCCAATACCCACACTAGGAACCCATCCTTTATCTCTTCAGTTGAACTCTTGAATCATTAAATAGAGTAAAACCTTTCATAATACATTTTATATACTTAGAGGGACCATCCCACTCTAAGAACCTACCAAGATTCCAATCCATTCTCATAAGTATTTCCTCATCAAACGCTAGATGTACAATTGCAACACCTATCACTACAAGGACCAATCCTCTTGGGAATATTTTACTTGATCTAAATCATCATCGTTAGTGACATCAATCACATTAAAGCACATAAATTTAAAATGAACCCTACATTCCAAGAATTATTCATGTGGATAGGCCCCATGAAAACTGTCTAAGAACTAAAACCATAAATAATAATTCCAAATACATGCATCGTTTATAAATAAATATCTCAAGCGTAAACATAAAAACCATGAATAATAAGACCTCATCCCTTGTATCGAACAAAACCAAACTAAGTTGAAACTCGAATAAAATTAATTATATACCATTAATAGGAAGAGTAATTATTAATTAATAGGAATGTACTATTTGATAGTATCATTTTGAAACATTGATCTGTTTCACTTTTGCTTGCAGGAACATGATTTGACCCATGGGGCATTGTGGTACTTATATGTTGGGTGGTGACAGTTATAGTCATAGGAGACAGGTATGTTTTATTTTAGTTTTTATTTTATTTTCTTTATCACATTGGTCACATAGATTTTTGACTACTTTCTATGGACATAGGGTAATTATATTCTACGAAGGGGTCCAGAAGGAGTTCAGATTGATTCAGTCCACCAACTTTGATCCGAGGTAAGATTCTATGGTTACTGATTGTCTCGCACCTCATGTAATTGGGGATTTAGTGTTTTTGACTCCATATTATGTTTTCGGTAGGGTGTTGGATCGTTTCGTGTTGGTTCAGGTGGATTTGGTTCTCTACTGCAAATCTAGGTAAGGTTTTAATGCCATTGGTTGGTTTTTCACTGGTTATGTAGCATCCTTCATGTTTTTTAAGGTTCTTAATATCCTTTGTGTAGGGTGTTGATCCCTACTCGTTGGTTTCGAGTCTCCAAGTCAAGGGATACTCTCTAGTGTGTGTATAGGTAAGTAAGTATATGTATTTGGGTTCCCCCATTACATGTATAGTCACCCATGGTAGTGATTATGCATGTATGGGGCTAGGTGTGCCCATGTATATATATATATATATATATAAATGCATACTTAGGTGAGTGGAGACAGATATATGCATATAAGAATATGTGCAAGGATCCCCTTGTACATGCTCATAGCCATGCGGGTGTGTGCATAGGGGCTAGGTGTCCTTGCATGTGTGTGAAGGTGCGTATACCCAGTGGAGGGGCAGAATCTTTTAGTTAGAATGCTCCAAGAGCCGAAGTGGATGGCTTGTTTGCACCTTGAGGTAGAGTCCCTCTCGTAGCCTCTTTAATTTAAGAATGCTTTAAATTGAATTTAGCTTCATTCTTAATTATTCTTAATTATATTGAATTGCATATCTTGAATAAGTTTTCTTTAATATAATTGTTTCATTTGATAAATAAAGTCATGTTATTATAATAAAACCCCTCCAATGGAGGTGCGCTATCTGCGAAAACTCACAGTGATGGTTTAGGGTATATTATTCTTTTCTATCATTTTGTTTCCCTTTAGACGTTGCGTCATTTTTTCACTCACTACAACCTTCCAACGATCCCTTTTTATAACATATTAAATAGTTGATTTGTTCTATCATGTCTGTTGTGACCTTATCTTATGGTGAAACCCATTTCGGGTGTTTTCCTGGCCTCTTGGTCACCCCTTTGGGTGTTTACTCGAGCCTATATATCTAAAAACACTTATGTTGTCATTGTTTTACACCTGTCTGGCTTATGGTGCTCCCCACCATAAGCTTCATCTTAACACTATTCGAGGTGTTTTCCGGGCCTCGATGCACATCTAATTTTTTACATTTATGAATTCTCCCATAAGATTTGTGTTGCATCCTGAGATGTTAAAACATACTCAAAATCTAATATTCTCAAGGTGACTAAAGTGTTATTATTAGAGTTCCAAGAAATTCATATACCATTGATATGTAATACACCTGCACAATTTGACTCTCAATTAGTAGTTTCAACTACCTAGTACCACTTTTAAAAACAATGAATATCAAATATATATATCTTTATCATACCACAATCCTGAATCAAGAGTCTCTTTTTATAACATAAAATTGGTTTCTATAATGTGAAGGATGACTACATAGGATTTATTTGAAATCCTGGCCGGAAGATGCTGCCCTGTGGATGTCGCTCGAGCAGGACAGCACGCCGCGGTCATGCCGCGTTAATGCCGTGATTTAGTTCTGCTCCAGGATGACACCCCGCAATGGTTCGCAATATTGTCAGAATTTGATGTATGATGCCTAGATAGAGTTTTAGATACATTACCCACCCAAAGTTAATGAGGAGGAAGGCAATGACCGGAATTTTTTCCCGCTTCCTCCCACTCTCTTCGCTCTTGGCCGGAAGATGATGCCCTGTAGATGTCGCTGGACTGGGCCAACATGACGTGTTGATGCCACAGTCACGCTACGGTCACGCCGCAGTCATGCCGTGGTCACGCTGCGGTCACGTCACGGTCACGCCGCGGTCACGTCATGGTCACTCCGCAGTAATGCTGTGATTTGGCCCTGCTCTATGACGACACCTCACGGCGGTTCGCAGTCCTGTCAGAATTATATGTATCATACCTAGATAGAGTTTTAGATACATTGCCCATCCATAGTTAATGGGGAGGGAGGCGACGGCCAGAATGTTGCCCTGCTTCCTCCCACTCCCTTCTCTCCTGGCCGGAAGATGCTGCCCCGCAGATGTCGCTGGACCGGGCCAACACACTGCGGTCACGCCACGGTCATGCCACGGTCACACCGTGGTCATGACACAGTCACGCCATTGTCACGCCACGGTCACACCATGGTCAAATTTTGGTCATTCCATGGTCACACTGTGATTTGGCCCTGCTCCAGGACAACACCCTGTGGCGGTTCGCAGTCCTGTCGGAATTCGCACTACTATAAATAAAAGTCTTCGAAATGATTTTTTCCCAACAGTTTGAACAAACCATTTGGGAAAATACCCTATGAAATTCATTTACAATAGTTCATATGAACAGTTGGAATATAGGTTATAATAGCTGGTTTTCCCCAATGGTTCAAATGAACTGTTGGGATATATCTATCTAAAATCACCCCGCCATCGGGATACTTCTCCTATCTCTAAGCCACACTTCTCCAAACCCTCAGTTCCAATCCCATACTCCTCCCTTCCTCGCTTCCACTCCCATACTGACCACCCCTCACCGCTGCTCCCATCCCGACCACCCCTTGCCACTCGCTGCTCGCCGCTCGCTAATCGCCACTCCCTGCTCATCAGCACTCACGCTTTTTTCCCAAAATCTTGATGTAAACCCATAACCCTTCTGGTTTTACCCTAAACTATAGCTCTATGCACCCATATGGAGGATTTTTTTCAATAGCTCGACATTAATCCTACTTCCCAACCGACTCTCGACGCGAACCCTACTTCCCAGCACGACAGGTCTGGTTTTCTAATGCTCTATTCTTCAGCATTAAATGGGTACGTGTTATGATCCCCTTATGATTTTAGGTTGTGTTTGGAACCCTGGTTCCATTCCTACTCTTGATTGTTCTAACTCTACTTTCCATCCGGTCATATTATCTTTGATTCAAGTAATTTTTGTTTATTCACTTTAATCAGTATGTATGCCTTCATTTATTTTCGATTTTTTGGTTCCATTTCATTGCAATGTACTGTCTATTATGATCCCCTTATGAACACAAGCAATATATCATTTTAGGTTGAAGTTTTTTTTGTAATTTACCTGTATAGAATCATTTTGATTGATATTTAAGAGGTCAAAATGAAGTGGAGATGAGAGGGGATGTGCTGGAGGGGGGGATGGGCAGGGGTGAGTTGAGAAGGAGGGAGGGCTGGATAGGGGATTGGAGGTGGTTTTGCAGGTGGGGGAGATGGGGGGGGATGTGCTGGGGGTGAGAAAAGATAATATATGGGGGTGAAAGAAGATCTGTGTTGATGGCAGCACCAATACATCAACGACTAGAAAAACCTGCTCTTTGAGTGCCTCAACACATTACGATGTTAAAGCCTCTCTATCCAAAGTGCTCCTTCAACTAGAGGGGTGTTTCACTTACCATATCTTCCATTAGATCACTAATAACATATGAATATAGTCAAAAAACTGAGATAACTAGATCAAAACATAATTCCAATTCCTGATCCATGATATCATATGTTTATCCTCCTTGGACTAGAGTCCTGACCAGAAACATCCTCAAACCTCACGACCAAATTACAACCAATCATGGGATGATCTAGCCTTCAAACCATTGTCCAAATATCTGATCTATAAGCATCGCTCAACTCACATAAAACAAATAACATACCCTCTCCATGGTCCCTAGGATATTATCCTCTAAATAAACAACTATTGGCTCCCTTTGATCCACCTTAGTGCCAAACCAAAACACGGGGCTCCCATGGTCCTCAATGTGACAATATAAAGTGATTTCCAACTATAGCCTCCTCAGGTGCACCCAAAATCTTGGCCAAATCCATTCAAAAAAACCTCAAATGGGAAAAGGTCGAAAGTAAGAACATACACCCTATGAGGGGTACCTCTAGTATATCCAAAGCACAAGACACACCCAGTGCAGAAATATCTCAAATGCTCCTAAATGGCCTCCAACTGATCATCAATCAACAATGTCTCCAACTAATCATCTATCAACAATGCACCCAATGGGGTATATAAAAGAAATGAATAACCAATGAATTATCAATATTCCTCATGAAAATCATAAAATTTTTACCTTACAAGGGCTCTATAGTGCAAGATTGACCACTCCACAAGGGCATTATTAATTAACATCTATAAAAAACACTAGTCACTCAATCAGTACAAGCCCACTGTGGTATCCTCATGAGTCCCTTTGACACATATAAATATCTTAAGGAAATACGACCATAAATTCTATCCCACAACATCATCTGATCCCAATGGTTCCAATAGTTCCAATCCTAAAAAAAGGAGGTAATCCTCAACTGTTCTAACCTTGAGAAATAGGTACCAACATGTCAGGATAAAACAAGATCACAACATATATACTACTTGATTATAATTTTCAGGATCTGTATGAAAGAACATTGAACAAAACTAGATTATATTTCACAATCCATTCCAACTAATGATCTCATAACCCTCACTTATGATTCTCATCTCACAACCCAACCTGCTGGAGGATTCTGAATCCAATCCTTGAAGAAATCCTGATAAAGAATTATTTTAGTCCAAAACATCATAAAGACCATATTCAAACACAAAAATTATTCCACCATAGAAATTTTTATGAAAAACTGATCAAAATTGAATACTCATAAGTCGAATTCCGACTCCAGGGTTAAAATAGGGTAAACACAACAAGGAGAAAAAAGTACTCAACTTGTACTTTAGGTACATGATGTGTAACCCAAAATGTCCCCTCGTTCTATGTAGCATAGACTGCTCAGTGTGTAATTTCCAAAGTACACATCATGTGTTCCGGTATATGATGTTTACCCCCACCTGGGTACATTCACATACAAGTCCCCACTTAGCAAGAAAAATTCCCTACTAAGTGGAATGTATCACCCCATACACAATCTTTACCCCACATATGGTTCCCATGTATATACCTATCCATATATCCCCCCCACACACACACAAGGTCTACCCACGCACAATGCCTATCCATGTACCTCACACTAGATATAGCTTTATACCCTACATGGTCATCTGCCACTACCACACCCCCAGTCACCACTACATGGCATGTAACCCACCCCCTTGTATAAATCTTTTAGTTCCCAAAACCCATCTTTCCCAAGTAAGAATAACACATGATGTGTGTTCTCAAAACTACACATCATGTATATGATTTCTCCCAAACTAAACCCCCCAAAAATATCCCAAAACACCCAATTTCTCCAAAGTATCCATAGATTGAATCCTGAATGGGTCACCAAAAACAAAAAAAAAATATGATTAAAACTTAAAATCAACTACCCTATGGGAATCTGTGGGGGAGGTGGGGGTTCTTGGCGGGGGTGAGGTGGGGGGAGGGGGCTGTGTAGGGGTTTTTGTGGGGAGGGTGGGTTGGGAAGGGGGTAGGGGTGTGGCGTTGGCTGGGCAGGGGGATGGGGGGTTGTGCAGGTGTGGGGGTGACTGTGTAGGTGGGGGTTGTGTAGATGGGGAAGGGGGGCTGGGTAGGGGGGTTGTGAAGGTGGGGGTGGTGGTTGTACAGGTGGGGGAGGGGGGCTGGGCAGGTGAGGGAGGGGGTGGGATGTGCAGGGGGTTAGGCTAGGCAGGGGGAGGGGGGTTGGGAAGGGGGGCTATGCAGGTGGGGTGGTGGCTATGCAGGTGGGGTAGTGGGGGCTGGGCAGGTGGAGGATGGGGTAGGATGTGCAGGGAGTTAGGCTAGGCTAGGCAGGGAGAGGGGGCTGGGCAGGGGGGCTGTGCCGGTGGGGTGGTGGCTCTGCATGTGGGGTAGTGGGGGCTGGGTAGGTGGGGGAGGGGGTGGGATGTGCAGGGGGTTAGGCTAGGCTAGGCAGGGGAGGGGGTTGGGCAGGGGGTTGTGTAGGTGGGGTGGTGGCTGTTCAGGTGGGGTAGTGGGGGGGTGGTAAGGTGGATGAGTATGGAGATGAACTTGAGTTCCTTGAACCCAATTATGGAACTACATAATGATTTCATAGGACCTGAGTATATCGGATAAGGCATATTCGTGGAAGATTCTATAATTATAGCCATATCCCTACTTAGACTATCAATGTTGTAGAAACTGTGGAAGACCCATTTAGTGAGTCTAGTAAGATAAGGAAAATCCCCATGCATAATCCAACTTGGTACAATTACTATGGAATTTAATAATGTTATATCCATCATAGATCAAGATTAATATGTCATTATGTTGAGAAACATCAGACCCTTGTACTTGTATTTAATGATAAATGTTATCAATATTTGAAAATATTACATTGACTATGATTTTTGATTTAATATCATTCCAATGTTGACACATTCTCATATGTGATATGATGATGACAATATAGAACCTTCCACATAGATACTACAGCTATGTGTCCAATTCAAGAAATGTCCACAAGTCCAATTCATGCTCGGGGATCAATTTAGAGACCTCATTTCTGAATCATAACTTATAGTAATTCAGTAGGATCAAAACATAATTGACTTTTTAGGAAGTCCTCTTTAAACTTTTCTAACCAATCAAACATAACTACATTCTTAGTAATCCTAGTCATAAACACTTCTAAAGGGGAAATGATTTAAATTAACCATATGTAAACCCCGAATAAACAAAGGAAACCCACAATATCAAACATGTTTCGTATGCCTTCTCATGACACCAAAACCTATACATTCTTTCGGTCCACATAAATTCCCACATTATAGATTACGTGCCTAAGAAAACATACTTTATGGAAGCATAAGTGACACTTTGAGATCTTATAAAACATATAATGTGGTCAAAGTGTACAAAACAAATCTATAGGTGTCCAATGTGTATATCAATGGTCGGTCAGTATATAAGGATATCATTAATAAGAACCACAATGAATGAGTTGAGATATGTATAGAAGATCTCATTCATGAGATCCATGAATACCATTGGATTAATTTTAAACATGAACGGAAAGTCAAGATATATATGGAAGATGCCTTAATAATTTTTACACCATTTGTAATACGAAATCATATATATAAATTCATTAAACTAATCAATTCATGTCCTTAAAAAAGTTCCACATGTCTCATTACTGCTAAGTAAAAAATGGCAAGGATCAATATTTTCCCTCATGTACCTATTTATTACCTCTACACAAGTAGTAATTTACCACTTTCAAAATAGTAAATTATCTTCACGCATGTCTTTTGTAGCCCAACATATTTGTATGTATCCACTACTTTTACCCTTATCAAAGCCCTAGACTAATAATTCTCAATCAATATATCTCATCACTCAACTCCCAACATCTTCCATACTGCTAAAGGTAGTTTCTCATATAACTATATATCACATCCCAACCTTCTCACTCAACAAACAACCATGTTAATACCTTATGATCAATGTAAATCCATTTTCTGAAATAATACTATATTAACCATGGTAGGTCTAATATCACATTCCAAACGCTCCATTATCACTCATGGTTGGGTTCATCTAGAAACTTATCACTCATGGTGAGGCCATTATATTGACCAGTACCTTATCAATCATGGTAGGGTTAGATATCATATTATAATATGATAACTTCATTATCACTCAAGTAAGGGTCCTTCTAGAACCTTATCACTCAAGGTGTTGTCATTCCTTATTATAAATCACTATACTTGTTAGAATTTATCACCCAACATGTGTATGAAATAACAACAGGGGCATTTGGTCCATATCATAGCTCACAAGATAGGTACATGATTCTAGTCACTCGGGACCTATTACCCTACCTTATCAATCATGTTAGTGTTAGATATCATTTATATAATATGATAGCATCATTATCACTCAATTAATGGTCCTTCGAACATCTAATCACTCAAGGTGTTGTCATTCCTTAAGATATTTACCTATACTTGCTAGAATTTGTCACACAAAATTTGTATGAAATAACAAGAGAATTTGGTCCATATCATAGCTCACTATCTAGTGTACCACCATGAGGACCATGATCCCATGTGATAAATGGTTAATTTTTATGATTCTCCCTATGGATCATCATTAAAATTTCAATGGATACAAGAATAATCTATGGAAGGTATATACCAAAATTCATATAGTAATCTACTAGATTTTCATGTAGGATTATCTGAATGTTTGCATTACAGATTGAGGATAGAATATTACCTTGTAATATTATCCTCTTAGAATATGATAGAAAAATTCTAGTGAGCCCAATAGATGATGTAAATGATTCATAACCACTGACAAACACCATGTTGGATGTCATCATAGTAGATCCCCTTGAAAATTAGCCATTTCATATCTCTCATGAATCAAGTAAATATCTATCCCCATAGAATCTATGTGTCACAGAAGCCTGACCAATATCCCTCTCTTAAACAAAATAAAATACCTTGATAAATGAAATAATATAACTAAATATCCTGAAATTATAGAAGTAATTTCCCCATATTATATGATTCCCCCATCATTATACACTTGGAAAAAAAGGGTTATAATGGTCATAGTGTAAATATCCTTCTAGGTTAGTATATTAAATGATTATGTTCATCGAAAATTATCAAATTTATCCTGGAGTAATCAAAACCAATAACCCTTATCCGATAGATCAGGATTGGGGCAGGGGATTATTCATATATGAATTATAAACTTGAATTTCCAATATCCCCCTCCCTATTTGATCAATAAGACAACATTTTGTTGGTTCTTGATCTCTCTACCACATCAATATGTGAACCATACAAGGGAAATGGATGTGAGTAAGCTTTCAAAAATTAGATGATTATTTCTATGAGTTTCTTGTGTGTTTTTTGTGTGATTACAGGTGATTGAAGTGTGTTTTTGTGAGTTTTTTATGTGTGCAGTGTGTTTTCTGTGATTGAAGGTTGTAGTGTTCCTAAACACATAGAATGAGTGGTTCTTTTTGTGATTACAGTGTATTTTTGTGAGATGGCACGTTTTTTCACACAGAGTTTTCATTGCAGCCTACAGTTGATTGCAGGCTGTTTCATTTTAAATTAATGGGGGTCTAACCCAACGGTTTCAAAATTGTTGGGTTATGCCCCTGTGCGCTGCTGAATTTCCCAACGGTT
Source organism: Viscum album (assembly GCA_963277665.1). Lineage (NCBI taxonomy): Eukaryota > Viridiplantae > Streptophyta > Magnoliopsida > Santalales > Viscaceae > Viscum > Viscum album. The sequence continues at coordinate 1,346,525,211 of OY728123.1, forward strand.
CAAAACCATTGGGTTATAGCCATGTGCACTACTGCATTTCCCAGCGGTTTTGAACCATTGGGTTATACCCCTGTGCACTGCCTGTGTGCTGCTGCATTTCCCAACAGTTCAAAACTGTTGGGTTATACCTTCTAAATGTTTATGCCAATGGTATTAAAACCATTGGGTTATACACCCTGTGCGCTGATTTTCCCAACGGTTTAGCTGAACCGTTGGTATAACAGGATCCAAACTGCCTTTTCCCAACGTTTCAACGTGAACCATTGGTATAAGGATTTCTTGACACCTCACAGACCAACGGTTTCTAAAACCATTGGGATAAGATTTTCCAAGGCTTTGAGGGCCTTTCTCAATGGTTTAAAAACATTTTGAAAACATGGATTCCCAGTAGTTTCATGTCCTTCAATAAAAATTGGTTGGTTATTTAACAGGAGGTTATTTTCATCACATAATGAAATGAATTCAAGGAAGTTTAAAAACTGAAATACAAGAAGCAAGTACACACTTATCGTTCAGTTTATATTCATCAATTAATGTTTCTAACAAACTTCTTGGGTATTTAATATAATATTTCAATAACATATGTATTTAAATATAGTAACCAAGAAAGTAGAGAAACATTACTAGAAGTAAAGTGTCTTCTCTAAGCAGCTGAGAATGGATGATTCCTAATTCAATGGTGATAAACACATAACTTCTAATTTCCAAGTGATCTATTCAAATTGAACAAGTTATTGAGTGTAACCAAAATCATTTATCTCATGTGCCCATTTGGACATGATGATACATTATTCCATATTTGGGAATGAATGTTGTTTGTGGTAACATACTCAATAAATAATTCACTGTTACTTGGATAAATGGCAATATATTATGAATATAAAATGTAAGACCTACCTAGTTGTGGAAATGTGATTCTTTGTCAAGTAAAACTAGAATTGGATTTCAAGAATATACCCAGCATGGTATTTAAGCTCGTCACAGCTAAACACCTTTGGTATTGTTTACATCCCTAGTTTAGACAAAGAAACCTTTAGAAGTAAAGTTATGCCACAAATATTTTCAAGGTTAGTTCAACAAGATAGTGTGAACTATTCCAAAGAAAGAAAGAGGTAAAGATACTTCATAAGTTTACTTTAAGTCATTAAGGAATACTGAATTATATGTTTGGTAACAAGATATTAGTTTCTTCGGAACGGTATGCCGAAGAATATCTTGACCAAACTATCATCGATCATGATAATGTAGTGTGGAGTAATTCATAAATGCATGTTACCTTATCTACATCACCGTATTGATGTTCATAAAGAGGATTGATGACGAGTATTACATATTAAAATTTATCTAAAAAATATAGCGTGGAGAAATTCCTAAATGCACATTTTATACATCAAGGTTATGATGTAACTTGTATCAATGTTACAACCTGCAGAAACTTCCATTATATTTCATGATGTGCTTTGAAAATAACAGCTTAAACCCATAACCAATATGCCAACTAAAATGACAAATCTATATCATACGAGTCATACTATGATGGAAAATCCATTATGTCAAAGGATTTTTTTAAATGCAAAGCATCTGTTTGGATTCAAACAAAAATGCATCAAGTTAAACATGTTTTTCATTTGAGGTAATTATCCTAACAGTTGCTTAAGATATTACCTAAATCCCTAAGATAGAAAAGATGTAGTCAAGTATTAGAATAAATTTCTATACAATGTTGCACATCTCTATTAGAGATAGTGGGAGCTAAATTGACTTGGACATAGTCAATTCTCAAGATGCACAAATGGTTGGCATCAGTAACAAGTTCCACAAGTACATGTGGAATACGCATGTTCTAGAGACACACACTGCGTAGGAAGCATGAAACCATGGTGATGGTTTTATATTCACCACGGACGGTGAAAATTATTCATTAAGAATAATAAATACCACAAGTAAGCAGTATATGGAAACGATCTAAGATCAACAAGATCAACTAAAATTCAATAATGGATTCCATGTATCAAATTTCAAAGGGGATTATAAATTGAATACTGCGGTGGGTATTCAAAAGAAATGATACATGGATGGTACAAGTATGGTACAAATAATTCTCTATTGGTTATACCAACTCAGTATGCCTAAATATATTGGAATTTTACTTATCATAGCTGAACTTATATGATCATTCTATTGGTCATTGGATATCAAGATCATCTTTTGTGGAAGGTGTCTATACGACACAACCAGAAAGAGATGATGACATCAAATGATGCCAATAAGGGTTGAAAGTTACTGAAATCCAGTTTGGGATTAAATTAAGTGACAAGATCTAAGAAAATTTATTATAAATGAATCTTTTCCTTGTGTCTACCAAAGGATTGTGGGAGCTCCAATGTTTTCCAAGGGAAATATGATCAATAATATATGGGAAATAGATTTTGATCTTACATATAGATAATATCAGGTTAAAAGCAATTCTCCCAAGATTGACTTCAAGTAGCAACCTAAGATCTAGGGAACAGGATCCACTTAGGTAGATCCAAAGGTTTCTTAGTCCTATTCAATCGTACATATAGTGACATTGTATTGAAAAAAAATACAAGTTGAAATAATTCAAGTTTATAATTGTTCCCAATGTCACATGGCTTAATCTCTCTAAGTTAACATGTTCGGAGCATGGGTAGAGATTAATGTTTTGAATTTATACCATACGATTCAGTGATGGATCAGTCACATATGCTATATTATGTACAATAATTGATACTGTTAGGATATAATTTATTATAGGTAGATATCAATTATTTCTAGGAGCACTTCAAGTGATGCAGTCAGAACTATCATCTTGTACTTCGGTAAGTACAAATTATATGTACCTGAAATATGGAGAGAAAGGTATACTAGTTATGGTGGGAAACAAACTAGTAATCCTTATATCAATTTTACCTAGTGTTGCAGTTAGGCAAAGTAGATGAGAGAGTCAAGCTCATAAAATCTAGTGATATCCATACCTACAAATACTGAGTACGTTGCAGCTTCTAAGGCAGCTAAGAAGTAGTTGTAAATCACAATGATTTGTTCCAGTTCTTTGATTATCACCTAGTGAGAAAAGAATTATCATAATGAGAATTATGATATTCTTACTAGACATTTTTTCAAGTTATGACAATGGTAAAAAGTAATATACTCAGAGATACCTTATCTTGAGAAGTTTTACTCAAGCCGATGAGGTCGCATATACCAGATATACCATGTGGTGAAAAAGTGGTAGGCCCAACAGTTAAATCCATTACTCAGCAGAAGCATATTGTTAATCATGTGAGTATCTAACAAGTTTATTTAGTAAGTTGGCTCAAGTTCAAGTGGGAGTGTAGAAATAGTGGGTTCCCTAGACCCAACTATGTAGTGCTTTCTTATTACCATATCATGTGTATAGTTAGCTATGTATGATGTAATCATACCATTATAGTGCATACTATTTTGTGTCCACTATAATAATGGTAATGTCCAAAGGTTAATTTTCGTGTCGAGAGGTTATAGCAGATCCCAGGCTATAATGAGAACCTCGAGATACCATGACATTTATCTTAAATATATATTCTATAGTATAGATACATCTTACTAACTGGACAGAGTAGATGTCTGACTATCAGGTGTTGGGGGCTCATAATCATTAAGACTTATTCTCATGAAGCTCACACTTGGTGATCTCGAGTAGTGATATCATGAGTACATACCCACCAATAGGAACACCACATGTTTTGGGTGTCATTGGTTGTTCCTATCTACGGACATGTGTAATGGTATTTTTACTTGAGACCATTACCAATTTATATCATTTGATTATATAATTTTATGCAAGGAGAAAACCATGGCAGTAATTTCGTGGTGAGGTAGTTTGTGTGGGGTGCGTCGTTGGTGGTATGACGTTGGTTGAATGGTCAAGAAAGGATTTTTCACTTCCATGTTTAGGAATTTATATATCTCAGGCCTTCTTGGTCAAGATGGTGCAGCCTTCATAAGTCTTTGGTCAAAGCAGTAGAAAGGAAAATTCATCTAGATAAATCAACAAATAATAAAGAAAGATAACGATGATGACACAAGAGTGAGTCCTGATTTATGAGATATTTAATGAAAAATATATTATAGTACATGGTCAGTGTTTGTAGGATGGTAGTCATTGCTATGAATATCCTTATCTATTTAGGGGCCATGAAGAGTTTCTAGACTCCGCTCTTGGTCTGTGGATTTTATTCACTACTACCGAGATGATAGCCTAGATGGTCACACACAATAATGTATTCAAGAATCCGTCTTATTCATTTGAATAGGTATATGGACATAGTGGGCCACGCCACGGGGTTCGAGCGTTGTCCAAGTTATCGATCACCAAATTAATTAAATAAATTCATTAATATTCAAGTTATGAATATTTGGGATTGAATTTATTTAATGTATTTATGAGTTCAGTAAATACGATAAAATTTTAAATGAACAAATATTTTTTTAATATTCCAGGTTCATTTAATATTAAGTGAGACAGCGAGTTGAGTTAAATGGCTTGGATTTTATCACATAATATATTTCATATATATTACAAGAATGTGATAAAATTAATAAATAATATTGGCGTAGTTTAGTTCTTCAAAATTATATATTTAGTGGACATTGAAATAAACTACGGTCGGGGAACCCTATCGGGTATTTATAAACGTCTCTAAAAATAAGAGAGGAGGCTCTCTCTCTTTGGTGTAAAATTAACTATTCATTCATTTTATGGAATGAAAGTTGAGAGCCTCTCTCTCTCTCTTCCCGATCTCTAGAGAGATAATCTCTTGATCCAAGAAGCTCGGATCAAGATCTCTCTCATGTATAGAAGGCTTATTGATGTGGTGATCGTCAGTATGTCAAAAGCTTCATCGGATTGACACACTAGCACTCGGAATTTGATGATCTACATTCCATCGGATTTTTGGAGAGTGTGTGGAAGATCTTGAGGGATCCTTCTTTGGTTATTTCAAGCGACTATTTCCATCGACTAGTCACATTCGACCTCACCTTCAGATTTGAAACATGTACTTTTTCATTTTAATTTTGTGCTCTTTATAATTTACATGAGATCCTCAGACCTCTCTGGGGCTCAGATCGTCGACGACGACAAGTTCTGTCATCCCATCGATGAAAATTTTAAAATCCTCGGCCCATCGGCTTCCGCTATGGGCCTCGGAATCCTAAATGGAATCCTCTTACATGAATCATTCCTAGCAAGTGGATGAGTCATAGTGAGATCAATATATATCTATAAACCAAGTGATTGTAAACCAAACTATATATGATAAAATAAATTGGTGAAATTATAGAATAGGACATCAATAACCTCTATTATATTGTGGATTTGGTCAAGGTGAAAATGTTTCGGTGAGGAAAATGGGTGTAGGATTAATTTATATTGAGAAATAATAAAAGAACAACAGTTCTGATCAATATTAGGTAGCTACAAATTCTCCCTAATTACATTAATAAATATCTAAAATTTATTTTCTCCTCCAAAGAAGTTCATTATACCACCTTATTATTATGAGTTTTTATATAAAATCCCTAAAAATCATAAGTGGAAACTTGAGGAATGCATTGTGATTTAAAGACTCCTCGTGAGATAACCTTGAGGTTAGACATTATGCTACTTGATTAATATTTCATAAAACTTTCTTAATCATTGTTGAATGTAACAAGTCAAGAATTAATTACATTTTTTTCAATTAAATTAAATTTCATTGATAGCTTGTGATACACGCAACATCGAGTTTAAAAAATCCATGATATACTAATAAAATATTATTAATTAATGTGATTGTTAGAGACTAGGCATTGGATTGATGGATATAAATATTAATGAATAAATTATGAAATATTTATGGTTTATAACTATATAAAATAAATTTCAGGGATATTAATTTATTATAAATGAAAATAAAAAACCCATTTAAAAAAAAGTAATAATTTTTTAAAAAAATATTTCTATGCATGCAATGTGTTTGTATCTTAATAAATTAATTTTTACACTAATGGTGAATAATTTTAATTAAATTTATATATTATATATTCTGTCAAATGTTTTATCATCCATAAAAAAAAATTTCGTGGTATAAAAATAAATCTAGTTTTTTGAAAAAAAATGTTTTTTACTACAAAGTTATTTTGTTGTGTTTTATAAACTTTTTTTAAAAAAAAATTATCACAATTAAATAAAATTAATTATAAAAATAAAAAAAATTAAAAATAAAGATATCATATTAATTTAACATTAATTTTTTAGGAATTTTTTGAAAAGATTAATTTTTCAATGAATGATGAGAAATACTGATTTTAAAAAAATGAATTTGCATTTAAAGAATTTAAAAAGTTTAATTTTATTTTAGGAAATTTTTAAATGTAAAATTAGTTGAATTATTTTAACAATAATCAAAATTATGTCACTGTAACAATTTTTATGTAGAATTTTGATATAAAATCTTTTCATACTTAAGAAAACCTTTTTGCTTGGAAAACTATTGTTTCATCATGATTGTGGGTTTAATTTAAAATTTAAATATACCACTTCTATGAATTTAATTTGATAAAATAGATGAAATATTTTTAATTGTAATAGTTAATATTAGTTAATAATTTATACTTGATTTTTTTCATAATCATTATTTAAAAGTATTAAAATATGTTATCACGAGTAAGGTTAAAATAGGTTTATCGAGAGTTAAACGCAAAATATAAAGGTTAAAATGAACTAAAATACTGAAAAATTTATATTATATTGACATATTTACACCTTATCTCATGTAATACTTTTTAATGGTTTATTATGGATCCATTTCCTCAACAAAGTGACTTGACATTATTGTAAAACATTAAAAAATTACATGTATGCCACTCACCTCAATTATAAAAGGTCACACCTTCCACCAATACCATCCCAAATCCATTTATTCAATCCATTTCCATTAACTACAGTATCTAGTTATATCATAAAACCATCCTAGTAATACATTAGGTTTAAACTTAAAGAGGTTGTCCAAAGAAGAGGTATAGTTCTTAACAATGCGTTTTCATTTTATTTATTCTTATACCTTCTTTAAATGTTCTCCAAATATGATAAAATAATAACATGGGTATGTTAAATATGATAATATTTTATTATATTAATGGAATAACCTATATTCATCACATATTCAAACAAATGATAAATGAAATCGTAGATCGTGTGTACGGTGGACTACAGCCTCACGAACCGATTTAATTCGTTTTCCATCACCAACTATAAAAAATGAATATAACTATTAATTTAATGTGTATATATATATATAATTAAATAATTATACTTCTAGAATTATAATATCAAGTCTAACTTTTTTTCTAATCTATTTGAAAATGATACCATCACTCATGCATATGTGTGGACTACTGCCTCTGTGAAACGATGTGATTCTTTTTCAATTATATTTTACATGGTTAGAAATAAGGATACACTTACTGGATATATATTATATAAATGAAATAATAATTATTTTATAAATTTGAATTAATATTTACCTTTCTTTCCTTTCATCCGTTGAAAAATTAAAATAATGTTCATGAGTACGGCCAGCCTACCATCTCTATGAATGATGTAATTCATTATTCTATCTATAAATTTTATGGATGTATATAAATAATTATATAATAGATATATATGATATTTATATCATTATTAAATTTTTTATATTATTTAACTATGATCAAATTATAAGTACCAAAACTACCGAACAAAAACATTCATGAAATCTTATTATCTGTCTCTCAATAAAATCATGAATTTCATTCTCTTATGTTTGTTTCTATATAATAAATTTTTTCATTTAACATTCCTCAATTTAAGAACTAAATATAATAAAATAATATTTTAAGTGAATCAAATTTATTTCTCCCTTCGACCAAAAAATGGATTTCAGGTCCATGTTTTCATGGATTTAATCAATAGAGTATTTATAGATTGCCTTGATCATTTTTTGGTAGTCTTTATGGATCATATTATTATATATTCAATGATGAAGGAATAACAAGAAGATCAAATGATAATTTTATTGAGGACCCTAATTAATGATAATTTTTATGAAAAAGTTAACCAATAGGACTTTTAGATTTATAAAGTTTCATTATTGGGTCATATAGTATCATGTGAGGGTATTTTGGTAGATCCATCAAATATAGAAGTTATTGAGAAATGCACTATACTGTCCATGCTTATTGATATCTATAGTTTTCTTGGTTTGGTTGGATATTATTGATGTTTTTCATAGAATTTATCATGGATTTATAATCCACTCACTAAGTAAACTTGAAAGGGATCCAACTTCCTTATGGAAAATTAATGTGAGAAAAAATTAAAGGAACTAAATATAAGGTTTGTCAGTGAACCTTTTCTTAAATTAACCTGCAGTGGAGAAGGATTTTTAATATATATTTATGCATAAAATAAAGGACTAGGATGTTTCCTCATGAAAAAATATATACTTATAGATTATTCCAAATGACAATTGAAATTTCTGAATAAAAAATACATGAATCATGATTTAGAGTAAACTATGGTTATTGTTTCATTACAGATATAAATGCATTATATTTATGGAGAAAAATTTTATATATATATTTATCATAAAATCATAAAATATATATTCACTAAAAAATAGTTAAATATGCCAAAGAGAAGATTATTATAGATGATTAATGATTTTTATTTCTCAATACATTACAACCCTAGGAAAGAAAACAATGTGTCCAATGCTTTGAGATTAAAGGATCATAAAATCTATCTATGATAAGGATCACAAATGATCCAATATTTTGGGATTTTTAGAGGTTGGATCTGGAAATCATGAAAGAATGAGAGAAATATTACCATTCTCAAATGAATTTCCAACCATCTATCCATATAAGGATTAAAGAGGCTCATAATGAAGATGTGGATCTCTAAAAGATGGTAATAAATGTCCCTAATTTCATCCATGATTATGATAGAGTGATAATGATCATTAATAGTGTATATTCTTCTTCTATAACATATTTGAAGAAGGATATATTGTATGAAGCTCATAGTTCATCATTATCTATTCATCCTGGAAGTACAAAGATGTATAGAGATCTGAAAGAGTATAACCAGTTAGATAATATGAAAAAGTACATAGTAGAATATGTATCTCAGTTCTTGGTATGTTATAAATTTAAGGATGAGAGACAACATTCTAATGGTATGTTACAACCATTACCCATACCAAAATGGAAATGGAAAAACATCATTATGGTTTTTTTCATCAGACTCCCCAAAACATGTAATGTTTATAATGCTATTTGGGTTTTCTCTAATGGCCTGATGAAGTCATAAAAATTAATTTCTATCAAATCAGACTTTTCTATTGATTATCATTATAGAATATACATTAAAGAAGTGGTAGGTTTTCAAGGAGTATAAAATTTTGTTGTATCTAGTCACGATGCAAGATCAACCTTGATGTTATGGAGAAGTTTTATCAGCATCTAAATACAAATTTAAGTTTTAACATTACTTACCAATCTCATACATATGTTCATTCTGAGTGCACCATTCAAAAACTAATGGTTATTTTTTAGATCTTTTTATCTAGAATTCAAAGGTGGTTGGTATTAAAACCATCCTCTTATATGGTTTTCTTAAAAAATAGATTTTACTGAAGAATTAAGACAGATCCTTATGAATCCTTATATGGATAGAAGTGTATAAATAAAATGTGGTGGGATGTTTTTGTTTAAATACATATATTTTTATCTGAGCTAGATTAGGATATGATAGATAAAGACAGATCCATTCAGGAGTACGTCAAGTAAAATCAAAATCAAAAGAAAAGTTATACTTAAAACATTAGCATAATCTGAATTTTAGAGTTAGTGAGATGGGTTTTCATTGAATTTATAAAAGGAATAAGTATATGAGATTCATAAATAATTTAAATATGAACCATAAGTATATTATCCATTTTTATATTCTTGATTTATTATGGATGGTAGCTTATCACATGTCACTTCCACCAAACCTATCTTAATTTCATGATATGTTTCGTGTATCTCACCTGAAAAAAGTACATACCTAATCCATCACATGTACTAAACTTATAGAATGTACCTTTGAACAATTACCTTTCATATGAAGAATAATAATTATAAATCTTGGATCGTAGATTGAAATTTCTACAAAATAGCCCCACTCACCTAGTCAAAGTTTTGGGGTGAAACCACAAATTTGTGTGAGTTACATGAGAACCTAAGGATGTGATGAGGAAAAATTACCCACATTTATATGTATCGGTGTAACAAAATTTCAAGTGAAAAATATTTTTAATGGGTTATAATGTAACACACCAATATTTAGTGAAATATTTTTTTCAAATAAAATAAATTTCTTTGTTATCTTACATTGCACGCAACACTGAGTTTAAATTAGTTGTGATATACTATTAAAATATTATTATTTAATGTTATAGCTATCACCTAACTAGTGTATTGGTGAGTATAAATAGGAAAAACTAAATTATGAGAAAATATATCTTATAAATGTATAAAAAATCATTAGTTATCAATTAACAAGAAATGAAAATTAAAAAATATCATTTCAAAGTAAAAGAAATATTTTTTTTTTGAAAAAGTGTTTTATGCGTGAAATGTGGTTTTATATGAATAAATTAAATTATTCACAATTATTAAATAATTTAAACAAAATTTAATTTTATATATTCATTAAAAAAATTTCATTCATCTAATATTTTATCTAGGCATGGGATAAGTATAAATCTTGTTTTAAGTAAAAATGTTTTTTTAAACGGTTTTGTCTCATTTTGTACACTTATTTAAAATTCATTTTTTTAACTTTTAGAAAATTTATTTTAAAAAATTAGATTATTTTTTGAAATAAACATTTCAGAATTATATTATAGTGAGTTTTTTATAATTTAGTAAAAATATTTATTTTTAAACAAATGGTGAAAATATTGATTTCTATTAAACTTTTCTTTCATCTAATGAATTTAAAATTTTATATTTAGTTAAAAATTAGTTTTAAAAGTAAAATTAGTTCACTTATTGTATTTATAATAAAATTTAGGTCATTTTAATCAATTTTAAGATGAATGTTTTTATAAAAACTTGGTATACCTAGGAAAACTCTTTCCTTAGAAAAACATTTTTTATCATGATTATAGGTTTAATTTTAAATTAAATTCAGAAATTATATGAATTAAATATATTAAATTTATGGAATATTTTTAATTATCATAATTAATATTAGTTAATAAGTTCAACTTAATTTTTTTCATATTGACTAGTAAAAATAGTAAAAATATTTTATTGTGGTTATATGTTAAATAGGTTTACAGGGGGTTATACAAAAAAAATAATGATTAAAATGACCTAATTACATATATAATATATTTTTTATGGAAATATTTGTAACATTTATCATAAAAGTATCATAATTGGTTCATTATGGATAATTTTTCTAAATACAGTGACTTAAAATTAGTGAAAAACTTTGAAAATTTACAAGCGTGTCACTCACCTCAATAATAAAGGGCACCCCCTCTCCTCTCTCCTCCACACATAAAAAGACTTTTGTTTCATAAATTACCTAAACATTCTTTACATACACCAATAATTAGGACTTTTAGTGATTATTTTTATCACCAAACTATCCTATGAAGGATTTAGTTTTAAACCTAAAAAAGTTGTCTAAAGAAGATGTATAGTTCTTAACCATGCATTTCTATTTTATTTCTTCTTCTACCACCTTCAGTTATTTTAAAAAAATGATAAAATAATGGTACCAATATATTCCAAATATTTAGATTTTTTCTATTAATTTCATAACCTATATACATCTCATCTTCTATCAAATGGAAAAAAAACTATCGATCATGTGTATGACGGACAATTGCCTCGCAAACTGATGTAAATCGTTTTCCATCAGCACCTAGAAATTATGTATTAAAAGATATATTTATTTCATATGTATGATATTAATTAAATAATTATACATGTAGAATTATAATATCACATATACCTTCTTACTTTCCAAACCATTGAAAAATGAAAACGTCGCTCATGCGTACATGTAAATTACCGCCTCCACAAAGCGATGTGATGATTTTTTCCATTTCTATTTTACATGGATGGTACGAAAGATAGTATAAATATATATATGTATTATATATATGATATAAAAAATATTTTTTAATTTTTAAATAATATTTATCTTTCTTTCATTACATCCATCGAAAAATATAAACAGTGTTCATGCGTAGGTACGACCAACCATCTCCATGAACAGTGTAATTCATTTTTCTATCTATAAATTTTATGGATGAATATAAATATGTTTATAATGAATATATATTATATTTATATAACTATTAAAAAAATTATATTGTGTTTCCCTGATCAAAGTATAAGGACCAAAACTATTGAACCAAAACATACATGAAAAACATAGCACTTATCACCCAGAATAGTGATTTTAATAAAGAATTGTCAACAAATAGATGATAAAAGGTTCTAAGTAAATAATATATTGTATAATATATATTATTATGGTCATATAATATATTTATAATAAATCTATATTTATTATATTTTAGTTTCAATCATGTATGATGAAATTTGAGACATGAGGTAAGGTATTTTCATATAACTTTTATTTCTATAATATACATTCCTTATTTTCCACATGTTTCATTTATCAAGTGTATATACTAAAAATTAATATATTTTATAATTTTTATTATTAAAATTATTGGTATTTTTAAAATATTATATTCTTATTTATTTCATGGGTCTTGTGATTGAAAAGTTACCAAAGTGGTGAGTTCTTTCAGTTACAATCACATTGCTCATTGATGTTGTTTATGATTATATTTATGATGATGAAATATTATAACCTACCTATAAATAAACTCATGAATTATATTATACTATTTTTATTTATATATATTACATGTTATAATTTCATTTTTCCTCTCTTTAAAAACTAAATATTACAAAAACAATTTTAGGAAAAATAGACTTTATTTCTCTTTTCAATCAATAATTTGTTCTTTTACATGTACATGTTTCCTAAAAAAATTCAATAATTTGTTACCTATATCCATTGATTTTTTAATTTCATTTTTCCCATGTTTTACTTTATAAAAAAATAGATTAAAATTAATCTAATTTCCATTTCAGGAATGAGGTACTTTTTTATTTTTATCTAAAATGTGAAAGAAATCTTTGTTTTAACATATACAACATGAACAAAATTTTCAACTATCATGATTGATCAATAATTTGATGCTTGATTTATAAGTTTATAGTTTTATTTTAAAAGAAAAAAATGAACAAAAAATGAATTTTTCATTTTAAAATGGTGATTTTCATATTAGAAAGGGTTTTTTTCTCAATAAATGTTTCTAAAATATTTTAAATGAATTTTAATATATGATAAAATCATTTAATGTTAATTATGTTTTACTAAGGATATTATCCAATACTTCCATAATTATTCTTTATCTTTATGGTTTATGATTATAAGGATGATATTTTTATGAAACCCGTTTATTTTCATGGGTTATTCTTATTTGAATTGATAGAATATTAATGAATCTTGTTTTATTTGCATGGATTATGATGTGTTGATATGATGAATGTTTTATTATATTATGGAAAAGATAAATATATGGTTTTCATTATGTTTTGGGGGGTAGAGGAATTATGTACCTCCCTAATTTATTGGGTAATGTTTTAAATCTCATGAGATAATTATGGGAAAAATTTCTTGATCTGCTCTGGGAAATAAGTCTATGTGCTTAATTCACTATCTAAAACAAGTTAATGTTCTTGATTAAATATGTGAAACAATTCTATGTGTTTGATATTCTATGTGAAACAAGTGGATGTGGTTGATATACTATTGGAAATGGGTATTGTTTCATGATATCTTATGATTTTGTGGTCTCAGTGGTTAACCTTGACTTATGAAATAGTTTCTATACTTAATACGATGCTACAATATTATGATTAAAACATATAGTTCATGGTTTATTTGGGTTTATTTATCAATATTATAATAAATTTATTTTAAAATTATTATTTTTTTATTCCATGAATCATGTTTGTGATCCATGATAGATTGGGTATGAAATTTTCAAGTTATATTCATGATATCATACCCTTATTTTTATCTTATACTTTTATATGATCATCAATTGATATATCCCATATTTACCCTTATTGGTAATATATGATCACCCATTCTTATGTTTCCTTTCCCATGTTAAAAAAGAATGGTTTAAGTAGTTTAGGTATATGAATAATACTAAATGTGAAGATATTTATGTAATATGTTGAATATATTTTAGGAAATAATAATATTGTGTATCTAGTATCTAAAGATAATAAAACATTATGGTCCTTAGGAATTTATTTGTGAAATATATTGAATATTCATCTAAAAATATTTAATATTTATATATGAAAGAAAACTAGTTCATTATAGGGAATCTCCTATGATATGATTTCACAACCAATTTTTATCATTGATTCATGGGAGGGAATAATTTCATAATGTGTTCCTTTCACATTTTTCATTTTTTATTTTATGATTTGTTAATTCATTTTGACCTCACCAACTTATCATAAATAATCAGTTTGGTGGGAATAAATCTAAAATTTTTTATGTATATTATTATATGTATGATCATTGACACATATATTGTGATGATCAAACACCCAAGTTTATAATAAAAATTAAGGATAAGGTAGGTTGTGTACTAGAAGAATCATCCCTAGAATAACTAGAAGAATCTATATTTCTAAGAATATTATATTTTTAATTTTTCTAGGCTTACAATAAATATTATGATAAGGATATCAAGAGGTATCTCAGAGAGGAATCCCCACTACCCAATTCAATAAAGGATTCTTACTCAAATGAATTTCATAAATTGTAAGTATTACATGTTTAGAAACCATAGGGGAAATTTATTTGATTCATTCATTTCAATTCTATTATATTAAACATAAATTGTTAAATGATACCCCCTATGTTGATATTTCATGTTTAATACCATGGATGATTATCCTAGATTATTTTGAGGAAGAAGAAATAAAGGGTATGGAAATAGAATATAATAGGATAGAGGATCTAGTTTATCCATCCAATAATTAAGAGGGATGTGGTATTGAGATAAAAGACCAAGATAAACATGATACTAATTATAGAGAAGATTAGAAACTCCTTAAAGGCACCCAATATAAATAAATAGAGGATAAATCTCCTCAAGTTTATAAATAGTATAAACTATAATAATTTGAACCCCTATATCAAGATCTATCTTCCAATGTAATTGGGGTGAACATAACAAATAGAGACTAAGTCGGATACTATATCCAATCTAGAAAAAATATAACGAGGAACACAAGGATATGGTGGTTCGCATAAAAAAACCACACTAACCAGTGGATTAGGGGTAACCCACTGTCACAATTTAGTAGTAGATAGTTAAAAATATAACACCTCTTTGAGGGTTCAACCTAAGATTCTTTTTATCATTAATTTTATTTCTAATTTCATTTATTTTGAATAAATTTATTATGGTTTATGTTTCCTTTTATATTTATATAGTAGGAAACACAAATAATATTAACTCTACTTCCTTATTCTTATTTAAAAAGAGATATTGTCATCTATGTATGGGGGAGGGGTAATTTCCTATAATATGGTTGTGTGTCACTCCACTTATGTGGAATCAATCCAGAATCTCCTTGGGAAAAATATTCACCTTAAAACCATTTAATATTATATTTGTATCACATTAGAAATGAATTTTAACTAAAAAATATTTTTGGTGCATTGAATTATACTCAAACACATAAGATTAATGAACTTTAACTTAGGATAGTTACCTTTTGGGAAAAAGAAATACCTTTGGGATCCATATTAAATAAAAATTATATAAGTCATGTGAACTAGTATAAAATGAGAATATGGGATCCTTTTTAAATATTATTAAGAAATAACATCATATGGTGTGTGTGAAATTACAAATCTGTCAATAACAGTAAAATTAAAATATAAGAGTTAGAGGACCATACTTTTCTTCCATTCCTAGACTATTACAAATAGAAACAAAGGATTCCTAGTATTTTTGGTTTTTGTATTTATATATTATTCAAACTCATTAAATACGTGAAAATGCACATGCCCTATCTTAAAAATAAAAAAAAGTGTAAGTTTCATGTTGTCAAAGGATATAGATAGTATTGGTAGTTATAAACTCAAATGAATAAGGCGGAGATAAAATATAATTTTTTAATAAGATAAATAAATGAAGTAGGAAATAGAATATTTATAGAGAGGTGATCCTAGGTTCATATGGATAAGTGACTTATTCTAGAAGAAAGTGACTGGTTCGAAGATGTTATAGATCAATTATATTTTTATATTCTTTCTATCATTGGTTATTTTGTCTTTTATTTGTACATACTTGTCACATTAGTCTTCCATTACAAGCTTTTTGTTCCTATGATGACTATTGATGGTTGAATATCCTTTTTTACCAAGTTTTGTTTCAGTGGTTGTGTTAGAGGTTTATGTATCCTTTTCCAAATTTGGCTGACGGATGTTTTGGCCTCCAAGGAATTCTCTTCCACATCAATCACTATATTTGGTTTTGTGTGCTTTTTTTCATTTATTTTGGATCCCTTGAGTGATTAACGTGATTCTTATTTTTAGATATTCCTTAAATGTATTATTTATTTAATTTTTTGTGTGATTATACATGATCATGTTAAGGGATTATTTCATTTTTTATAAGTAATTTATTTATTGGGGTTGTTATTTCATGATGTCTCAACCTTGGTTCCACACACTGATACCCTCAGTAATTCAGTCATGTGACCTCTTGTGTGTCTCCCTATGTGCTAAAGGCTAGAGACAAGTAGTGAGGGTCGAATATGTATAACATGGTGAGACTAAACCCTCTTTATCAAACCATAAAATAGTGAAAATAATTAAACAATATCCAAAAATTATAATTATAACAAAAATAATACCAGTATCACATGATAATCAAACAAGATATAATAACTAAAACTAAAGTAGTAGATATTTCATTTCATATAAGTGTCAAGTTTCAAAAGGAAACCCCAAAATAAAGAAATAGATAACTTCCAGAGTGGATCCTGACACCATGTTTGGTTCCCACATTCATGCTTCATCCTGACTCAGCCATCTAACATAGGGATCTTGCCTGTATCCTATCATACAAAAATGAAGTCTATTTAGGTAACAATAAGGAGACCCTAGTATGGTGTGATTACATTTATATAGGAGGCCACCAATGGAATTTAGAACAATATCTAGTCAAAAATAGTGTATGCAGCTGTATAAAGAATAAAATATAAGTAATAAAATAAGAAGTTTACGTATTCAATTATTATTTATTTGAACTCATAAATACCCCTAGGATCATGATGAAACACAACCACCAATATCTTATTTGGCCCTTGTCTGAGTCTGAAGTATCCCCAAGTGGTATCACATATCATAGAAATCATGGCTTTTCATTTATCATTTTAATTCATTTTTAATATCATGGTTACTTGCAACCATAGTCCTTTGCCAACATTTTGGGCCTTAAACACCATTAATAGGACTGTGTGGGTATTTTAAGCAGTCTCCAATATCCAAAAACTTGTTTATCAATCAATCACATTTGGTATTTTGAAGCATTAGCCTTTGTTCCACACTCATTGTCACATGCAAGCATTTAGTCCAAGAATGACGTGACTAGTACCCCATGGGAATTTTATGAATCATTTTATGTCCCAAAACACAGTTATCAATCAATCACACATTTCACATATACCACATTTAATAAGTTTAATCAACATTAAAACTCTTATAATCATTTTAAAACATGGCATACTATTTCAATTTATACAAGGTTCCTCACTTTAATTCACATGGAATAATATGAAAAATTTACCATTAAACCATTTATTAATAATTTAATCATATAAAATATTAACTCTTTATGGTTATTACAACAATCCCATATTTCTCATTCTTAAATAATATCAACATCCATTAATCTCCCAATTCCACTATGCCATCACTTAACTAAATTCAATTTCCCTAGTTCAACCCATTTCATTATCACATGTAAAATAAATTATTTAATCCAATTCCAGATTCAATTTTAAAGATTGGAAATTGAAATTAAACAATACATATACATAATTATAATTCAATATGATGTTATTTTCAATTTAAACCACCTACATCAAGATAATTTATGATCATATGCTAAATAGAAAATCAAAAATTTGATACGAAATGGCCAATTTCACAACGACGAAAGGGATTTGTAACTAAAAACTAGGTCTGAGATCAAGAGGATTAAAATACAAGAAAACCTAGACCTCAAACATCACCATTGGAGGAAAACTACCCCCTCTTCATTTGTAGAGAAAGATGGTAGAGAGAGGAAAACACACAGAAATAGATTACATACCGAGAGAGGTGAAAATTCATTAATCGGATCTTCAATTCATCAAGAAAAGAGTTCATAGGGACATGGAATCATATTTGGGACCTCCAAATAATTAGAGATAATATTTAGGGAAGATAAAATAGAATGACGGTGAAATATAGTTTAGGAATTTCAAAATAATTTTTAGGGGATTAATTTCCATGTGTGCGGTTTCCTAGGCTGGGGCGCGTGGTTTTCCAAACCGTGAACCCTAACCATGAACTTAACTTAAGGGAGCATGGTTATTACTAATATGTTCCATAGTTTTATACACCAGGTGACCACTATGAGATCCCCCTCTATTTTGGAATTCATGATTTTTTGGGGCAGGGCTCATAGTTTGGGAAAAACGTGTGCCAACCATGCACTACCCAAAACATCTCCAAAAATATCCAATTTCACCGAAAAAATCCCTGAGGTAAAACCCAAAAAATATATACTCAAAAAAAGTAGAAAAGAGTACCTAAAAATAAGCTCAAGACACCTACATAAAATATGGGATCTTATAATCTCCCCAACCTTATAATAGATCCTCCTCAAGTTGTACTACCAAGCATCTCTAAGATTTCAAGATAGAGAGATCAGACTACTGAACCACATATTTGTTTCTATTTCTCATGTTCCCTCATGAAAATGTCCATGTTTCAATTATACATAAACTAGGGACATGTTATTTCCCCTCCACACTTTCTTACTTCAATCCACAACACGTATTGGATACTATTTAAAGGAATCATCAGTATCAAACTCAGCATCATCCACATCGAACACATGAGAAGGGTCGGGATGATATCATCGATGTTGTGACACCTAAAAAATGTGCATATAATTGTACTTCTATAGAATATCTGATTAGTATTCCACTAGACCAATTTTCTCCACTACCTCAAAATTCCCAACAAACCTGGGTGCCAACATGCCTTTCCTTTGAATCCTACAGTGACCCAACCTAGGCGACACCTAAAGTAAATCACGATTACCAACTATAAACACAAGGGGTAGTAAACATTTATCAACCTATAGATTCTACCTACTCTGATCCATATTCATAAGTTTCTAAATTAGTTGAACCTTATCCAATTTCTCTTACCCAGGACTCAATCCCAATAACTCTAAACCACCTACCTCCATCCAGCATAGAGGTGATCTACATGAATGTCGTTAAAGTGCCCCATATGGTTCCATCTGAAAAGTATCCAAATAACTATTGTTATATAAAATTTTAATGATTCCTAGGTGCTTCTCCCAAGACCCAATGAATTCTAAGAAACATTCATGAATCATTCTTCAAAGACCTATATATTACATTTTGACTACCCATCAATCTATGGGTGGAAATACGTAATCATTAATATTTGTGTACCAAGCACCTTATGCAAGACCATCTAGAATAATGAAGTAAAAAGTGAGTCATAGTCTGAAATAATAATCTGCAGTACCCAATGAATATATACTATCCATAGAATGTACAAGTCTACCAATTGATCTGTTGAGAAAGTCTCCCTGATAGGCAAGAAATGTGATACTTTCATCAGTCGATCCACAACCACCAAAATAGCAGCATTCTTCGGAGGCATCCTCGTGAGACCCACCAAAAAATCCATTGTAACATTTTCCCACATCCATTTTATAATGGGTAATGGATTTAGTAAACCATTAGGTTTTTTATTCTTATCCTTCAACTATTTATAGGTGTATCATCTTGTCACGAACCCTATAATCTAATTTTTCATGTTCATCCACCAATATGGTTGGTGTATGCCATGATATATTCTGGTCAAACCCATATTTACTGCTTACTTCTAGGCATTAAACTCTCACATCAAATCCTCGCACATAAATGTACATAAAACTACATATCCTCATACATAGATGATCTCATCCTCATCTATGGTCCAATATAAAGGTGACTCCCCCTCATCATGGATTTCCCTCAAGGATAAACACTATAGATCCTAATAAAAACTCTCCTAGATCCAACTCAAGAGTGTATAATCCATTGATATAGATATGAGAGTCATATGATACTAGATCTCCTGAAATACGACATGTATCTCAGCCATAAAAGTCATCATCTTCCACTCAGAACTAGATTCCGTAACTAAATGAGTCTGTGTTTTCCTTCTTGAATAATGAGAAACATTTTTCCATTCATTGGTTTATATTCTAATTCAAAATCAGATGAATGCATATACTCATCCCATTTCAAGTGTGATAGATTCAAATATCACTACAAAAAGATTTACTTTAAGCTTTTGTGATCATTATTCACCATAAAATTTTCAGCCAATAGATAATACTACCAACACATTAAAGTATAAACCACTATAACTAACTTGGGATTTTTTATAGGGTAATTACATTCATGTTGCCTCAAATGCCACAACCCATAAAACACAACTTGATTTCCTACTATTATCATTATTCCCAATCCTATCCCAGATTCATAATAAAAAAATTTATACTCCTCACTTGGATCAGGTAGGATCAATATTGGTGTGGTATTAAACCACTTCTTCAAATCCTATAAAGCATCCTCACATGTTCCAGACCATTCAAACTTTACTCCCTTCTTGGTGAATCCCGATTGAGGTTATTCAAAACATGAAAATTTCTAGATGAACCTGTGATAATATCCTGTTAATCCTATAAAACTAAGGATATCAAAGAAATTCTTGGGATACTCCCAATAAAGTAATTCTAAAACTTTATCTAAGCCCACTAACACAACTTCCATTGATATTATTTGACCTATGATGTGTACCTGGTAAATATATAATTAAAACGTAGATAGATGGGAGTATAGTTAATGCTCTCTTAGTTTATTTTGGATGATTTCAAGATGTTGGGAATTATCTTGATGAGTCTTGTAGTACACAAAGATTTAATTAAAAAATACGACCATAAAAAGATATAGGTATGGATGGAATATTCTTTTCATCAAGTCCATAAACATGGTAGGAGTGTTTTTTAACACAAATGGCAACATGAAAAACTCATAAAATCCATACATGATTCTAAAATCAGTTTGAGTAATATTAAAAGGTCTAACTCTCAACAAAGGATACCATAATATAAATTAAATATTAGAGAAACACAATTCTTTATCAACTAGTTAAAGAGATCATCAGTACATGAAAGAAGATACAAGTTCTTTAATTTAATTTGGTTTAACTTCCGTTAATCAACACATAAGTGCAACATCTGGTCTTCCATCTTATAAAAAAATTAGGGAACCCCAAGGTTATGTAATTTTATGGATAAATAACATATCCATAATCTCTTCTATTTGAATCTTAAACTCTTGATTCTATGTTGGTACCACTTTTTATAATCTAATAGAAACTAGCTTAGCTTGAGGCATGAGATCAACAGTAAATTTCACATCTCTCTCATGTGGAAACCCTGAGAAGTATTCTGGAAACATGTCTTGAAACTGATTCAATATAGGTGGAAATAAATATTCTTTCACGCCCCTATCATCTAGAAAAATACTAGCAACCTGGGTGGTGTACTTTTCTAGTTACTAATGAACAATCCATATACGTCCCGCGTTGATATCCCACTCTCTATGATGAACATGATCATAACCCTCAAGATACATAAACATCACTCTCCTATGGTAACAATCAATATAGGTTTGGTATGTTACCAACCAGTCTATACCCAAAATTAATTCAAATCTTGACATATCAAGTATATGGAATCCCATAGGAAATGATACTCCTCAACCTCAAGATAACACCCCTTGCATACATAGATGTCTCTAGACCATAATCCCAATGGTGTATTGATCATCATAACTTCTCTCACAAACTCCACCATTTGACTCAATACATTCACAAGTTGTGAAGATATAATGTAATGGGAGGAACCAGTATCAAATAAGGCACTTTCAAGTGTATAATCTATAAGAATAGTACTTATAACTATAGATGGCCTAGACTCTGTCCACAAGTTCAGGTTAAACTGTATTCAACTGCCCTGACCCACTTCCTTGTGATGTATTCGGAGTCCCCTAAGTAACAACACTCTACTGATATGAGTTATCTTTACGAGAAGTACCTCATCCACTTTATAGACCTCCATGGCGAGTAGAACAATAAATTCTTGACTGGTACGGTGTAGAAGATCTTCTTCTTGTACTCTATTTCTTCTTAGCTTCTCCCTTAATACCTATAGCTTTTGGGTTTCTATAGAACCATTTCAGGTGTCCCATCCCACTACAATCTCAGAACTCTAATGGTGGTTGAGGAAACTTTTTGTGAATGTTCCCTAGCCTATCGCACTAGTGGCAGCTCACCCGGGTAAGGTCTTTAGTCACTGACCCTTCCCCTGGACATTCTTCTTTCCACTGGAATGATCAAAATTCTTATATCGATGCTTATTACTCTGGGAATATGTACCTCCTGGTAAACCATTAAACACCATATTTCCTCCACTGGAAGACTCTTTCAGGTTCTCATTAGATATGAGATCCTAATTAACCACTTCTGAAAAGTTATTTATTCTGGAGATATTAACCTTGGACTTCATTTCACATTCAATACCATACTAAATAAACTTTTTTTAGAATCTTCATCCCCCGCCAATGCTGTAAAAAGGTGATGAAAATCTATAAAGCATCCATCGTAGTCCAACACATACATTCTCCCCGAATTCAACCTCATAAAATTAGTTGATCTATCCTACCTGAGTTTCTCAGGGTAAAAGTGATCTCAGAACTTCTCCAGAAATTCCTTCCAATAAAAATTGTCCAACTGCCTGTAACAATTCTAGATGTCCCACCAATACTTCACATGACCCCATAACTTATAAGAATACCTCTTGACTCTCTTCTAAGAAGGAATCTATAAGTGGTTATTGATCAAATTGATAGACTCATTCCAGAAATCAGCTGCCATAGGTCCACCCTCTCTAGTGAAATTCAAAGGGTGCTACAAATAAAACTCTCATGTCAGGTCATACATACTACTCACAACCATCCATGGGTCTCTTTCCATAAGATTCATAAAGCGAGAAAATTTATCCTTGAAATTCTCTCCATCTTCCTCACCAGGCACTATTAGAGCCTCATCTTCCACTATTAGTGGATTGTTTCCAACCATAACCTCATGTATTCCTCTCAAAAAGCTTCATCAAGGAGGAATATCTCTAAAATGACAACACATATCTTAGGAAACATTACAAAACATTATCACATTTATGTAATATAGATTAAAAATAATTCATAACAATTCATTCTCCCAAACCTCGCCATATAGTCCAAATTGAGGTGTTATCACTTCTCTTTACTATCTTGCATCTATGTCGTTGTTAAAAAAGGATGAAAACATTATCCTTATTCAAGTTTCTCATTAAAAACCAATTTTTTATATCTTTAAGTAGTTATAATTTTAAATTTCAGATTAGACACATTTTTCCTTTAATTTCACAATCAAAGAAAATCATTTTAATTTAAAAAACTTACCCAAAACCTATATGTCCCATACGTGCCTAAAAATGATGCATGTTACAGTAATTCCTTACTTACTAGAATAAATAATTCATACTCAACTCTAATTCAATTCTAGACCATTAGTAAAATCTTATAAAATCATAGAAATAATAATCACATCACACAACAAGTTCATCATGCAAGGTGAAATAACATCAAATTCTAACAACAGACAACGATGACAACAATCCCACCCTAGGTACTTGGATTTTACACTCGCAAATCAGTTAGCTAATCCCATGAATGAAATATTAACAAAGTCCCAACTCATTATATTCTTCGTCCTACCTTTTCAAAATAGTAATATAAAATAAAATAAAATAAAACTCCTTTGATAGAACATTGTGATGTCCCGACCTGGGTGCCAAAAACTACTGCCCTGATTTGATTGGTCAAGTGTCCTCAAGAACACCTCCTCATACACTAAAGGCTACCAAATAGTAGTGAGGGTCGAATATGTATAACATGGGGAGACTATACCCTCTTTATAAAATTAGCACATAGAGGAAATAAATTAATAGTAGCTAAAAGATAAAAACCATAACTGAAATAATACCAGTATCACATTATGAACAAAATGGATAAAATAACCAAAACTAAATAAGTAGATATTTTATTCCATTTATGTTTAATGTGTTGCAATGAAAACCCAAAATAACGACACAAACAACTTCCCATGTGGCTCCAAACACCATGTTCAGTTCCCTTAACCATGCTCCATCCCGACTCAACCATCTAACATGGGGGTCGTTCCATTATCCTGACCGGAAAACAATAATTCTATTTAGGTACGAATCAAGCATCCTAGGTAGGGTGTGAGTGAAACTCATTTTTCCACCACCAATAGCATCTAAATCAATATCTCGTCAATAATAGTTTATGTAGTTGTATAATGAATAAAATAAAAGTGATAAAATAAGAATTTTACATAATCAATTATTGTTTATTTAACCACACTAATCCCCCTAGGATCCCAATGACACTAAACCAACAATAACTTCTTTGGACCATGTTATAGTTTGAACTATCCGCAAGGGATATCACATATCACATAAATCATTGGTTTTCATTTATCATTTCAATTAAATTTTAATATCATGGATACTTGGAACCATAGAGCAATGATAAAACATTGGGCCTATAATGCCATGGCTAGAACCCCATGGGTATTTTAAGCATCAGTCAATGTCCACAACCCATTAATTATTCAATCATTCCTAAGATTTTGAAGCAAAATTCTGTGTCCCTCACTGATTATTACATGCATGAATTTGGCCCAAGAACATCATGTCTACCACCAAATGGGTATTTGAATCATTTGTATGGGTCCCACAACCCATTTATCAAATAATCACAAAATTCACAAATATCACATTTAACAAGGTTAAACAACATTAACCCTAATATCAAAATTTAATGTCATGGTATAGTATTTCAATTTATACAAGGTTTATCACTTTAATTCACATGGAATAATATGAAAAATTCACTATAAAAAAATTTATCAATCATTTAATCATGTAAACTATTAACCCTTTAATGTTAATATAACCATCCCATCATTCCAATTATTCAATCAATTCAATGTCCCATTAATCTCCCAACTCTAAAATGCCATCAACTGAACAAATTCAATTTACCTAAATCAACCCATTTTATTATCACACATAAAATCAATTAATCAATTACGTGGTTCCTTTAAATAATTAATAAAATTAAAAAATCAATTTATAATCATTGAAATTGAAATGAAAAATTACATACATGCAATTATAATTCAAGAAAATGGTATTTTCAATTTAGACAGCCTACCTCAAGATTGTTGATGAGCATATGCCAAACGAAAAATCCCAAATTTGATGTGGAATGGCCAATTCCACAATAGAGGAATGGATTTAGAACAAAAAACTAGGTCTAATATCAAATGGATCAACAACCAAGAAAAAATAGATCTAAACCATCACCAATGTAGTAAAACTATCCTCTGTTCAGTGGGATTGTGACATAGGAGAGAGAGGAAACCAAATGAAAATAGCTTATATACTAGGATAGGTGCATATCTATTAATAGTATCTTAAATTCATCATGAATGGAGTTAGTAGGTCCGTAGAATCATCTATGGGACCTATAAAAATGAGAGATAACATTTTGAGTTGAGTAGGGTAGAATGAGGTTGAAAGTTGGGGGTTTAGGAATTTTAAAATAATGTTTTTGGTGATTAATTTAGGCGTTCATGGTATCCTTGGTTGGGTGGACATTTTTCCAAACTATGCGCCTCACTTAGGGGTCACACAGTTACTACTAAGATGGAACATGGTTTGAAAAAACATGCTCGAATCGAGAATTACCCTTCTATATGGGGTTTCACTATTTACTAGGGAAAGAAGCACAGTTTGGGAAAACTGTGCACTAACTATTCACTTCCCAAAACCTCTACAAAATCTATAATTTCACCCAAAAACTCCCCATGTTAAAACCAAAACAAGATATACTCAAAAAAAGAAAAAGGAGTACCTAAAAATGAGATTGAAACACATCCTGAAAAGTTCAGGATCATTCATATTCCTTGTTCCTTTAGAGGTTTCAAGTTCAACTATATGCCTCTCAAGGGAGGTTGTTGTTGTCTTTCCAAATTTTCAATATTAAAGGGTTCTTGAAGTATGTTGTTTTTAGGATTGTAACTTTTGGATTTTTTATATCATCTAAAAATATTCAATGAATAAAATATAAATTATTTTTACAAATAAATTAAATATAATTTTAATCAAAATTATAACTTATATTTTCATTTATATGTGGTTATATAAATTATATTAATTATATTTTAACATAAAGAATTTAATTTTTTTAAATGGGAAGTCTCAGATATTATTTTTATAAAACAATACTAAAGTTAATCCCTTATTGCATAGATATGATATCATATAAATTATTGTTTTCAAATGAATTACTACAATTATGATTAAAAAAAACTAAAAATGAAAAATAGAAGGGAAATTGGTGATAATAGTGATTCAAGATGAATGATAAATAAAATAAGTAAAGGAGTATAGATAGATATAGTGATATAGCATGGTTAAAACAACTTTGGTCCAAATCTATTGTAATGAAACCATCCTATTATTATTTTTATTAAAAAACCAAAGGATATGGGATAAAATATAGAAACATAAATTAGTCATTCAAGATGAACAACCATAAGAAAAAAACTTTTAGAAAAAATTAAAAGAGTAAGAAAACATACACACTAATCATATTTTCTGACTTAAGATAACTCCAAGTCCTTATACGAGCTTTAATAGCATAATAAATAGACAAGAAGAATATACTCATAAGAAGAATGTAATATTATCCACTAGAATACAACACTAGGGTCATTTTTGTTCATTGACAATGAGGAAACATGTTCATGGTAAAATAAAATAGGATGAACTCCAACACTAATGACAAAATTATTATTTTTCATGTTCTATCTCCCTCTCTGGTTAAAAGTAGAGTAATTGGAATATAAAAACATAAATTATATCTCTTTAATGTGGCCAAGAGAAATGATAAGTCTAAGTAGTCATGGATCAATGTGATGACTTAACAGAGATGTATGGTTGTGATCAACTTCGTAATAACCGCTCTTGTATGGTGACAGCCAAAAAGAACTCATGGTAGAAAAGCAAAGGACTAGATCTTATATATAAGGATCTAAAGAGATGATATATAAAATTCACCAATGGAATAAATTGACCATGATTCAGAGTCACTATGATGATATGTTAAGATTACTAATGGGACTAAGGGACCGATACATAAGAGTTACTGGGACAATTCATAAAGTATTTCAGGTCATATAAAAGAATGTGTAATGGTCATCCTAAGACCGATTGATATATAAAGGTCAATATAAATATAAAAGTAACATAATGTAAGGTTCATATAGAAAATATTTAATGATCAACTCTTTTCCATATAGGACCCCACATCGGTGTCACGTGGACCTTGGATAAGACTATAACCAATGGTCCAAGTAAAAACAAAGTAAATAGGTAGTACATGAAATGAACTTTTAAAAAATGAAAAAAACAATAATCTAACCATATAATACTTTCATTTGTAAATAAAAAAATAAATATAAAATAATTAAATCTTCATCATATAAAAAATAAACTAAGGGTGATATCTTTACTCCTAATGTTATTCAAGTAGAATTTTGTTCAGGATATCTAAACAGTTATTAATTTGAGATAAAGTCAAAGCATTAGCCAAAAAATCGATTGAATTTTCATTAGTGTGTATCTTATTCATACACACTATTCAAATTTAAATAACCTATATAATTAAGTAAAAACTAATATCTATAAGATTATATCTACCATGAAATATTATGTTCTTAGAAACATTTAAGGAAGATTGAGAATCAAAGTGAATTATAATGTGAAAATTTAAAAATCCAAGTTCTATAATCTAACCCTTAATCTAAATTGATTTTGTGATGACCCTTTTCTATGATATATACTTATAATCAGTGATTGAAAGTGTCATGAATGATTACATATTTCATTTTTATGAAATTTTTCATCAAAAATAAATGAAAAAAAATCTAGACTTTCTAGTATCAATATTTTCAAAATAATCAGTGTCTGGAAAACCAGTCTGTAACACCCCAAGATTTTATAGTGTGTTATTTCTTTAAAATAATTCAATAACTTGCACTGCACACAACACCGAGTGAAAGCGCACAATGACTTACCAAACTAGCCATTATGAATAGTAATACCTACTTTTTGAAATTTTATAAATTCTATCCCTCAAAATGGACTTCATTTTTGGATTTGTAATATCAAAATTATCCTAGGGTGAAATTTCGGTACTTTTCGGATAACTTTAATGTTTTGATGAATAGTGAAAATTACTAAATTTTAATTAAAAACAACTTTTTTAATCAAAATAATTAATAGTGATAAATTATGAATTTGAGTGGTTTTAAAGTATATTTAGAATATATTTTTACCATTTAATATAATTTTGTTCATTGGACAAAATTTTTCAATTATACCGGACATAAACAAGTGTTAGTCTGTTGATAGTTATTATCTCTTAAAAACACGCTTTTTGTTTTAACAACGGGAATTAATTTTAAATTAATTTCTGCCACTTCTTTGTTTAGAATTTGTAAAAATAGATTCCATATTTGTAATCAGGATTTTCAAATTGTGTAAATAGTTAAATTTATTTTTAGACATTTTGAATAATTACTTCGGTAAATATTTTATTTACCATGGTTAGGGGGAAAATCCGGTAAATAAGGGTTAACAAATAATATTATAATAATACTAAATTACCCTAAAACGTGTCCTAGCCTTATTGGTTGATACATGTTCGACCATAGGCATCTTTGGGTCGATTTTGGGACCCTATGGAGCCACTTTTAGGTGATACGGACACTTTATTTTAATTAAGTTAAAATGAATACAAAAATGACACAAGCATATATCTTTTAGAAAAACAATTTTTACATAGGGTTATATATGTTGTATTTTCGACTATAAATATTCATTAGAAATATGAAAATATTTAATACATAATGATAGTTTATTTATAATTTTTATAGATTACATAATTTAATTTATTTATGACATAATGATGATGTAGTAATTACCATAACAGTGAAAATTTAAAATAATTGATATTATAAATACCCAAATAAATATAATATGAGACTTTTTAGGAATTAAAATAATTTTCTAGGATAATATGACCTATTAGGATTGATTTAATTAACGTTTTTCTAAGTAATCATTCTGTTATGAGTTTCACAAAAATCAACTATTGAATAGTCTCAAAATTGACATAAAAGAGTTTTCAAAAAAAATATTATATTATTAATTGATATTAAATTCCTAAAAATATAAGGTTCGTCAAAGAGACTTATATCATGATAGTGGTATCATTAATGGACCACTTGGGAGTCGCTTTGATGTATATAGTAAGTTTATTAACTATATAATATAAAAATACAAAGTGACATGGTAAATGTCAAACTAAATAACTAAGAGTTAAAACTAAAAGATAAGGTTAATATAGTAACCCAAACCTGTATAAATTCTATTGGTTGAATGTTTTTCGACCTATCCTCACTTTAAACTTTTAATAATCAAATTTTGAGCCACTAGAAACCTAATATGAATTTATTATAAATTACTATTTCTAGCTTTTCCAAAGGTGCCCCTCACCCCTCTTATAAAAGGGCACTCCTCCTTCTAATTTCCTCACAC
The DNA here is from genome assembly GCA_963277665.1 of Viscum album. Classification (NCBI taxonomy): domain Eukaryota; kingdom Viridiplantae; phylum Streptophyta; class Magnoliopsida; order Santalales; family Viscaceae; genus Viscum; species Viscum album. The sequence goes on from OY728123.1 coordinate 1,346,555,585, forward strand.
CTTAAAAGCATTTTGGTTCAGCCAAACTCTGCCCAAATACTCTCCCAACTTCCCTCACTACAACCTAGAGGCTTTAGTTTGATCATAAAGCCAACCTAAGGAGCCCTTTTGATCAAATCAAAAGGAAGAACCCGAAGAAGAGGTAATGATTTCACCAACTTTTTCCAAGTTCCTTTCTTCTTCCACTTCTTCTTCCATTGTTATTACCATTATAAAATATTAACTCCAGTATCATATATATACTGTGATGTTATTATAAATATGGTACAACCATATTCAGTATTCTATCCACCCATTGAATAACATGTCACCATACGTGCGTACGTACGGCTTACTGTCTCCACGTCGTGGTGTAATTGTTATTCAATATATTAATATTTGGATGGGTATAATAATGATGTTTAACTCATGTAAATAATAAATATAACATGTTAATGATATTGTATATATGATATACCATCGATTTATATATTATTTTAATATCAAAAGAATGATATTGTCGCTCGTGCGTACGTACGGACTACCGTCTCCACGAACGCGATGAGATTCATTCTCCATCGTATCCATTCAAGTATAATTATCATTTGATGATTTAAAAATAATTTTTAAGGACTTGATATTATTCTGTATATGAATAATATACAAACCATCCATGACAAACATGGATTATGTAACAAAACATATAAAATAAAATGAGTAAGTTAACACCCGAAACGACAATAATACTAAGATATTACTAACAAAGAAATGTTAAAAGATCATATATGATATCATATGAATATATATGATTCATTTATAATTTAATAACAATTATTTCACTATTATACAGGAGTTTAACCTATCCCAACCAAGGAAAAGTACAAGGTAACGGTTTATTTCACAATCTCTTCATTATCCGAGGTTGTTTATACGTAATTATCTACTGGGATCTCTTTATCATTGACATCCATGTTCCTTAAAAATGTTTTTAAAAACATTTTTACTATTTAATAGACAACGGGTTAAAGTAATTTATACCCTTATGTGTTTTGAAAGGAATCTTTCTGTCGTTTTCCAAACAAGGCACTTTTATCCTTTTCGACAAATTTAAGGTAAGAATGTTTTTTTAACTTATACGGTGGGTGCGGCTATTTACCGCCATTATAAAATTTTCAAAGCTTCCCTTACAAGATTATAAGGATATTTTCAAAGTAAATGTTTTATTTTATAATTATGTGACTTTTAAATGATTTCAAAATGAATATTTTAATAATTTATGAAAGGTACTCTTTATCAAAATCAGAATTTTAAATGTTTTAATGATTTATCTTTCTAAATCTTTTTAATTAATATCCTTGTTTTCAAAATGATTTGAAATTAAATTTAATTTCAAAAGTTTCAAAGTGGTATGGGACACTTTGATTAAAAAATCTATTTTAAATGACTTCCTTTCTAAATTGTGTGACTTTTCAATGATTTCGAGAAAAGAGATATTCCTCTCAAATGGTTTTGATTTCATCTATGTCAACATCCTTGTGGGATTTTAAGCTTATTTGAAGTTGATTTATTATGATACAAAACTTTTTTATTCTATTGAAGGTTTTGTGATATGTTTTACTATAGATGTGTTATTTTTATACCATTCATGGTTTATGAAGAAAGTATTGACATTTCGTATGCTAATTTTAATACGAATGTTTATGTTATGTTTAAACCTATTCATATGGGAATGAATTGGACTTAGTAAGTGACGGGTGGAGCCCGCTATAGCTCCTAAATGCATCGGTAGGTCTCATGAGACAAACTAGTGTCTTGGCACAAGGCCTTGGCAAAATCTTATTGGTATTCTTGGCATGAGGCCTTGGCTATGTGGTTATGATAGTCTGGCATTATGCATTCCATCATTATGAAAGTGGTTGTTGATATTTCATGTGATTATTCGATTATTAGAAACTCCATGTGAATAAGTAAATGGCATTATTTCATTTTACTTTTTCCATACTATGTCGAAGTTCAATTTTAAAAGGCTTTTGTTTTAGTTATACATTGCCTTAAATGTTTATTCTTATTTATGAAAGTTTCTGCTATATTGTTATCCTTACTGGGAATTTGAGCTCACCCCTTTTCTATGTTTTATTTTTCCTAGGAAGTGAAGAAGTAAATTATGAATGACCTTCAGGGATATTATGTGGGGATATGAGTGTGGAATATGGAGACAATATGTTATTGTAGTAGTTTTTCACTTTATGATGTAATGTAAGACTTATGAATATATCTAGTGTTTCCAAGGCTACTAAACCAATCGGTCTTTCGAGATTTGATCTTTCTTTTGATCATGCCAATGTTATGAAGTAATGCACCGACTCTGGGTAACTAGGGTCGGGGCGTTACACAGTCGAAAAGTATCTAGAACATAAATTCCTACCATGAAATATTAAAAAAGAACTAGTAGATAAATTTACCTTAATATCCACTTAAGGGATTTCTAATTTGGATTACCTAAATTTTCCACAAACTTTATCATTGTATAAATATAGAGGGCTACATCAAATCCATTGTTTATAATATCATACATAATGCTACCCATAATGTTATCATGTGTAATTTTAATCATAAATTCAATATCAACAATAATGGTAGGTAAATAAGACAATGACAGTCTAAAATGATAATAAAAAATAATGGTTAAAGGTTTTACTAAATCAAACAAATATCTCTTAATAAATTTAAGCATATAGGCATGAAGAAACAAATAAATAAATCTTTGTCTTTTATCCCTTATAATTTACATACCTAAAATGTTTTAAGAAAAACATAATTATTTCATTTAAATATATGTGTTTAGTTTCAATTTAACATGCGTGGTCAATTTCATATCAATACATAATAAGTATATCATCGAAATACATAAGAAAATAAATCTTATAACTTGTGATGAATTTAAAGTGAAAATATATATCATTATTACTCATATTGATATCATTTTACAGTTTAAATGAATTTGACTTTATATACCATTATCATGAAGTAGGTTTTAAAACATAAATAGATTTATTTAATAAAAATCTTCTTTATATATGAATTCAATATTATAACTACTATGAGGCTTTATGTTCATTTTCTAATCAAGATAACCATGTAAGAAAGTAGTTTCAACATTGTTTTAGTCATTATAAAGATAAAATAATTAGTAAAATAAAGTATGATTCTAATCTAATAATGATTAACTATAGGAGAAAATTTTTAGAATAATCTACACCTTCTCTTTTAAGGAAACCATTATCCACTAATCTGGATTTAAATTTGATTCTATTCTCCATAGAGTTTTCATCATTTCTATTAAATGTATACTTATAGTCTATCATCTTGGAAGTAGGTTTATTATTTATAGTGTTCTAGGTATGGTTAGTTTTAATATTTTTCATTTCATATTCCTTGGTATAAATACATTTTTTAGAGTTGATGATATTAAAAAGCTGTTTGTAACTATTTGTATTATCACCATCAAGATCCTAGGAAACATGGAAAATAAAGGAAGCTATATCAATATAGAAAAACCTAGAAGAATATCTGATAAATCTCCTATATCTATCCCTTGTGAGCTCGTAGTTCCAAATATCATTAGGACCACTAGAATCTGAAACATTATCAGAATAAAAATCCAAAGCCTATTTAGGATTAGAAGTATAGGGAGGAGTCTCAACATGATACTCAGATTAAAAAAGATATTCCAAATAAATACCTCTCCTTTGGGAAGTTTCACTACGGTCATCGGTGGGATATTTTTATCTAGTATAAGTCGACTCATGGAATACTAAATCTCAACTTACAATACATTTCTATAATATAATTTTTTCTACCCAAATCTTATAGCCTTTCACCACCCTCTAGATACCCTATGAAGATACACCTAATAGCCTAAGGATCAATATTATCAGTATGAACATGAGTATAAGTAGAGTGATAAAACACTCTTCAATGACTATAGGATAGGGTTAGATTCATAAATATGTCTTATATAGTACTAAAATGGTTGGAAAAGTATGTTCACCAATTAATAAATTAAATAGTTGTAATGTAAAACTTATACTAATAGTATTTGGGTAGTCCTAATCATGAAATCATACTAAAAACCCACTCATGAATAGTGTGGTTCATGCATTTAGCTAGACCATTCTTATATAGAGTATAACTCATATTATGGTTCATATTGACCCCCTCAGACTCACAAAATTTGATAAACTCGGTTGATATGTATTAAAGGCCATTTCTAATCACCATGAAAATAAATTTTCTCCCATATTTTTTTCCATTAATTATTTTCATGTCTTAAACACCTCAAAAACACAAACTTATTTCATAGTGCATAAATCATGACTTTCCTAAAAACATCAACTGTGAATTTCATAGAGTATGAGCCTTCATCATGGGAGGAAGTCTATGTATATCCACACAATTCATGGTTTACACACTCAAGTGTGTATCTTTCTTTAAAGTTACACATGTGACAACTAACTCCCTTATAGTTATTAATAACAAATTATTCATCGAATTATAAGTAACTCTATGTAACATCTATAAGAAGACCCTATCTACTCAAATCCACTAAAACCTTAACACTCGAATGCCCCATTCTCTTATTCCAAATCATTATGTTTTCACTCTTAGTGATATAAGTCTTTATAAGCTAAATATAATGATTACTTATATTTAAGGCACACAATCTATAAACTAAGGTACCCTTAATGACCATAGGAGAACCATTAGAGATTTTAAGGAAACCAGATTCTAACTTGTAGGTAACCTCCCCCCCCCCAATAGAAAATATATAATGATATAATATTCCTATGTAAATCTAGAACCCATGTCAGACCTAATAATTTGACAAAATAATGGTCACCAATCTCTAACATAATAGAATCCCAACTAATGACCTGACACGTCTTTTTGTTCCCCTATAAAACCTATCATTCAGATCCCCCATCCAAATAAAAATAGAATTCATATTCGGAAGCATGTTTAAACAGTATCCTAAGTATAAAACCCACTCATATTTTAGAATTTTTCTTTAGCCAATGGCAACTCCTCAGCACTATCAAAGTCAACATGTAACGACCTATAATTTGATCGATGGAATATCCCTTCTTATAATTATGCCATACACTATAAGGCATATACATCACATGTAGAAACCCAAAAAAATTATTCTAATACATGAAAAATAATACATTATTCAGTAACTAAACCAATAATAATTCCAAATATTATAATGGAACAATAAATAGAAAATAATAGAATAAGAATATGGTAATTTATATCTAATCGATCCACAAGAATGAACACACTCACAAATAAAGATGTAGAAATAATACATAATTTCAATAATATAATATTCATTTTGAATATGAAATTATATATAAACATTAGATAAAATATAATTTAATTAAGAATTAATGTAAAAATAGGTATTTATAGGAAGTAGGGAACTCATATGATTGTTATAAATATGACCATTAGAATAGAAATTTGACTATTAAGAATAGTAATCTAACCATTATAATAGTATCCTCACCTATGTAAATGTAAAATAATATTTAGGTATCTTATAAAATAAAAATATGATATATTTGTATCATCTTACAAGTAAATAAAAGTTTTAAAATTGATAAATTATGTGTTGGTATTTTTATAAAATGTAAATGTTTTATATGTAATTTTATAATGTACATAATGATTTAATAGAAAATTTAATTTCAAAAAATGAAATAAACTTTTATTATTATTTTTTACTATAATTATAATAAAAAATTAGATCATAATAAATTTTCTAAAGGATTATAAAATTGATTATAATATTAAAATCGATGTTTTTCAAATAAATGATGATTTTATTTAAAAAAATTTCAGGTTTAGAAAATTATTTTCAAAAAATGGATTAAATTTTCGAAATCTAAAAATCCAAAAATGGTCAAAGTGAAATTTTGGTATTTTTCTAAAATATTTGAATTTTTCGTGAATAGTGAAATATGGTAATTTAAAGTAATTAACATTATAAGATAAATACATGAATTTTTTATTCATGGATTATGAAATATCAAATTATTTTGAACTCAAATGTAGAATTTACTATATATGGTCATAGTAATAAATATTACTAATAGTATTGATCCAAAATAATAAACTAATGAATATAATAATCAAAAACACCCCACTCCTCCCCTTATAAATTTCCCCCTCACCACCCATTCTCCTCAAACCATATAAGCCTTAAAGATTTCAAAATATATTTCAAACCCTAACCTACCCACCCACAACTCGTCCAAGTTATACAGGTCTAACCAAAATTCCAATCATGTGTTCATTAAGGGTTTCCTCTAATAAGTGATATTCAAGATGTAACATTCTCAAACTACCTCTTTTAATTTCTTTTATTTTTCTACCTTCCTTTCACCTCATTCATCCAACATATTATAATTATTACACTATAATGTATATATTTAAATTTTATATTTATAATTGAATATATTATATCCAACCCTTTCCTCATCTCCTATTAATCAAAGAAAAATGAAACCATTGTCCATATTATGTTAGTTTACCACCTTCTTATATGATGAGTTTTTGTTTTCCAATAATGAATTAATGAAAGGGTTTTATTATCTTATAATTGATTATAAAGATATAATTATGTATATTATATTTGTTCTTATATTGTTAAAATTTTATGTGGAAATAACATTAAACAAAACCAAACTAGTTTGAGATAGTCGGAGAAACTGAAAAAAAAGTCCACATTTTTCATTAATGTTTTATCAAATGAATTATCCACATTTTAGGAAAAAAATGAAATATAGGGACATTTAAGATTATTTAATTTCTTTAATACCATTTCATTTAGCTTCTGGATTAGTATTCACATTTTAAATGAACTTCTATGATTATACATAAGTGAACCAACCATGAAATAATAAAATAAATGCTCCTTAAAGAAAGAAATTAAAATTTATAACTCATCAAAATGGCCATAAATGAACTTAATAAAAATTTTATAAATAAAATATATATGTGGAATTGGTTTTTAAGTAAGTAATTAATTAATATAATTTTATTATCCTTGATATTAAGATCAAGTGTAGAATGCATTCTAACATAAGGTAAGGAATATCTCTAAACTTCCATATTTCTTTTTGGATACGCTATGTCTCTATCTTTGCATCAAGTTATATCTTCCTTATTATTATATAATTTAACTATATTATTTATATATTTTATATATATATATATATCTATTATAATTGAACTTTCTTTAATGGGGAAATACATGTTTTAAAAGGTTCCATTCACAATTCCTCTCGATAAGAAAACCTAATTAAAGGGAACTTCTCTGTTTCTTACTAATTTTTGAGAACACTCTATAACATATTTTAAGCCACCAACATTTTAAAAAATAACTCATTTTATTATTAAAACCCATTTTATTTCATTTATAGTTTCATGGAAATAATTATGACTTTGTCTTCATTAAATACTCTTCGTTATTTTCTGTTAAACTAAGATTATGTGACACATTTCAAAAGTTTCCTAACCAATCTTTTCAATGTTTTCAAATAAGTTGGAAAAACAATTCATGATATATTCTTATATATACTTAATTAATTTCAAAGAATTATTTAAAACCTTTATTTCATGGATACCATTTTGATATAACCTTTGGTTATTCCATATAGCATCATTATAAAACTCGTTTCTTTCCATGGGTAACCATAATGTTTATTATATATGTTTGATTTCATTATGTGTAACACATATTAATGTACATGTAATAATGGGTGCACCAAAATAGAACTCAAATTCATTGGGTGTTTTTTTAGTATCATAATACGTTATGTATTGGATTAAAAATTAAACGTATTCCATTATGGGAATCTATTTTCCATCGGATATCGACTCAGCAGTCATCCTTGACTCGTGTTTTTTGTTATTTTATATATTACTACCATATTTATATATTTATATGATAAATTTATTACATATTCTATATGTTATGCCTCCAAATGTTTATTCATGATTTATTCCTTTTAAGTTAGCATGCTATGCCTTCTGACTCATGTTCCATGTCTCACTTCCATGTTTATTACCTTACTTGGATTTTTAGATAACCCATTTTGTCTATGTATTTCCCATTTTATACTATGAAGTCTTAAGATATAAAAGGGATTAAGGTTATCATTATGGATATTAGTAAAAATATTTTTTATTCTAGTTTTATGTTTTATAATTATATACCTAGCCTTCTAATGATACTATGATTTTCAATCCTTCGTTTGTATTTAATAGAAATTTATGTTTCAGATCATATAATAATATTTGTAAAAGGAATGGATTTATAAATTTTTTTCATAGGATGGTCTATTAATTTCTAGGGATTAGTACTAGAAATCATTATGATGAAACCTTGGTATAAGTCTATGAATAGGAAATGATTTCAAGGATAACCTAAATTGAAACTTTGGGAATCATAAATTATAAAAAAAAAATTCATTTATAAGTTATCCCTTATATTTTCATAGTTCTTTTTTATATTCTAATTAGATAAGTATTAAATCCCCCTAATTTATTTTTTATTTTTTTATTTTATGGTGGGAAATATGAGAACCTGATCCAACAACTAGTGTGATAGGAAATGTGATGATTTTCATAATGAGATGTCAATCTTGATGGGAGTGGGACCTCAAAACATCATGATAGTACTTACTCGACTAGATCATGTTATTAATAATAACTTGAATCAGTTATAACTCCCTACTTCTCCTTTGAAAAATCGTGTTACAGTTGAATAATTTATATGAAAAATTCCTCCTATCATTAACAGATCTTCTAATCCTTTCATCGCATAAAAATGAATTTACTCAATTGATAAGATATTCACTATCCTCTAGTTCTCAAAAGAAGATAAATTCATGTTGTATATATGCAATTTTTATGGGGAAGATGATTAGTGGTGTAAACTGATCAAGAACATGAATTCAGAAGGGGAAATTTATTCCATGGAATGGGAAGGATTCAATAAAATAGTTTTCGATAAATATTTTCCCCAAACTCCACATCATAAGATAGAGAAAGAGTTTCATAGACTCAATAAAAATAAATATGAGTCTATTGGGGTGTGTGAGTTATCATGAACTAGCCTGGGTACCCTTGTAACCCAATAACTGAGCCTGTCCTGACATAGCCTGAAGGGCATTCCTGGTCCCCATGGGTTGGCGACTATCACCTAGCATTATACAATATGAAATTAGGAATGAATTTTCCACAAAAACAATATAATAAATAAAAAAAATCTATATACATACAAGAGAAAATATATAGGGAGAAGTATACTAGAAGTAAAAAAAGTAAAAACTACCCAAAGTACTATAGGAAAGTACAAAAAATAGTATAATTTTCCAAGTCTTGATAGATGAAACTCATCAATCCCCAGGATCAATGACTACTGACACCTCTAATTGTTGCCTTACCCTTTCTCAAACATGGAATGAGAGAATCTAAAAACACCCTTAGGAATAGGTATGGTGTGATTTGAAAACCCAATAGGGTCTCACCAAGGACTCATTAATAAGATTCTAACATTCAATTAGAAAAATAAATATTTCAATTTTAAATAAAAAGGTATGTATGTTCAAAATAATATTCAAAACAAATCATGATTTACATTTAAATGGATTGAAATTTTTAAAAAATGGATTAATGAACATATTATATAAAATAGTTTATATAAATTCATAAGGCATGTAAAATTGTTTATAACAATAATGGAAAATAATTCAATTACAATAAAAAATAGCACCATGGCCAAGTTCCAAAAGGTGTGATATTTTTAAGATATGGGGCTCCCTCACACTCAAATAGTTTTCATATAAACATTTTTATACTCACATACCTCTAATACTAACCAAATAAGACTCATCATCGTCCCCTCAGGAATGTGACCTACTGAATTTATGTATTATTTTTATTGTAAATCGAAGATTATTGTCCAAATAACTCACGAACTACCTAGTCTTTCATATCCTCTGATAAATAAAATTGTTGGTAATTTATTCAAGACTTCTTAAAATTAAATTCACCCCATTCTCCAATTTCAAATATTGCAATTTATATTTAAAAATAGAAACCGTTTTTTTAATCAATTAATGCCTTTTTTCAAGATAAAACCATTAAGTTTCCACCAAAAAACTTTAATCCATTTTATCAAATAAAATATGAAATCAATTTCATCAAATCAATTTTACAATTAAAAATCAACAATTTAAATTTCATAGTTTTCCATCCAATTTCCCAATCCAACACCAATTCAATGTAATTGATGGATTTTCCCAAATTCATGCCAAAATCAATTTAAAATACACAATTCAATGGAATTAATTTTTTAATAAAATAATTGAAATAAATTTTTCAAGAAATGGAATTTAAATAAAACATTTTAATTTAAATCATGCAATTTAGGGTTAATCAAAATCATTCATCATAACGGAAAAACCTACCTTAGGATCATAGGATCTTCAAACACAAATCCCTAATCAGGAAACTTCTAATAAAGAACATCAAAAAAGAAAATCTGACACTAAACCCTAGATTAAAGATCTAAAATAGAGTATATTATATTATCCAATAACAATTAGATCTATAAAACCCTAAGGAATAAATAGAAGAGTGGAAGAAAGAGAACAGAAAGAAGAAACCTACTATGAAGATATTGAATGATGTTTTCTAAGTTTTGATCCACTTTAAAAGGGTGTAAAGGGTAAGATAACCTCTTGGGAGCCTCTCTATAATACGAAATTACAATAGGTCATAATAGGTCTATTGGGTACTTTAAATGGGGATTTCAAAACTTTTTAAATTAATTTTTAGATTAAAAATCCCTAGATGAACAGTTAGCTGGGAAGGGGTACACTGTTGGAAAAACCATTTTCCCTATCTATGAACCCCTCTTTATGGGGTTTCATGGTTTATCATTTGTATCTACATGGTTTTTTCAACCGTGTGATAACCATGAAAATCCCCACTGCCTGGGTTATCACGGTTTTCACTAGTAGGGTGCACGATTTAGGAAAATTGTGTACCGATTGTACACACCACAAAATCCCTTCCAAATTTTTAAAATATCACTTGAAACTCCCTTTAATGAAACCCAATAAAAGCATAACAAAAATATGGGCTTATAAATACCTATAATAGAAACATGATGTTACAACCTCCTGGCCATATAAGAGTTTTGTCCCCATAAATCCTATTAAGAAGTTTCTATGTCAAAAGGATGGGTCCACTCTTATCTCATTAGTGACTCCCTCTCCCACGTCTCATGGGAATTATAATTGTACTAAAATATAACTCAAACAAAATGTATCTTCCTCCCATTAATCACCTCTGTTTTAGAATAAACTATCCTAACCGGCTGCATAGTCATGGAGAAATTAGTTTCAACCTCAAGATCACTCCATCTCTAAACAAGAGATGGATCAAAAATATATTTCCATAGATAAGATAAATGGAAAACATTATGTGCCAACATATTCTATATATGAAGTGATAAATGGTAATAAAATTTTACCAACAACTCCAAAACTTCAAAAGGTCCCCCAAAACAAGGCACAATCTTCACTTTCCTCCCAATACGTCGATGACCCAAATGGGTTTAAACCTTCAAGAACACCTAGTCACTAGTAGAAAATTATAAATGTATATGATGATGATAATTATAAGACTTATACATACTCTATTCCATCAAAATTCTCAAAAAATAAACTAAATCTTTGATTTCATCCCTTAAACCAACCTAGGTCTAACCAAGGAACTTTCCAAAAACAATGACCAATATATTAGAGATCTACTATGTTGCCCATATATAGCCTCAAAATTAGTCAATCTGATCACAAACTAATAACTATAAATATAAGAAAACACAACTATCCCTAAGTGACCATCTCATTCTCCACTAATGTTAAAGAAACAAGGATGAATGAAATCCTCAAGAATCTATATATCTCTATTTTTTTCATATGAATTTGGATGGTTTTTCATACTCAAACAAACCTAAGAATCTAGTGCCTCTTGACGGCCACTCGCTACAATAAAATAATCTTATACCAATGGTTCCAAAATATTGGTAAAATCCCCAAAACTGTTGGAATATTCTACCCCAACAGTTCAGTGAACCATTGGGATGTGAGGTGTGGGGATATCCATATCTCAACGGTTCAACTTAAATCATTAAGATAGGTTGCCTAGATTTTCAAAATACCAATAGTTTAGTGTCACATCTTGGTGATTTTCTATCACAACAGTTGATAATCTTGTATTTATACAACTAGACCAATGATTTTTAATCATTGTTATACACCTATTTCAATGGTTCATGGTGAATTGTTGACATAGATCGGGCGGTATGGGTATAGACCAATGGTTTAACAACTGTTGGTATACCGCCTACAGCACACTACTCTATTCCAATGGTTTCATTTAAAACATTATCATATATTTATACCAACGGTTCTCAAACCGTTGGTATACACTACTCAATCTATATACCAATGGTTCATATAACCATTGGTATTTTCTCTTCTCTGCAAAAAAAATATTAGGAACCTCTACTAGCCTACCAGAACCTGTAAAAAGGGAAGAACCTGTAAAAAATCAATGAGATTTATTTGGACTAAGTGATAAAAATTGCATGGTTAGGTGAAAATAAAAGGGATTATTTATTGTTAATAGGGAGTATAATTTTTTTTAAAGAGAGTTAAATTTTACGGGAATAGATTTAGTTTCACATCTAGGTAAGAAGATCCATTTTTCCCATTCAATAAAGGCAACCTCAAACTATTGGAATTAAAGGTATGTTTGGTTAGTTACATGTTATGAATAGGATCATAATGAATAATTTCTATCATATTGGATTTGTTCATACACACAATGCACTTAGTTTCTTGAAATAATCACTTTAAAAATATCATGAATTATAAAAAAACTAGTCACGTGAAAAAAATAGAAAGTACCCTCCCATCTGTGGAAAGGAGAACACTTATAAAGGTGGAATGACATATGATGTGTGAAATAGTTAGAATTATTTATCAATTATTAGAAATGGTGTGACAAATATGTGTTTTCCTTCAACAGGTGGACTTGAGAGCTCTTCTGATACTGATAGAACATGGTACCTGAGTTAATGTGCTGGTGAGGACTTGTAATAATAGGCAGACTGGGATTCAAGGAACGTTCCAAGAATATCATAGAGTATTTGAGTTCATCATGAGGTAATTATTTATTTTTTGGGTATGAGACTGATTTGAGTCTCAAGGAATCTAGTGTATTCCCTGGTGTAAGATATATGAGTACCAAGAGGACTGGAATTTTTCACTTGGATGGTGAGACATTTTTCAGATGGGGGTATAGGTCCTGAGTGACTAGAACCTTGTACCTATCTAGGGAGTTATGATATGGACCAAATTCCCATATTGTTACTTTATACACATGTTGGGTGAAAAATTCTAACAAGTATAGTGATATATCTTAAGGAATGACCACACCTTGAGTGATAAGGTTTTGGAAGGATCCTTACTTGAGTGATAATGAAGTTATAAAATTATAACATGATATCTAACCCAATCATGATTGATAAGGTAGTGGTCAAGATAATTTCATCACCTTGAGTGATAAGGATCTAGATGAACCCAACCATGAGTGATAATGGAGCGTCTGTAATGTGGTATTAGACCTACCATGGTTAATATGGTATTAATTTATAAAATGGATTTACATTGATCATAATGTATTAACATGGATGTTTGTTGAGTGATAAGGTTGGTATGTGATATATAGTGGCATGAGACACCACCTTTAGTAGTATTGTTGATGTTGGGAGTTGATTGATGACATATATTGAGTGATAAGAATTATTCTAGGGCTTGGATACAAGAATCTATCCTACACATTCAAGTTGTGGTTGAGTAATCATTGATACTACCTATTTAGAGTATTTGTTTATAGGATGAGTTTCATGTATGATGGTACAATGATATAAGTTTTTTGTTTAGAATAAATGTATCTATGGTTGGGTATCATGGAAACCTATTTATCACACGATGACCAAATACACATGGAGTCTTGGTGTCCTAGTTGGAACAGGACATCTGACATGATATTTGTGTCTATTTATTTTTACAACATTTACTTTTCTCAGGTATAAATCTATATGTAAAAATATATTAGTGTCTCTTTGTGATATTCTAATTTCATATATTTCTAACACCTAGCATGATCAAACTGGTATGCATGTAGATATTATAATAGTTTTATTGATCTAAGAAAAAATTTTGTACTGGATTGGTATGGAGTAGCTCAATAGGGATTAAAGGTGGTGATATTAGGCGGTGATTGAGGATGGAAATAGAGCTATTGTGTATTTTTTTTATGTGGGTCATATTGGTGGGAAATTAGTTTATGTATTACTGTCTGCATTCACATGGTTTTTATTATAAAATTATGTTTTTCAGATGAGAACACCAATAAAATTGAGATATATGTGTGTGTGTGTTTTCTATTTTCATGAACATCTATGAATGGTGTGGATCACACCAAGCTTATATTTCAATATAGAAGAACTGGATGTTGCAATGTTGTGTAGGTATCTCCCATTATCATAAAGGACTCATAGAATATATTTGACTGTGTGTGTGCAAGCCATTTTTGTGCACAACTATGAATGGTGTGGATCACACAAGGCTTCTATAATCTTCTATTTACTCTCAAAGTTTCCATGCAAAGAACATGTTTTTGAATTCAAATAAATATACTAAATAAGAATCCAATAATATTCACTACAATTTTCAATCAACTTCTTCATGTTTTTAGTCATCATCTATTGAAAAATATTAACTATCAATCCACATAATCTGCAGATATCTCCTTTTAAATCCACCACATAAAATATCCAAATATCATATGAGAATACCTCCATTTTAATTCTCCACATTGTCCATAACATTGGAAATATTTTAAAACTACAACTGAATATTTGTGGCATAAATAACTCAATCAAAATTTCCTTTTATAATCCTAAACCTCATGACATAGAAACTCATTTATGAATTTTTTTTCCAATCAAAATTCTTTTAACCTTAACACCAATTAATGAAACAACACCTATTTATGCAATATTACCTTCAAAACGTCAGACACCATAACCACATGGCCATTTTCTCCACTACAAAATTTTGATACACCAAAACACCCAGCATTCCAAAAATTATCTGGGAAATGACATAGAGATCTCTCTAGAATCTTTCTATACTTATCTATACATAGGTCCACCACAGTGAGCTGAATTCTTTAAGTGAGTGTCCCCACTATAACTCTTTTCATTTGAACATGGGAGAAATGTTTCAATATGAATATTAAAATGAAGAGGCACTAAATCGTATTAATTGGTGGTGGTAAGATGAATCTAATAGTGGGGAGAACCATAAGCCTGAAATCTGTTATACAATGACACCATAAGTGTTTTTAGATATATGGGCTTAGTTAAACATCCAAATGGGTGTCCAAGAGTTCAGGAAAACACTCCAAATGGGTTTCCCCATAACATAATGTCACAAAGAACATGATAGAACAAATCAATTATTTAATATACTATAAAAAGGGATCACCAAAAGGTTGTAGTGAGTGGCATAATGAAACAACATCTGAAGGGAAAAAATAATGGAAAATAATAATACACCTTACAAAAACCATTTAAAAATTCATTCACTTTTCCTAAACATGGAAATTTCATTTATAATATTCAAAGGGTTAAAAAGAAAGTGTCATGGTCAAGGCATATTCCTACTCAGGTAATGTCATTTGAGTTAAATGAGTATGATAATCCAATTTATATTTTTTAAAGAAAACAAAAACTAACTATCCACAAAACAAACACCAACAAAAGGCATATATAAAACTCAAATCAATTCTAAATATGATACAAATAACTATCACTTCTTTTTGGTTTTGAAGATGGTACACCTCCATTAGAGGGGTTTATTATAAAATCATTGAATTTATCTATCACACAATTCATTTAATTATATTTAATATTTATTCTAAAACTCATTTAGCACAAATCAAATGAAATAAGTTAAGAAAATATATCAACATAACTATCACTGTGAGTTTTTGCAGACAGTGCACCTCCATTAGAAGGGTTTTATTATAAAAATATTACATTATTTATCAAATGAAATAAGTATATTAAAGAACACTTATTCAAGATATTCTATTCAATATTATTAAGTATAATTAAGAAAGAAGATAAATTAAATTTAAAGAATTCTTGAATTAAATAGGCTAGGAGAGGGACCCTGCATCAAGGTAGAACCAAGCTATCCACTTCTTCTCTTGGAGCATTATAACTAAAATTTGCTACTCCCCCACTGGGCATATGCTCCTTCACACACATACAAGGACACATATCCCCTATGCACACACCTGTATGGCCATGAGCATGTGCAAGGGGATCCTTGAACGTATAATTATATGCATATACCAGTCTCCACTCACCTGTGTATACATTTATATATATATATATATACATTGGTACACCTATCCCCATATGTGCATAATCACTACCATGGTTGACTATACACATAACGGGGGAACCCACATACATATAATTACTTACCTAAGCACATACAGGCGAGTCTCCATTGACCTGGTGACTCTAAACCAATGATCAGGGATGAATGCACTACACAAAGGACACAACAACCCGTTTTCCATAGAAAGTAGTAAAAGACCTAAGTGTACAATGATATAAAGAAAATAAAATAAAAACTAAACTAAAATATACCTATCTTATGTTAATATACATGTCATTGCCCAATATATACGGACCACAACACCCCACATGTCAAGTCATGTTCTTACAAGCAAGGGGGAAATGTATCCATGTTTCAAAATGATACTATAATATAGTACATTCCAATTAATTAATAATTACTCTTATTATAAATGGTATATAATTAGATTGTCTTGAGTTTTAGATTAGTTTTTTTTGTTCGATACAAGTTTGTTTGGTACATTTCCATTAGATTTAGTTTGTCTTGTTTTTTGTTTATATTATCTTCGACAATTTAATTCATTTGGGTTCTAGTCGATCATGGAATTAATAATAATCAATCAATCCATATTAATAATTATATCCATTGGAACCATATCTAAAGTAAAAAATATATAGAAATGAATGATATCATATAAAGAAAAAACCTAACAGGGGAATCTGATACCTTTCTCTCTCCTTTTACCTAGAGGCATTGAAATTTAAATAACACAATGCATGAAATCAATAAAATGATTTATCATGTACAAAATATTGGTTTAAATAATATAATTAGTGGAAATATTTTCAAATAAAACACTATATAATGATGGATCAATAATAATTGTACCTCTCACTATTGTTGGACCTACATAATCTATCATTAGATTATCATATACCATGTGATGAAATTTTATTCCTAATTAATCTGGATAGAACTTAAAAATTCATCCTCAAGACTGTGTTAAAAACATTGAGTCAATTATTGAGAATCTATAATGGGTCACAAATACAATTGATATCCATGAAACATCAAATAAACATGGGTAAAAAAAGATAAATAACCCAAATGAGATTATAATAATTAACATAAATTCAAATATAGAAAATGAATCATAGAAATAAGATTAAATAAAAGTAGAGTCAAACATACACTAGGCCGAGATGAAAAATATAATAGCACATACCAAAAAGAATAAAAAAATATACCCATATATCCATTGTATAACATAATTTTTCACACCATATCCCAACTCATCCATGGATAAAAAAACATTAGATGATTATTCTAAAGGATGAATCTTGAACATATACACAAAATATTAGCTAAAAACACACACAAATAGATATAAAGGATGTAAAGTAGTATTATTCATGAAATTCATACCTAACATAGATTTCACATGGGCACATAAATCACAAAAAACCCCCAAATTAAATTGTTATAAACAAAGAGGCAGAATAAACCAACCTCAAATAGTGGAAAATTGTGGCAGATGAACCAAGATGATCCAAATTGCTTTGCCTTTGGCAGCTAATAACAAATCATATTTGAGGTGGACCTAAAAGAACAATGATACGCCCTAGAAAAATGGATCAAATTTATAATCAGAGAACCTAAATACCCCTAGGGTTTAGCCGAATGAAACCTAGAAATGAGAGAGAGTATAACTCTAATAAATTGAATAATTAAAAAAGATGGATTCTTACCTCAAAGTACTGACAAAGAACTCTTAATAAATTCCAAATAGATTCTGGTAGGAGAGGGATTCGAGAGAGGGGGACATCAGGCAGGTTGTTCGGCCATGGGGTTCTCATGTGCGACTACAGAGGATAAGGGTTCAGGGACATCGCCGAAGGAGGGAGAGGTGAGAGGGATCGTGGGACATTTCCGAGGAGAGGGAGTAGAGAGGGGAGGGGGGACGTCGCCAAATGAGGGGGAGCTGAGAGGGGCTAGGGGTCGGGAGGCCTAGGCCGTGACGTTGAGGCGGAGGCGGAGACCGAGAGGTCGAGCTCAGGGAGGGGAGGATAGGGCTAGTACGTGGAGGTTGGGGAGGGGAGGGGATGGTTCACACGAGGGGAGGGAAGGGGATCCAAATAAATCAACCATGTTTTCCCACGGTTAGTGAAAAACTATATGTATAGATGATATTTTATCATCTTTACCAATGGTTTTTATAAACCATTGGTATAGAAGTGTTGGTATAGACCCATTTTTCTACAGTGTCTCCAAAAATGAGAAGTGAATTGAGGATCCCTATTAAAGACTATAGCATATGGAACTCTATGAAAATCAACAATCACATTCACATAGAGATTTCCAAACTCCTTAACCTTGGTTGTATCACAAATGGGTATAAAGTTAGCTAACTGGGTCAGCCTATCAATCACAACCCATATCATATTATTCTTTCTCTGGGTATGTGGAAATCTATCCACAAATTCCATAGATATCTTATCCCACTTCCAAGTCTATACTAGAAATGGATGAAGAGAACCTAAAGGTTTCTGGAGGTCAGACTTGACCTTTTGGAAAGTATAATAATGAGAGATAAAATAAACAATGACCCATATAATTCCTGGCCACCCAAATATATGTCTTATGTCATAGAACATCTTCGTGGTTCCTTGGTACACTTACCACTTGTAATTATGGAAATCCCACATCAAATATTTCCTTACTGATAACGACAAAACAAAACGATTTTGATTCCATAGAATGCCTTCAGTGGATAATATTTATTCCAGTATGATATCCCCGCAAAAAAGAGAGTGTTTAAATATTTGTAACTCAATTTCAAGATATTTTTTATGAAGAATCATCTCGAGAAGATCGGATTTCAACCAAAAAAATTTCCAGGGAATTATCAGTCCTCGATTCCCAAACTCTGATATGAAATTATGAAATGAGATCCACCAAGTTACACTCTTCTGATGATTCTTTCATATCCTAGGTCAAAAGTTTCATAATCAAATCATCCACAATTAAATTTCATTTCCCTTGGTTATAAGCAATATCAAAATTAAAATAGTGCAGGTATTCCTCCTAACACCTATGTTGGAGATTCAAATATTTTTGAGAAAATATTTAACTCAAGATCTTGTGGTCAAAAAATATTGTAAACCTTTCTCTAAATAGGTAATTATTCCAAATCTTATTTTCATGAATCATAGTATCCATTTCAAGTTAATGGGTTGGATAATTCTTCTTGTGGGGCCTAAGATGATGATAACCAAAAGCAATAAAGTGATCACCCTACATAAAAATGTAGACAAAAACTAAACCTGATGCATTACAGAATACCACATAGCCCTGCTCAGCCTCTAGAAGTTTCAATAATAGCACAGTAGTAAAAATAAATTTAATCTCAACAAAATAACTCTAACATTTTAAGCCCAAGAAACTATTACTTCTTTTCGTGTTATAGCAGTCATCATAGAATCCAAATTTGAGAAGTCCTTAAGAAACTGATGATATTATCTAGCAAAACCCAATAATATCAGAATCTTGAAAAAAAAATATCTTATCCCATCTCATAATAGCTTTTAACTTTTTATAATCTATTGAAAAACCATTTTCGGACACCACATGACACAATAAATTCACCTCCCAAATCCAGAAATCACATTTTGAAAGATTTTCATAAAGTAAGTGATTTCTAAAAATATTTAAAACTACACTCAGATGATGAATGTTATCCTTATTAAACATCGAGTAGACAAGGATATCATCCACAAATAGCACCAATAAAGTATTGATATACTCATGGAATATCTTTTTCATTGAATCCATAAAACTGTAGAAGCATTGGTTAAACCAAATGGCTTGACAAGGTATTCATGATGGGCATACCTACTCTGAAAGATAGTTTTCTAAATGTAAGATTCTTTTATCATCAATTGATGGTAACCATATTGAAGACTAATCTTCTATCACCACTTTTAATATTTAAAATGATCAAAGATATAATCAATATGTGGAAAAAGATACTTTTTGTTTACCATAACTCAATATATTTTTTAATAATAAACACAAAGCAAAAGTGTAACATTAGATTTATTAGCGAAGATAATAGATTCTGCCCATGGTGAAACACCCGAGCATATAAATACTTTCTCTGGAATATCACCCAACTAATTCATTAACTCTTTTATTTTATATTGTTCCATCAGGTAAGATGGAATAGATAATGATTTAGTACCAATCACTAAATCAATAAAAAAACTCCACATCCCTAACAAGTGGAAAACCAGAGAAGACATAAGGAAAAATATCGGGAAAATAAACAACAATTAGAGGCATATAACCACTCAAATATTCTCACTCTAGATCAAAATAGAACATAGATATTAATTTCCCCAACTATGGATAAGAAGTTCTGGATCTACTCGACCTTGGGTACCATTCTCCTTAAAAGATATGACAAACCTCGTCAGCTGAAGTAAAGGATACCCGTTAAAGATAATAGTCAATTTGAGGCTTATTAGAAATGAGATAATATATTTTGAAATTAATTTCAAGAGGTTTCACATAATTATCTAGAAAACACCAAAAATCATGATATCTAATAATGAGAAAACACAAGTAAAACTACGGAGACCCTACTCTCTCTTCATTCCAAGAGGTGTAGTAATATCCATTAAATAAGAAAAAAGATCCATAGGAATATTTAGAAAATTAAAAATATGGGTTGAAATAAATGAATGAGATGAACCAGTGTAAAATAAATCAGTCATTACTGATGAAGCTATAATGATGGTACCTCTCATGATCGTTGGGCTTGTATTTGCTTCCTCTAGAGAATCTTCCACTATGTGAAGAAACTTCATTCTGGGTGTCTATGGATGGAACCATATTATCCTTGAGTAATCTGATTTATCTATAGTATTAACAGGTGAAAATGATCATGTTCCACTACCTGGAGTAGAATAGATATGGAAAAACTTATACAAGTGACATGAGCATCTGCAGGATCTACATAGTTTGGGTGGCACAGTTAAAACCCGCTTCGAATGCCCTAGAATTAGACACTAATAACAAATAAAAGGGCATCTTCCTAGTACTACAAAAGGTATAGAATAAACTTTCTATTGATAACAACCATAAGAATCCTCATGATTCCGCTTTACTTTAAAGGAACTCATGGTTCCACAGTAATAGAAAGAAATACCCATCAACCTTGACTTTCTAGCCAGTCCTATTCAGACCATCAATGCTCTATCCATGAAATCATTATAATAAGGAATATTCACCAAGAAAATAGAGAATTAATATCATATTTTAGTCCCATATCTAATCGTCAAGTCCATATCTTCTTATTTTATACTATCTTAGGTGAAAATTGAACATGCTCTACAAAATGATTTTCATATTTTATCATGGTCTTATCATCCTTATCAAGTTTGAAAAACTTAATAGTCTTGGCCAACAAAGATAACTCTAGATAGAACTAGTCAACAAAAAGACTTTTCAGTATTTCCACTATAATACTTCATGCTTCTTCTTTGTCACCATTGTGCCTCACCATCTCCTGTTCGGTCCTTCTAGCACGAATGTGGAACACTTCACATTGATTTTGTTGGCCATTTCTATGAACCCAAACAAATGATTAATCCTAATAAACCATTATTTCGCCACTTGAGGATCATTAGATACTTTTAAATATAGTGGATTCTAGTTAAGGAACACTTGAGAATGATTTTGAAGAACATCCTTCAGAAGTTCCACAGTTAGAGCTTGAACGGGAACTGGTGGTGGTTTCTATCCCCAAGCTAGGATAGTATGCACAATCACCTCAACTAGACTTAGGTCCATGAGAGGTAACTATTGATGAGTTTAATTAGTAGTTTCCACTTGGATATGATTCACACATCATCTTAGATGCATGATTCTATAGAACATCAGTAGGTAACATTTAAGACATCAGATTAACACTCAAATAAAGTAATAGGTTAAATTAATCACATCAGATATACAAACAAGATTTGGATTTTAATCTATCCAAATAAAATTCAGGGAAAAGACAAGAACTATTCCTCGAGAAATATTTCCCTAACCACCCCTTGTGAATTAAGGATAATTGCAAGGATATCTGGCTAGAAACTCAACAACAACTACCACATTAAGTCTGTAAAAGATTAAACAACTATATACTAACATCAAAGAAAGATGCAAAACTTGTACCTTTGATACCGCTTTTTAACAAAACTAGCCCCAGTACCCTAGTAACCCAATAACCAAGCTGGTCTGGACATAGCTTGAGGGGAATTCCTGATCCCCATGGGTTGAAGACTATCACCTGACATCATTTAATATGAATGTGGGAATGAATTTTCGACAAACACATTGGAAGAAAGATAAATAATTCAGTATGAATATAAGAGAAAATACATAGGGATAATTCTTCTAGAAGTCATATAGGTAAAAACAACCTAAAGTACTATAGTAAAGTACCATAAAACAATATAAATTCCTAATTACCAATGGACTCAACTCACCAAGACCAAGGATCAATGGCTACTACCACCTCCAAGTGGCACCTTACCTTTACTCTAACCTGGAAGGGGAAAATCTACAATCATCTGAAGGAACAGGTAGGTTGTGAGCTAAAATCCCAGTAGGGTCTCACCAAGGACTCCATAATAAGATTTCACCATTTAATTAACCAAATAAAGCTTTCAGTTTTAAATAAATAGGCAATGAAGTTCAAAATAATATTTAAAATAAATCATGATTTACATTTAAAAGAACATAAATGATTTAACCAAATGGATTAATAAAAATTGTATATAAAAAATTTTATATAAATTTAGAAGACATGTAAAATAGTTTACAATAATGATGAAATATATTTTAGATAAAAACTTATTAGAAACATTGTCATGTTCCAAAAGGTACAATAGTTCTATGATATGGGACTCCCTCACACTCAAATAGTTGTCATAGTAATATTTTCATACACATATCCCTCTGATACTAGCCAAATAGGACTCATCACCATCCTATTGAGGATGTGACCTATTGCATTTATGTATTTCTAGTGTTGTAAATCATAGAGTGTTGTCCAGATAAATCACTAAATACCTAGTCTTGTATGTTATATAATAAACACCAGTGATGGATAACTTATTTTAATACTACAAAAAATAAAATTCACTCCATTCTCCCATTTCAAATATTTCAATTTCAACTTAAAAATAAAAACAATATTTATAATCAATTCATGCCATTTTTCTAAGATAAAACCATCGGGGTTCTATCAAAACAATTTAACCCATTTTCTCAAATACAATTTGAAATTAATTTCATCAAATCAATTAAACAATTCAAATCCCAAAATTAAATTCTACAATTTAATTTTCACAATTTTCTATCCAATTTCACAATCCATCTCCAATTTAATGGAATTGGGGGGGTTTCCCATATTCATTCCAAATCCCCAATTCAATGTAATTGGTTTTTTAATAAAAAAACTTGAAATAAATTTATCAATAAATTTAATTTCAATAAAATAGTATAATTTAAATCAATCAATTTAGGGTTAATAAAAATTGGTCAATATTATAGAACCACCTACCTCAGGATCACAGGATCTCGAAATAAAAAACCTTAATCGATAAAATTACAATGATGAACCCTGGGAAAGAAGATGTGAGAATCAACCCTAGATTAAATATCTAAAACAAATTATATTAGATTATCTAAAAACACATAGATTCATAAAACCCTAGGGAAGAAAGAGGAGATAGAGGGAGAAAGAGAACATGAAGAGGAAACCTACTGGGAATAGATTGAACAATATTCTCCAAGATTTGATCCAATTATGGATGGGAATATAGGGTCTAAAATCACCACTTGGGAGCCTCCATAGAATAATAAATAAAAATATGTTGAAATAGTTCAATCGGGTAATTTAAAAGGTGGTTTTAGGAATTTTAAAAATAATTTTCTGATTTAAACAAACCCTTATGCATTGTTAGTTGGGAGGGATTTCATGGTTAGACATACCATTTTTCCTGGACATTCAACCCTTATAATAAGGTTAAATAGTTTCTCCTTTGTGGGTGTACTATTTTTCATACTGTGCACCAACTATGAAAATCCCTACTTTTTAGTTCTTCATAGTTTTCACTAGAAGTGAACACGGTTTGGGAAAATCGTGCACCAACCATCCACAACCAAAATTCCCTTTCAAATTTTCCAAATTTAATTCGAAACTCCCTTAAATGAAACTCAACCAATGAATGATAAAAATAAGGGTTTAGGAATACCTGTAAATAGTAACAGGATGTTACATGAGGCAAACTTTACAAGGATATCAAGATATACCCTTGGATTTTTCATGAACACTAAAATAAATTTGGATAGCTTATTTAGTAGATTAAAGTCGATCCTATGAAAAATTTTGGGGATTGGAAACTTTGATATGTGTGAGGAGATTTTCAATTTCAACCTTAATGTTGAGATGGAGATTGGAGACTCTCAGTGGTATCATGGGATCAGGGATGAAAAGTGGAAAATTGAGTCTAATATGGGAGGATCAATTGATTAATCCCATGGGAGAATGAAACCCCAAAATTCAACATGTCAAAAGTGTGGTAAGATTTATTTTGGTAACTCCCTAAAGGTAAATGGGAGATGCTTAAAATGTAGAAAAGAGGGATATAAAGATAATAATTGGTTAAGGGATGTTAGTAAGACCACTAATGCAGAATAAGAATATTAGGTTCAGATTAGAACTCAGCCAATAGTATAGTGTGTGAACTATAAGGAATATGGTCATTATGTGATCCAAGTCACTAAGTAAAGTATTGTCACAAAAATAAACAATGAAAACCTATAAGGCAATAAGGAATGGAATGTTCTATCACTACTACTAACATAGATTCTTTTAATGATGTGGGGACAGGTACATTAGTTATTCAATCAAGAATAGAAAACATACTTTTTTATTTTGGTTTTACACATTCTTTCATATCATGTATGTTTAGTATAACAATACAAACACCAACTCAAAATATGTGGTTTAGTTATCAGTGAGAACATCAAATGGGAAAATTATTTCATCTAAAGTATATAACTCTTCTCCAGTAAATGTTTGAGGACTAAACCTCCCAAAAAATATTGTATTATTTCCATTGTTAGAGTTTGATGATATATTGGGAATGTATTATATATCCTTAAATAAATTAGACATCCACTCTCAAGAAAGGGATATCACTCTTCACATCATAAAGAATCCTCAGATTCTATATAAATGTAAGGAGGAGGATGAATATCCTTTTCAATTTTCTTCTCAAGAATGGATACTATTTCTTTATGATAAATCGTATCCAGCCCAGATGATTAAGAAATGGGAGGATCATGCTTGAATACAATCCCATTGTGAGAGACTACAATGATGTGTTTCTTATATAATTTCTCAGTCTTCCTCCTGACTGAGATGTTGAGTTCTCAATTGAACATTACCTGGATCTTTCCCCATATCAAAGACTCCTTACAGAATGGACACCATTAGGTTGGAATAACTTAAGAAGAAGTGAACAGAGAATCTAGACAAGGGTTTCATACACCCAATTGCTTCACTATGGGGTGAATCAGTCCTCCTCATCAAGAATAAGGATGGATCAATGGTTTTCTTCATTGATTATCATGATCATAAAAAATCATGATAAAGAAAAAGCATAACACCCAAGACATTTTATGCTATGTTCCTCATAAATACATTCTATTCATAGCCTATATTTCATAAATCACTAAGCCTCTAAGAACAAAACTAGGTTATTTATAGTATATAGTCATAACCTAGACATTAAACATAAATTTTGCAGTTCTTTGATTTGAATTTTGAAAATCTTACATACACGGTTGTGTTCAAGGTGATATTTAGAGTTTGATAGAATTACCTTAATTTTCTATGAATAGTATTCAACCCTTATGAATAGTAACCTACCCTTATTAATAGTTACATACCCTTATGAATAATAATATAACTCTTTTGAATGGTATCCATGCCCATGAATGTATAAATAAATTTGTGCACCTTAAAAATGAAGATGAATATTTTAAGTGTTTGTATTTTTCGATTAAATAATGATTTTATTTAAAAATTAAATTTATAATATTTAAAAACTTATTTTGGAAAAATGCAGTTCATTTTGAGATTCTACAGGTCAAGAAATGGTTGGGGTGAATTTTTTGTATTTTTTTCAAATACTTGAATTTTTTTGTGAATAGTAAATTACATTAATTTGCCGTATAAATACATTATAATTTAACTTAACTATTACTAGAATCATGAGTGATGTAAGAACCTAAATCTTGAAATCACGTGAATATATAACTATTCTAGGTCATTTAATAATCAATATTTATTTTCTCAAGAAGAAATAAAAAATTAATGATTATAAAATTAAGAAAACTCTCCTCCCCTCCACTATATAAACCACCCCTCACCCCCTTTTCCTCACACACCACACAAGCTTCAATACTTGCCTAGATTATGTCAAATACTCTTCCCTGGCCCTCTCCTCACGTCCAAGGCTTTTCGGTCTCACCAAAAGGGCAAAAACAAAGGTCTTAAGAAGTTTCTCAACGAGGAGTACTCAAGAGGTGAAAGTCTCTTCCTTTTTCTTCCATTTTATTTTACAAGTTCCATTATTTTGTTCTCTCTTCTAAAATTACCCCATTAAACTTCCATGATAATTATATTACCATACAAATACTGTATTTTTATTATGATAATGGAATATTTCATTATAATCTTTCTTTTTTCCCTCTTTTATACTATAATTTCAAACACCGTCCAAGGTGTGTTAATTTATCACACTCAAGGAAGACAAGTTTTAAATTTGAATTAATATCCTAAAGACTGGTCATAAAACTTTTTGATTTACGAGACAAATTTTAATAAAATTATTTTACCTTATTTAATGTTTTGGAATCCTTACACACTCAAAATAAAAAATAATAATGAAAAACAAGTTCATTATGTACAAAATCGCCAAGTTAATCCAAGAGTTTATCAATAAATTTTAACTAATGAGTCATCCTCAAGTATATAACCCAGAATCATTATAAGATAATTTTTAATTTTACTAATAATATATATTTACAATTCTGGATGTTTAAACAAATTTCAAACGAACTTCCATTCAAGAATACAAGTAAATGAATCATTAAAACCTAGGAAGAAAATGCTTCTAAAACAATAAAATTGATCCTCTTAAACCCATCAAAAAAGACATTAATGAAACTAATAAAGTTATACCATATCCATTTAATGTTTATGAGGTTCTATAATTATTAATTAATTAATCTATATTTGATTATTCATGTCGTTAGGAACAACCAAGAATACCCTCGAGCATAAGGTAAGGGATATCTTAACTCAATTTCCATTCGTTGAGTTAAACATCAATGTCATTAGTTTTGTATTTTCCCAGAATATGTGTGAATGAACTATGATAGTTTTATTATATATATATACTTTTATTGTGTGGGTTTATATTTTTCACACATAATTATTTCATTGATTTGTTCTCAATGTAATGATACGTTCTTGGTAAGGGATCCTCTCTCACACTTTTATTCAAGAATTCCCCCTATGTTGTGTACTTTAATTTTTAATTACTAATGATGGGGTATGTTTTCACAAATCACCCATAATTACCTTATTATATATATATATAATGGAATACCCATTTCCCTCTCATTAATCCCTCACAAGAACACTCGTTACCATGCTGAAATGTTTGTAAGGGGTTTTCTCATCTCACTTTCATTTTCGTGAGATTTCCATTGTTCACCACTTATTTCTTGTATGTGGTGTATGTGTACTGTCATTTTTCAAATAATATCATTATTACCTTTATATTAATGGCATTAATTTATTCATTTTCTTGTTATTATGTTTTGGTCAAATGATTCTACTGATTACATTGTGTTAAGGGACTTTGTCTCAACTTCCATTTTATTGTGACTTACTTTGTATTATGCACCTAATAATCATTATGTGTTGTACCTACTGCCCATTTGAGGTCAATCATCATTTGAAAATATATTTCTATTAAATATCAATATTCTCATATCTGGGACGTGTTTATTTTCTAAACTGTATACCCTTTTACATAGGATGTTTATTTGGAATGTTGTTTTAACTATGGAAATATTGATGAATCTCTATCCTCTAATCTATACTCATATTGAAAAGTCAAATTTATATTGTATTAGATCAATGTAAAAAATAATTAATTGGACTTGAAATGGCAGGTGGGGCCTGCTATATCCCATCGATGCATCAACACGTCTCATGAGACAATCAGTTTCGTGAAAAAACCTTCAAGTTTGTTTCCAAAAATCAGACAGGTTTCTACCCACTGACTTAAACCATTCCGGCGGTATAGTGGTATCCTATTCCAGATACATGACGTCCAATTAATAATAATTCTCTTTATTAATTATCAGTTATTACTATCCAAGAGGTTTTCACTATGAAAAAATCAATGGATGCAGTATCATTCTCAGTTTATTAATGGAGTGAGTTTTTCAATTATTTACCATTCCATATTTATTATACCAAGTTGTTTATGATTCAGTTATTATTGATTCATGATTTCAATATTTGTAACCCTTACTGAGTGTTTGATCTCACCCCTTTCATTTGTTTACCTTAAATATGAAATTAAAAGGAGATCATGTATTGAGTTTCAGTGGATGTAGTTTATTTTTTTTTTATGTATTGTACTTTATTACCTTTACCAATGTAATTTGAGTTACCTCTATGTATATATATTCTTCAAGACTAAAATATTATTTTTTTCCTTCAGGATTACACTCCTTCTAACCATGTCAATGTAATTAGTAATGCACTGGCTCCAGTATAGAGGGGTCGGGATGTTATAAAAAGTATCCCCTTAAAAAAATAGATGATTGGTTCAATCAACTATGTGGGGCCAAGTATTTCTCTAAGTTTTAACTTCGGTTGGGATATCACCAACTAAAGGTGAAGAAGTAAGATATTCCAAAAATTGAATTTCAAATAAGTTATGGACACTATGAGTTCATATTTATTCCCTTCATACTCAATATTCTCTAGAAATTTTAATGGACTTAATGAATATTTTATTTATATATTACCTTAATATATTTTTGTTGGTATTTATTGATGATATTCAGATATAATCCAAGATAAACTATAATCATGAGGATAATTTGAATATTTTTATAAATATATTTATATATAAAAAACTATATAAAAAGTATAGTAACTTTGAGTTCTGAATGGAGGAAGTATCATTCATGGGGAACATTATCTAAAATAAAAGGATATATATAGACCCTTCTAAGAAAATAGAAATTGAGGAGTGGCCCATGACAACATATATAAGGGTGATCCATATTTTTATTATTCTATTTGGGTATTATAGATGATTTTTTAGTAAATTTTTGCAAATTTAAAACCCACTAACCAAGCTAACTCAGAAGGCAGTAGAGTTTTCCACAACTAGTGAATGTGAAGACTACTTCAAAGAGTTGAAAAATAGTTTTGTCACTACACCATTACTTACACTACCAACAAGTGGGGAACTCTTCATGGTATACATTGATTCATTAAAAAGGGAATTATATTATGTATTGATGTATAATTACAAAGTGATAGCCTACACCTAAATCCAGAAAAAATTTAATGAGAAAAACTATCCCACGCATGATCTATAGTTAGTGGATGTGATATTTTCATTGAAAATGTGGAAGAATTATCTCTATGCTTTGAAGTGTGAGATATAAGCTTAATATGTACCAACAATTATGGTTATATCTCATCAAGGATTGTGAGTAATCAATCCTTTACCATCCTGGTAAACTGAATAAAGTGGCAGACTCCTTAAGTAGAAAGGATCATGTAACTTTATTAATGATTTGAATTTTGAAGGATCCAATATTTTATATTTTCAATGGATGTACATAGGAATAATAACAGAATAAAAATAATCATTACTTTCTCAATTTATTTATCACCCATACCCTTTAGAGAATATAATGGATGATTAAAGAGATGATGTGAAAATTAAGAAGGTGGAAGCTATAAAAAATGTTAAATCCTTAGAGTTCAAAATTGATGATGTGTGAGTCGTCAGATATTGGATATGACTATGTGTACTATAAAATATTGAGATGAAGAGGGATATTTTGAATGATTCACATAGCTAGACCTTTTCCATTCTCTCGAGGATCACAAAGATATATCAAGAACTCTAAGAACACTATTGGAGGGACAATATGAAGAAAAAGATAATTGAATATACATTAAATTTCCTGGTATATCAGTAAGTGAAGGTGGAAAGGAAAAAATCCTAGGGATTGATGCAACCATTACCCATACCTATATGGAAATAGAAAACAACACCATAGACTTTTTTACTAGACTTTCAAATACATCCATAGTAAATAATTCTATATCAGTTATTTTGGATCGTATTATAAATATTAGTGACATTATTTCAATTTGAGAGGACTTCCCACTTGATCAACATGCATGGATAAACATTAGAGAAGTGGTGAGTCTTTATAGAGTACAATTATTGGTTATATATGATCGAGATCCAATATATACCTCTATGTTCTCATAAAGTCTCAAACATTCCCTAAACATTGAGATGAACTGTAGTATGGCATATCTCCAAAAGAACGATGTTCATCCTGAGTATACTATTTATACATTGAAAAATATGTTGAGATAATTCTCAAAATAATTCAAAGGATGACGAGACCAACATATTCATCTAGTCAAAAACTCCTAAAATATTTATTTCCACTGAAGAATCCAAATGGATCCATATAAATCCATTTATGGGAAAAGATATAGAAAACCTTAATTCTAGGATGATGTTAGTGAACTTAAGTTGTTGGGACCTAAAATGGTTGAGGAAATTGTAGAAAAGATGAAGACCATTCAACAAGAAATTAGGGCTTCCCAAAGTCAATAGAAGTGTTATAAAATAAATCATCAATGGGACCTAGAGTTTGAGGTAGGAGATAGGGTATTCCTCCAAATATTTAATGGAAGAGATTCATGAGATTTGGGAATAAGGGAAAGCTAGGTCCTGGTTATATCATCCCCTTTGATATTCTTAATCGCATTAGAGTTGTGCCATATCGACTTGAACATCATACAAATATATCTCAAGTACATGTGGTATTACACATATCCATGTTAAGTAATTATATAGAAGATCCCCCATATGTACTGAATTCAATGGTGGTACAATTGTAAATTGTTCTCACTTATGAGAAGTAGATGGTAAAGATCATGGACCGTAGAGATAATGTTGTAAACAACAAGAAAACTCACCTATTCAATGTTATTTGGAGAAACCATAAGTATAAGAAGATGGCATAGGAACCAGATAAAAAAATGAAGGAGAGGTAACTTCATATGTTTTCCCCTTATTTTGAAAAATGAAATTTCAAGGGAAAA
This sequence comes from Viscum album, assembly GCA_963277665.1. Classification (NCBI taxonomy): domain Eukaryota; kingdom Viridiplantae; phylum Streptophyta; class Magnoliopsida; order Santalales; family Viscaceae; genus Viscum; species Viscum album. Next base: position 1,346,587,673 of record OY728123.1, read on the forward strand.
TTTCATAAGGGAAAAGAATATAATGACCCAGAATTTTATCAATGGAATATACCTTCTTATAATTATGTCATGTAGTATAAATCATGTATATCACATAGAGAAACAAACCAAATGTTATTATCATAAATTAATAATGATACATTATTCAATAAAATAACCACCAATACTTCCAAATATTACATCTAGACAATAAATAGAATATAAGATAATAAGAATAGGATAATTTGGATCTGGTCAATCCACCAGAATGACTACACTCATTATAAAAATATGTAGAAACAAAACATAATATTAATAATAAAATATTAATTTTGATAATGAATTATATATAAACATGAGTTCAAATATAATTTAATGAATAATTAATATATTAATAGGTATTTCTAAGAAGTAGGGAACCCATATGACTGTTATAAAAATGATTGTTGTAATAGTAATATAACCATTTGGAACAGTAATCTGACCATTAGAAAATTAATATCATCTATATAAATATAAAATAATATTTACATATCTTCTAAAATTAAAATATGAAATATTTATATCATGGTACAAGTAAATAAATATTTTAAAAATGTTAAATTAGGTGTTGGTATTTTTGTAAAATGTAAATGTTTTATTTTTATTTTTATAATGAATATAATGATTTAAAAGAAAATTAATTTTCCTAAAATGGATTCATAAATTAATAGTTTGTTTTATTATAATTTTAATATAATTTTATGAGACCATAATTAATTTTTCAAATTATCATAAAATCGATTATAATATTAAAATTAGTACTTTTTTACAAATGGTGGTTTAATTTAAAAATTAAATTCTTCATATTTATAAAATTATATTAATAAAATGGATTCCATTTTTAAAATCTATATTTCAAAAAAAAATTAGGGTAAATTTTTGGTTTTTTTCTAAAATATTTGAATTTTGGTGAATAGTAAAATACCATAATTTATGTTATTTAAACTTATAAGTCAAATACATGAATTTTTTATTCATGTATGATGTAAGCACCCATTAGTTTGAACTCACATGCACAATTTAATGTTTATATTCACAATAATTGATAATATTTATAGTCTAGATTCAAAATAATAAACTATGGAATATAATAATCAAAAATATCTATCTACCCCCTTATAAATACCACCCTTAAACAACCCTTATCCTCACACCTTCAAAGACCTGAAGCTTTAAAAATCTCTACCAATACCTATCCTCTTCATTCTCGCCGTGTTCTATTTTTTATGGTATCACCAAACTAACCATTCCACATTTCTTGGTGGGTTCTTCAAGGACGTGATATTCAAGAGGTAACATTCTCAAACTACTTCTTTTAATTTGTTTTTGTTTTTCTAACTTCTCATCACATCCTTCATCCAAAATATTGAAATAAATATTGTATTATGTATACACTTGAATTTTAAAATTTATAATGGTGTATCTTATATCCACCCCTTTTCTCATCTCCTCTTATTCAAAGAAAAAAGAAATTGTTGTTTATATTATGTCAGTTAATGGCCTTCATGGATGATGAGTTTTCATTATCCACTAATTCCTTCAGGAAAGGATTAAATTTAATTATAATTTTTTATAATAAACTAATTATGTATATTACATTTGGATTCACATTATTAAAATTATACATGTCCATAACATTAAATAAAATGAAACTAGTTTCAGATTGTCAGAAAAACCACTAAAATAAACTAAACATTTATCATTAATGGTTTATCAAATGAATCATCCACATTTTAAAAAAAATGAAATATAGGAACATTTAAACCTATATAACTTAATTAATACCATTTAATTTCACATGTTTAGTTTTATTCACATTTTAAAAGAACATCCATAAGTATACACAAAGGAATAGACCTTGAAACTATAAAATGAATGCTCCCAGAACAATGAAATTAAACATTATAACTCTTTCAAATTACTATAAATGAATTTAATAAAAATATAATAACTAAATTTTATATATGTAAGAGGTTATGAACTATGTAATTAATGAATATAATTTTATTATCTAGGATATTAATTACAATCCCATAACACATTCATACATGAGTAAAAGGGGTCTCTCAAAACATCTATATTTCCTTTGGGTTACATTCTATCACTCTCTTTACCTCAATATATCTCATTGTTCTTCTGACTTAATTTTATTATATTTTCTATATATTTTTCAAAATCATATATCTAGATCAATTAATCTTTCCTTTATGGGGAAATACATGGTTTAAAATGTTCCCTTCTCAATTCATCTAGATAAGAAACCCAGATTAAAGGGGACTTCCCTATTACTTACCCATTTTCAAGTTTACTCTATAAAATATTTTAATCCTCCAATATTTTATAAAATCACTCGCTTTACAATGAAAACTCATTTTATTTCATTTCAGGTTTTATAGAAGTAATTATGTCTTTATTCGATTTAAAGACTCTTCATTTTTTCCTATAACTATGCCTAAGTGGTACATTTCTAAAATCACCTAACCACTATATTAAATGTTTTCACATCTTTTGGATATCATTATTCATGATATATTATTATATTTAATTAATTAGTTTCCAATAATGATTTAAATTCTTTCTTTCATGGATACCATTTTGATATGACCTTTGTTTATGACTTATAACATGATTACAAAACACATTTATTTCCATGGGTAACCTTTATGTTTATAACTTATATTTTATTTCATTCAAAATATGTATGTACAAGTTATGATGAATGTGCCTAGATATTTATCCAATACATTGGGTAATGTTTTAGTCTCTTCATACATTATGTATGGGATTAGGGAGTAAACCTAATCCATTATGAGAATTTTTCCACCATGTGATATATTATTAGAAGTTATCCATGAATCATCTTTATTTCATGTTATATATTGCTTTTACATTTCTATATTTCTATGATCATGTGATTCCATGATCTATCTGTTATGACTCAATAGGTTTATTCAAGAGTCATACCTTTTATGTTATCATTTTATTCCTTTTAACTCATTTTCCATGTTGCATTTCCATGTTTATTCCCTTATGGGGCTTTTTAGCTCACCTATTTTTCTATGTATTCCCCAGGTTATCCTATGGAGTTATTTGAGATCATTATGAAGATTAACAAATATATGTTTTGTACTAGTTTCATATTTTCTAATTATGTACCTGGTATTTCCAAGAAACTTGGATTTTCGATCCTTGTTATTTATTTAATTAATAATTATGCTTAAAATAATGTAATAATATGTGTAAAAGGATTGGGTCACTATATTAAATTAGTAAAAAGTGATTGATCTCCATATTCATTTGGATTCTCACTAGATTCCCTTAATAGTATCAGGTAAATTCTATAGGATTAGATATAGAATGGTCATATATAGGCTGACTACATTTCCTTCTTCTCTTCTTACCTTTCCTTTCATCATTCATAAAAAACAGAGAAAACCCCAATAGTTAAACTCCTAATATTGGTTTTAACATTGGGCATACCATCTAATTCATGAAAAAGCAGGGTATATTTGACTTCCATAAAGGAAAAAGAGTGTTAAATATACAAAATATAATCAATAATATGTTTATACAAACTATAAAATAATATTAATAGTATAATGTCTTGGTTTTCAACTTCAACATTAACTTTAGTATTATCCAAATCTTGCAGAATTTTTGTTAACTCTGTAACATGTTCTTGATGTGTGTTTGATATCCCAATTTTACACTTATATTTTAATGGTTTCTATATGTGTTTACAAGTTAGTTTTGTTGGTTTAATTAAGATTTCTACTTGATATAATTGGATTCTACATTTTTATGGATGGACTATCATTACAGTGAAATTGGGAATAAATCATAGTGAAATGTGGTAATTAATGAAGATAAAGACACTTTGAGTCATTCGACTTTGCAACCTATCAAAGAAATAGAATATGATGATGAAAAGTTCAATGAGGACTGAAGTAAAAGGACACGATGATTGATGTAAAATGAGTAACAAGATCCAAATAGATTCATAATTACACTGAAAGAAGGATTATCATGATGTAGGATGCATATGGGATGCTTTCAAAGCATGAAACTGAAGATATGGGATAAAAAAATCTTATGGGGATGGAAAATTATAATTCACATCATGAATATAGTTTTGGATGTGATCTTAACTTTTTATTAGAATATAGAACATAAAAAATAAATTTAGAAGATAACTCATAACATTCATGGTTTGAGAAATGAGTCACACTATGAAACTATCTGGGAAGACCTAGTAACGAGCCTGAATTACCTATATTTTTATGGGGGCCTACACATTTGACCCAAAACACCATTTAATCATCGGTTTTGGAAGGGTCAAATATAATTGACACCTCCAAGTATACAAATAAGAGAGTTATCCAAAGTCTTATTCATTTGAGACACAAATATTTGAGCACAGTGAGGTTGTCTCTAGGGTTCTAACCTAGAGATCATTCTTCATAGATAATCTTTTATTTCTACTTTCATGTTCTCTACTTAGATTTAATGTTTCATTTTCATTAGTTTAATTATAGTTTATTTTTTATCTCTTTCCTAATAATTCTATTTTATTATATCTTTAATTTTTTGGGGATTATTCATCATTGGTGGTCACTTAATGGCAGTTAGCTAGATCCATAGGAGTGAGAAGTTTTTGTTAAAGGGGGTGTGTTCCCATATATCGTAATTTCTATTCACTTACAGAATAATTTTATTTTTTAGTATTGTGCTGTGATTTAATTAATTATTTTATTCATTATTGGATCACTGGATAGGTATGTCTTGTGGTGAGAAAACACTACCATCGTAAAGATAATTAAATTATGATCACGGGGTTAGGTTATTCTTCTATGTTTTAAATAAAAATTTAATGAATTACATTAATTTTTATTCATCTATACATTACGATTGATATTCTTGGATATTTTTTATGGAATTGGTCGTTTGGATTTCAAATATCCTTATGATTATGCTGTTATCTGATGTAATTTCCTATGAGTGAATTTGAATTAATTTGTTTAGTAAAACTGCCTATAGAAACTAGTTCCCCTCTCTTCTTATTTTTTATTTGGATTTTTTTATTTTATTTATATTATTAAATTAGTTTAAATAAGATCAAATTTAAATTTTAATAACCTGATCTTTATTCAAAAGTATGTTTCTATATTCCCCGCTCTCCATGGGATTGAACCATTACCACCGTTATGTTACGCATTTATAGATAGTGTAGTTTGGAACATTATAAATTTTTAATTTGATTCTACTGGAGGATTTTAGGTTTTTATTAGGATGTATCAATGTTCTATGAAGTGTCTTTAATTTATATAATTTATTATTACTATGAAAAAAATATTACTAAGTATGTTTTTATATATAAATTTTCAATTTTAAACCAAATTTTATCATCATATATTTTATATGAAACCTCTTAAAACATTATCATACAAGGAATGAATATGAGAACTATTGTATTTTACTAAAAAAATAATATAGACATCAGTATATGTGGTTATAGTCTTTCCATCAATGGACTTACTAATGTGTGGATTTTTTGGGAAAACCAAAACACCAATAACTAGAATAATAAACACCTAAAGCTTCAATGTTTAGAAAAAAGCTAGAAAACATCCCAAAATTGAAGTTACTCCTTAAACTAATGTACTAGAACTTTGGAAGAAAATCCACACCCAAAATCACTACGCTGTAAAAACAGTCTTTCTACGCACAAAAAAATGAAAAACACGTGATAAAAATATCAAACCTTAATTAAAGCATATAATGAAAATAATAAAGTACATGGTTTAGACATTAGTAATAAATCTAATGTAAAACACCATTGCTTTCATTTTAATGGAATTAATAAGATTACAATAACAATTAAAACATTATCTAATATTAAAACACTAATCATTGTCATATGTATAAGTATTCTAACCCCACCTAGATTGTGGGGTATAACCAGTCAATTAGTTCTACCTCATTTTAAGACTTGTGAGGGGACCACCATTGACAAAGGTAACCTCTGATTACCTATATCCACCTTCACCCTAGCCATCAACTATCAGTGTAATGATAAACATACCCTTTCATATCATTCTAAAGACTCTTACATCTCTTTTTTCATATAACCTCTAGGAATCACCTTTACAAAATACAATAGAGGACATTATGTTTGTTTTAAATTTCACTCAAACATCATTCTTTTGATAACCATTCACACACCTAGTTTTGAAACAAAAAATTTTGTACCAATGCCTCCATTGGACTTACATTTCCATGATTCTTCACTAGGTCGAATCATAAGTTCTAGAGTTACTCCATCTAGATGTTATAAATCAAAACATAAAAAACCTTAAATTTATTATTAATATCCTACTTAAAGACTTCTATAAGAAAATATACAGACCACTAACACTTATGAAAAAACTAAACATCTTAACTTCGACAGCAGCAAATAATGTTGTTATCCTATATTCTAGTCACCCTTATCTCGCTATGTCATAATGTTGCCTTATGATTTCCTAGACTAAAACCTTGGTAAAAATGAATAATTTGTTTTTACTTTATCAAATATTATAGATCTCTAATACTTCATATTCCAACATCTTCTAGATGAAATGATATTTTGACATAATGGGTTTCTTCTAGGAGTGAAACATTAGATGCTTATCCAAATTAATTTTACTCTGACTATCACAGAAAGGAAATCCATTTTCCTAAATCCAATTGAGTTCCTATAAAAAGAACTTCATCCATATTAGTTATTTAATTTCTTACATGACAACCACATATTCATCTCTTGTTTTTTATAGTACTACAATCAGCTACAAACTTTATATCTAATATACAATTTTTCTTCTAAAGGTAATCACAGAGCATGTGGTACTCTTATATGAATCTAAACCTCCTCAAAAGTCCACATCAACATAACCTTGTAATTTAAAATTCATTAAAAACATAAATCTATATCTTTCGATCCTTTGGGATAATGAAGTATATGCCTCATATTCTTAGGGATTATTTTTTCCTATTTTCCCTAATATGACTAACAACTACCACTATAAATAAATTTTTGGGCTTTTAAAAGACATGATGTACATCATAATACCTACTAATAATTCATACATAACATTCATCATGTAATACACTTCATCATCCATTTTTTAGTGCTTTGTCTTTTAATAATTTGAAGTGTTTAACTAATGGGGTTGAAAAAATATGAAATATTCTCATTCTAAATATCTATATGACCTTCTACATATAATACTTATAATACAAAACAAAATATTTTGTCTTCTATACTCACTTAATTTATATCCCCATAATTTTTCCAGCTTCAATGACATCTTTCTACTCAAATATTCTAAAAAAACTCAAATTTAACCTCTTAAAATCATCTAATGTCTTGAACTATATGAGGAGAACGTCATAAAAATAAAAGAGAATAATGATAAAGTTCCCATTCTAGAATACCATTCAGTATAAACAGTGATTTGGGTAGATTTTTTTAGACCCTTTCGCATTTCCTTAGTACTTGTTTAAAGCTATAAAGACTTATCTTTATCTTATACATGAATCCTTTATTTTATTTTCCAAAAAAATAATTCAGTTTTTTCATGTAAATATTGTAATAAATTGATATTTGAATATATTTTTTACTTTAATCATGTAAATGAACATAACAGATTACTCCACATGCAACATATAAATTAAATAAAATCATAACATATTTAGATATTATATAAATATTTAAGTATTACAAAAAAACGTAACTGTTGAATTAGTAGGAATAAATAGTAGTAACTTCTTTATGAAAAAATTATAATAATAAGATAAAATCTAATTTTAATATAAATTATGTTTATTTATTTTCATTAAAATGACTAATAAAATCACTTATTATCTAAAAACGTTTTTACTAAAAATATTGCATTTTTATTCGATGTGATTTTCTATTTCAAAAAATGTACGATTAATGGCCATAAATTATTTTTGATATTAATAATTTTTTAACAAAAATTTATTTGGTAAATTTCATGAAATAAAAATAAGTAGAGTTAGTATTTGAAAATTTCATTTTCCAATAAATATGTTTTTTCATTATAATTTAAGATTTTATTCCCAAATTTTTTTTATAAATTTTAGAATTTGGATTTGAAAAAATGAACATAATTTTTGGATTTGAAATAATAATATTAACTTATGATTACTTTTTATTTTTATTTTTGAAATAATCAATTTTTATGTAAATAGAAATAATATAGATTTTTCTAAAAAACTATCAAATTTATAAAACATTATGAATAAAAAGTTTAAGATACTCAATATATATATATAATAATTAATATAATTCATTTAAAAATATTTTATTGAATTTATAAAACATATGTTTAACACTTAAGAAACTCAAGTATAATTTCACACTAAAAACTATTTTTACCCATTTATATTAGATATTAGAATTTATCACTTTTAGATATTAAATATAACCAAATTCATTCATATTTTAGTTAAACTAGTAAATATTAAATTACAAGTTTCATTTCTTTTTTAGGTTTAAATTTAATATTAGTTTGATTAGTGATAATTACCACGATACAGGTAAAACATTTTTTTAAAAGAATTATATTATTAATATCATGAAATTTTTATATAGTCAGTCAAATTGAAATAATCTAAGTGACGAATCTAATATTATTTTAAAAATATTATATAATTATGTTAACACAAAACAAAAAGTGTATATATTATATATCTTAATTTAAAATATGATTTTATGTAATTTATAAATTAATTTAGATTAAATGGAGGCTAATAGTAGGTTCAGAAAATAAAAAAAAAATCATAATATATATTTTTAAATAAAATATAAATTACATAGTTAAAAAAAACTACTTACCAAGGTAAAAATAAAAATGTAAAAATATACAACCTATTTTAAAAGACTTGAAACATGTTTAAAACATATGTATAAATTCTTGTAAGAGGTTTTATAATTACAATGTGATGCCCTGAAAATCTAAATTAATAACCTTGTATTCGATAGCGGGTACGACACGCGACACCAAGCGTGAAAGGTAATATATTATACATATACTTTATATTATATTTACTATTTAAAATAAATTCTATATATTTTAATTCATTAAATTCCAAGTTATCATATGTTACACAAAATAGCGACCTTCCTTGATATCTTGAGTTACACTCAGAAGAGACCTTTCTCAAAAGATTTCATTATACACAAGACCCTGTTTCACCAAACAACGATATATTATTAAAATATTATTTTTTAAAAAAAGATATAAACTAGAAAATATTAATATTATTAAATAAATTATTAAAATGTATGATTTATATAAATATAAAATTAATACATTGGTTACCAATTAACAATAAACAAAAATAAGAACCAATTTGAGATAAAAAGTAATGTTGTTATATTTATGCTCATAGTGGAGTTTTGTCTCAATAGAAGTAAATAATTACAATTATTTAATTATTTTAATGAAATATATGTGTTATATATTCAATAAAATATTTTTTATATTTCGTTATTTGTTTTTATATGCATAATATTATAACAAACCCTATTTTACACATAAATACCTATATTTTTATAAAGGTAATTTTACCATCTTATAATGAATAACCCATTTAAAATATAAAATTTTACACTTTAATTGATTTAATATGTCAAAATAAAATTCTTATTTTAAATATAAATATAATAATTAGGTTATGGTGAACTGTATATATTTTTCTAAGACACTTCATTTTTTAAAGAATAGTTAACAATACTAAATTTTAGTTCAAAACTACTTTTTCATCTAATTTATTTATAAGGTTAAATTATAATTTCAATTGGTTTTAAAGTTTAATTCGATAATATTTTTAAAAATTAATCTAATTTAGTTCATTGGGATTAATTTCACTTTGAAATTGACTATAAAAACATATTCAACTTTCGAACGTTTTTTCTTTAAAAACCTGCATTGTCATCCCGTCTACGAGATTGATTTTAATTTAATTTCTACCACTTATAGGATTGGAATTTGGAAAAATGGATTCAGTATTTGGAATCGTTAAAATTTATAATATCTAACAATACACCAAAAAATTTACCAAAAATATTAGTGAAAGTGATTAAAATTAATTACAATAATTAAGGTAAAACTAAGTTTAATAAAGGACTAAACCTTTAATTTAAGTCCCCAAATGACCTATCCGCTTGTCTAACACCCATTTTCTGGAAATATATAGTTCATTATCCTTCCATTATTGATTTTTTTATTTTTTTATTACTTTTTTTAGGTAAGAACATGTGCACACCTAACTTGTTTCCAAAAATTCCAAGTGGTTCGTTTTCCTTCACCCTAAAAGGCCACCACATATACCCATTCTTCACACCTATAAAACCACATAAGTATGGAAAATATTTTCCTAAATAGTCTTTTAAAATCCCTTCAACAGACCTAGAAGCCTCCCCTTCGGTATGATGCAATCCATGGAAGATTTTAGTTCAAACCAAACAAAGTTACCAGATTAAGAGTTAACGCCTTCTCTCAAACATTTTAGTTTCATTTCCACTCTCATCTTCCTATACTATTATTATTAATTATTACATAACAACACCAGTGTCCTCTATATACTAGGATTTTTTATTCTAAAAATTATACATACGCATACACACACCTCCAACTAATGGGCAGAGAACATATTCTTTCCGTGTACGTCAAAATACTGCCTCAGGAAACGATGATTGTTCAATTTTCCCCTACCACCTCTCATAGTATCCATTATGTTGAAAACTCTCTATATATATATTATATATATTTTATTTATAAATTTATTTATTCTTATCTAATTTTTATTTATAACTTACCTTTATTCTTTCCAAGTTGTGTCAATACGATAATTTCATTTGAGGGAGTGTGAACTACCGCCCCCTCAATGCGATATGACTTGTTCATTCCATACATGAAATATATAAATAATGGATTTAATAAATATATGTAACATATATAACATAAATATGATACTATAATTATAATATATATATATATTTTATTTTTTATTTTTTAATACAAAAAAGAAATGAAGGTATCGTTCAAGCGTACGTACAGCCTACCGTCTCCATGAATGGTGCACTTCATTTCTAAACTGAAAATATTATCAACTATTATAAATACATATGTACTGAATATATAAGATAATTTTTTCATGTTTTAAATTTTTTATATTATGATATCATAATATATTTAATAAGAACAAAAAATAACAAGTTAAATCATACTCGACAAAGGCAATTAACACTTGAAATAGTCAAAATAATGAAACATTGTTAACAAATGGGTAACAAGATAGTATAAGATATTAATATATGATATTATAAATATGAAAAAGGTTATTAAGAAAGTGTTAAATGGAAATAATTTTATTAAATAGGAAGCTAAAGGATTTTCACCTCAAAGGAAACGCAAGGTAAGGATTTCCCTCCCACTTTTTACATCCATGAGATAAATTTCATATTCACAACTTACTTCTTTTGCGTAGTGTACATACTACCCATTTGGATATATTATATCATGAATTAATTTCTATTCATGGTATTTTTATATTTAATTTAATTATTATCACTTTTTGAACTTTCAATTCATAAATAAGGGATTCTCATCTAATTCTTTACATCCATGAGATAAATTCCATGTTCACCACTTACATCCTTTGTGTAGTGTATCTAATTAACCTTTTGTTATATTATATCATTAATCCTTTTATATTAATGGTATTTTAAACTTTCATTTAATATTATTCCTTCAAGAGTTTTATAATTTAAAATGTTTCAAAGTGTTGTGGGACACATTGGAATGTTTAAAGGTTATTTTTCTCAAGATTACTCCTAATGATCTTTCAATAGAATTTCTATTCGAAGAAATTTTATATCCATTTTTCAATAATCCATTTCATTATTATCTAGTTATTGATGAAAATTTTCATGTATTAGTGCCATTTTTTCATTATTTGGTACTCAATGTTTTTTTAAAATTTTTTAAATAAAACCCGACTTCATTTCTCTCTTTAGTCAGATAATCGGTTTTCTTCTAAAAACCATGTTCTATTAAAAAAATGTTTTTAAAATGATTTTTTAAAGACATTTTTACCATTTTTTTCCTCTTAAAATTTTTTTTAAAGGAATATTATTATTACTTTCCAAACAAGGAATTTTTTAACCTTTTGACATATAAAAGGAATATTCTTTTTACCTTGTATGACAAGTATGGATTTATCTTCCCTAATTTATTTGAAGCCTCATTTTTAAGGTAAATAGGTTTATTTTTTTGATGAAAGTTTTTTTAAAAGGTATTTTCAAATAAAATTTTTTTCAAAGGTTTTTCAGAAGAAAATTATATTTTCCTCAAGAATTTTTTAAAAAAAGTTATCCTTTTATTTCATCAACGACATCAACTCTCAATTTTTACTCCACATGGGATTTGTTATATTGATACCATACTTAATCTTCTTCTATATGGTTTATGATTCATTTCGAAAAGTATAGTATTCACATTCACTACCATGATTATTTTTATTCCCCTTGAAATATTAAATCTCTTATTATAATTGAACATTGAATTTCCCCTAAATTATCCATTTCATTTATCATGGATATTGTTATAGCCAAATTCGTATACCATTTTACGTATAGTATCTACTTGGAAATTTATTTTATTATTTTGGGGAGAAATATTTATAAATCCATATAATTTATTCAATAATGATATTTGATAAGGCATATTATTTATTTGATATATAAGTAATGCTTTGGACATTCAATATATAGGTTGGGGACCAGTAAAGTTCTACAGGTTGGGGACCGGTTAATATAAGCCCCTCGATGAATTGGCTGTCTCATGGGACAAATTAGTTATGAAAACTGGTGTAGGTAAACTATCTATTAACAGTATTGGTTTCATGTACCAGGAAAACTTGGCATCCAATAACTAAGCATTATCCCTCATTTAGTTTCAGTTATTATTCATCCCTGATATTTTTCATTGAAATATATATGGATACATTTCATTTTATTTCATTTATTATATGTAATGTGTTTCAGGTTATTACGTTTCTATAGTGATTTTTTCTTATCTAGTTATTTTAATAGAATGTGTTTATAGTTATTACCTTTCCATATTGACTATTATCATTGGTTCATTATTGCTTTCTCTATATTTTTACTTTACTGAGAATTTTAAATCACCATTATTATGTTTTTCCCTAGGAATTCATGAAGAATACTATGAAAGATATATGGGAATTTACTCTATGGTTAGTGTTATTCTCAATGTTGTTTATTTATTTTTTTATTAAATTAATATGTTATAATTAGTGTATTAATTTGTAATAAAAGAATCATTTATGTACCTGGTTTACCAATACTACTAAACTGATTGGTCCTTCATGGATTTATTCCTTATAATCATGCCAATGTAATTGATATCAGACACTATCTTTAGTCTATATAGGGTTGGGTATCTAAAGTTTGAATCAAAGGAAGTTTAGTAGAAAACATGGGAACTATATTTAGATAAACCTAGACTAAAGAACAGAATCCTAAGGTATAATTAGAGTATAAGTATGGATGAAAACCCTAGAATTTTTTTAAAGTATAAATTATGTGGGTCTTCCTAGTAATCCATCCACTTCTGGATACTACAAGTAGTCGTGGTTCTGAAACAGATGTACCTAGGAATAAAAATTCTGACAAGGTTTTTTGGGCCTAACTTGGGGTAACCTGGTATAAGACAATGGGCCTTACTGCACACCTGGTTTAAAAAAAATTTGGGATATTCTTAGGATAATAAACTTTTTCTTTACAAACCATTAAGAATGATTTTAATAGATAATGACAATTAATATCAAAGGTTAAACCTAAGGAGTTTTATATTGAAGATAATGTTTCATGATTTAGAAATCCAACAATTGATATTATAGATAAAACCTTTACCAAGTAAGAACCTGTGTAAAAAAATGGACGAACTATTTATGTGTTGAGGATATAGTGAAAACCATAATTAAAAAATATTTAGTGTTTAACCTTATTTTAATGATGACCATCATATTTATTTTTGGAATAATATTAATTTGGATTTAGAAAAATACAACTTGTAAGTCGGGTGACAACCAATCAATTCTGGAAATCCCATAGGACCTGAACCCATGACCAAAGGATGATAAGGGTTTCACACCAACCATTGACCTACGCAATTTCCTTGTTATTTGTTTCATTAATTTTAGTTAAAATATTTGACGAATAAATGTTATAGATGAACCAGTTGTATCACTTTTTAGGATTAGACATTAACCATATTAGTTTTGGAAGATGTTTAAAGACAAATAGTTAGACTTGTCAATCCTTTATAGGCCTTATGATCCTATAAAAGTTTATTTTATTTCTTAAGGAATAAAAAATCATTATTGGTAATTAATATCATATAGTAAAGGATGAATTACAATTTGATCAAAGTGCATCCAAAAGTTAGGATTGTTCAAATGAAATTGAAACCTGACAAGTGATAATGTTTCCTTGTATTCTTGGCCAGTAAAGTAATTACCCAGAAATTAGTAAAATGACATATAAATAAAAAAAATATTAATACCATAATTTTGGTTGAACCAATGGTCTTCAAAATCATCATAGATTTATGGATTAGAGTACCTCAACTTTCCATTGATCATTCGCTTGTTTGTGATTGATGACCTCATTCACTCTCTATAAATATTTCTATTTTTCTCCAAGTATGTATATTTTCTTTCCAAGAATTATCTCCTATATAGAGACATAGTTACATGGCAGTCCATGCGACATTTGTACTTTCCATTCTCTCTTTTATAGAGGATGACTTTTTAACCCATCTCACAATGTGGGATTTTAGACATACAATTATCATTAAATATTTCACCATAATAAAGTTAAAATTACAAGGACACAATTTAAAAAAGTTGGGGAGAATGTGATTCCCAAGAAAACTAAAGTAAGAACCTTGTATTCAATAGCGTGTATGACACGCGACACCAAGTGTGTAAGGTAATATATTATCCATATACTTTATAATATATTTACTATTTAAAATATATTCTATATATTTCAATGCATGAAATTAAAATTTAGTGTATGTTACACACAATATCAACCTTCCTCAATATCTTGAGTTACACACAAAAGTAACCTTCTTCAAAAGTTCACATTATGCGAAAGACCAAGTTTCATCAAACAACTATATATTATTAAAATATTATTATATAATAATATATAAACTAGCGATTATGAATAGTATTAGATAAATTATTAAAATTTATGCTTTATATAAATATAAAATGAAAACTTTTGTTACCAATTAATGAGAAACTAAAATAATAACCAATTTGAGATAAAAAGAAATGTTGTCATATTTATGCTCTCAATGGAGTTTTGTATTAATAAAAATAATTAATTACAATTATTTAATAATTTCAATGAAATATATGTATTATATATTCATTAAAATTTGTTTTATATTTATCAATTAGGTTTTATATGCATAATATTAAAACAAACCCTATTTTCCACCTAAAAACCTATATTTTATAAAAGCAATTTTAGTGCTTTTTAATAGAGAACCCATTTTAATTATAAATTTTTACACTTTAATTGATTTAATATATCAAAATAAACTTATTATTTCAAATATAAACATAATAATTAGTTTAGGGTGAATTTTTTATGTTTTTCTGAGACATTTCATTTTTTAACGAATAGTTAAAAATACTGATTTTTTATTCAGAAATTCTTTTTCATATAATTTATTTATATGGTTAAATTATAATTTTAATTGGTTTTACTATTTAATTAGATAATATTTTTATAAATTAATACAGTTTTTTTCCTTTGAATCATTTTCACATTGACTTTGACTATAAAAACATAGCTAACATTCAGATGTTTTACTTTAAAACCCTGAATTGTCGTCCCGTCTACGAGATTAATTTTAATTTAATTTATGGCACTTTTTTTATTGTAATTTGGAAAAATGTATTCCATATTTGGAATAATAATAATTTATAATAAATAATAATACCAAATTTTTTTAGCAAAAATATTAGTGAAAGTGATTAAAATTGATTACAATTATTAAGGAAAAATTATACTTCATAAAGGACTAAACCTTTAATTTAAGTGCCCAAATGAACTAGAAACTTGTCCAAAACCCAATTGTTAGACATATCTCGGCCATTAACCTAAAATTATTGATTTTTTTGGTTTTTTATTACTTTTTTTATGAAAGAACATGTGCACACCTAACGTATTTCCAAAAATCCCAAGTGAGTCTTTTTCCTTCCCAATAAAAGGCAACCACCTCTCCCCATTCTCAAACCTCTAAAACCAATTAATTTAGGCCAATATCTACCCAAGTAGTCTTAAAAAATACATCCCCTATATCTGGAAGACTCTCATTATATAGAAATAAATCCATGGAAACTTTTGGTTCAAACCAAAATAAGTTACCTGATTAAGAGGCAACGCCTTCTCTCAAAAAATTTAGCTTCATTTCCACTCTAAAATATATATACTCTTCTTATTATATGATTACATAAAAAACCATTATACTCTAAATAATTGGATTTTTTACGCTAAAAATAATACCTAAACGTACACACACATCCATCTAATGGTCAATAAACATGTTGTTTCTATGTACGGTGAAATACTACCTCACGAAACGATGACTGTTCAATTTTCCTCTAACAACTCTCATAGTAGGAATTATTATAGAAACTATATTTATATATGATGTATATTTTATTTATAATGTCTTTATTCTTTAATATTTTTTATTTATAACATACCTTTATGCTTTCCATGTTTTTTTAATACAATAAATTTGTTTGAGGAAATATGGACTACTGCCCCCTCAATGCGATATGACTCATTCATTCTATAAATGAAATGTATAAATGATGGAGTTAATAAAAATATGTAACATATATTACATATGTATTATTTTGGGATTTTTATATAAATATTTATTTTTTATTTTTTATTCTTTTAATACAATAAAAAATTAAATTAGCGTTCATGTGTATGTACGGCCTACCATTTCCATGAACGGTTCACCTCATTTATAAACTCTAAATATTATCAACTATTATAAATAAATATTTAATGAATATATAAGATAATTTATTTATTTTTTACATTATGGATATTATAAAATCATAATATATTTAATAATAACAACAAATAACAAGTTAAATCATACTCGACAAACTAGGAATTAACACCTGAAATAGTCATAATAATGGAAGATTGTTAAAAAATGGGTAACAAGATATTATAAGAAATTAATATATTATATTATAAATATGAAAAATGTTATGAAGATAGTATAAAATTAACGTAATTTTATTATATATTAAGTTAAAGTACATTCACCAAAAAGGAAATTCAAAGTAAGTATTTCAATCTCACTTTTTACATCCGTGAGATAAATGTCATATTCACCACTTACTTATTTTATGTGGTGTACCTACTACCCATTTTGATATATTATATTATTAATTAATTTATCTTCATGGTATTTTTATGTTTCATTTAATTATTATCACTTTTTGGTCTTTCGATTCATATATAAGTAATTCTCATCTTACTCTTTACATTCGTGAGATAAATGTCATCTTCGGCACTTATATCTTTTGTGTGGTGTATCTAATGCACCTTTTGTTATATTATATCATTAATAATTTTATATTAAAGATATTTTAAAATTTAATTTAATATTATTCCTTCAAGAGTTTTATAATTTAAAATGTTTCAAACTTGTATGGGACAATTTGGAATGTTTAAAGGTTATTTTCCTCAAGACTATTCCTAATGATCTTTCAATTAAATTTACATTAGAGGAAATTATATAACAATTTTTCAAAAATCCCTTTCATTATTCTATATTTATTCATGTCCATTTTAAATTATTGATACCTTTTTTTCTAATCTTTGGTACTCAAAGTGTTATAAAAATATTTTAAAGAAAACCTGACATCACTTCTCACTTTAGTCGGAGAACCGATTACCTTCTAAAAACCATGTATTATAAGAAAATTAAAAAATGATTTTAAAATGGTTTGGTAAAGAACTTTTTACCCATTTTTCCTTTTATAAATGTTTTGAAATTAATCTTCTTGTATATTTCCAAATGGGTCATTTTAAAACCATTTATCATATAAAATGAATATTCTTTTTACCTCATATGACATGTACAGATTTATCTGTCGTCATTTCTTTGAAGCCTAATTTTCAAGTTAAAAGGCTTTATTTTTTAAAATAAAATGTTTTAAAAAAGGGATTTTCAAAGAAAAATATTTTCAAAAGAAATGATTCTTTTCCCCAAGAATTGTTTTAAAAGTTATTATTTTATTTCATCATCAGCAACAACCCTCTATTTTTACTTGAAAAGGGATTTGTTTCATTAATACCATCCTTAATCTTCCTCTAGATGGTTTAGGATTTATTTAGATGAGGATAGTATTCACATTAACTTCCTTAATTTATTTTTTAGTCCCTTTGAACTATTAAATATATTATTATAATTAACCACTGAATATTTCCAAAATTGTCCATTTTATTTATCACGGATATTATTATTGCCTAAACCATATACCATTTTACATATGGTGTCTACTTTTACAACTATTATATTTTTTGGGGAAAATGTTGATAAATCTATATACTTTATTCAATAAGAATATTTGATAAGGCATATTGTTTATTCTACATATTATTAATTCTTTTTACCTGTAATACATGGTTTGGGGACCATTTAAGAATATCTCTACGGGTTTGGGAATGGTTAATAAAATCCCCTCAGTGCATCGATAGTCTCATGGGAAGAATTAGTTGTGAAAATTGATATAGGTAGACTGTATATTGATGGTTATTTCCATATACTTTGTAAATATGGAGTCCAATAACTAAGCATTATCCCTTGTTTAGTTTTAGTTATTATTCATTCAAGAGATTTTGGGTCAAAATATCTATGGATATATTTCATTTCATTTCATTTTTTAAACAGCATGTGTTTCTATTTATTACCTTTCCATTGTGATTTTTCCTTATCTAGTTATTTTAATGGAATTTGTTTCTAGTTATTACCTTCCCATATTGACTATTCTCATTGATTAATTATTACTTCCGCTATATTTTTTCCTTACTGATCATTTAACCTCTCCCTTATTATGTTTCCTTCCATATGAATTCTTGAATCCTACTATGAAAGATATTTATGAATTTACTAGATGGATTTGAGTTATCCTTGATGTTATTTATTTATTTGTTTAGAAAAAAAATTGTAATTAGTGTATTCATTTGTAATACAAGACTCATTTATGTATCTAGTTTACCAAGATTTCCAAAATGATCAGTCCTTCAGGGCTTGATTCCATGTATTTATGCCAATGTAATTAATAACATACACTAGATTTAGTCTATCAAGGTTTGGGTAACTACACCCAATATCACTACAAAATCCATTGTTGTAAAATTTTGGATTCATTAACCAAGGAATGGTGTATTGATATCATGGAAGTTTGAATTTTATTCCCAAAAGTCTATTTTCTTTGGTCATAAAAGTGAATCACTTAAAACCCTCCATAGTTACACTTAACAATAGAATTTCCCATAAAAATATGCCCAAAATACCTCTATTTTATTTTATTTTATATATATAAGCCCATGTTCTCT
Organism: Viscum album; assembly: GCA_963277665.1. Taxonomy (NCBI): domain Eukaryota; kingdom Viridiplantae; phylum Streptophyta; class Magnoliopsida; order Santalales; family Viscaceae; genus Viscum; species Viscum album. The sequence continues at coordinate 1,346,607,465 of OY728123.1, forward strand.
ATAAGTTATCTTAGTTCCTTCACTCTTGAGAAAATATCTAAGTAGATATCAAGCCTCTAATGTAAGTATTACAATATTCATAACTTTTTCTCATTAATATTTTACATCCAAATTTATTATATCCAAAAAATAATAATTACATGAGTATAATTATTATAATTATATGTTATTATATTAATTTAATAGACATTAATTATTCATATCCATCTAATAATAAAAATAGAAATAGTATTAGTATTAGTGCTTTGCACGGACTACCATCTCTATTAAGCGATGTATTCCATTTTTCATCACCATAATCCATTGATGATAAAAAGGATATAATGGATAAATAAATATTATATCCATAATATTATTATGACAGTGAAATTTTAAAATTAACAGTTACCATATTTTACTATAATTCGTTGTGAAATAGAAACATTAATCGTGTGTATATACGATCTATCACCTCCAAAAACAATGAGTTTCATTAGTTATAACCACCCATTGTGGTCTAATTTAAAAAATTATTTAATATATAAAAAACTATTAATATTTTTGATATTATAAAACTATTTTAAAATTCTTTCTACCATAGTCAACATACATATATGCTTATGGAAAATTTAATCAAACAACCCTGAGTAATTGACATATAAAAATATTATATTAAAAATATATACCACAAGATAATATATGGACCTTATAAAATTGGATATGGATGAATAAGGTTCTTGGTTATATATATAATGAACTTAATTTAATTTTTCAAATATTTAAGTTCTTGTGAAGAGTACATTCAAACAATAGGTTTGGGTTTCATCTTAAAATTTTCTTTTTTGAAACATATTTTCTTTTTGGCACCTAATTTCATTTAAATGGTGTGTATACTTCCAATTAGATACATAAAATAATGAATTGTCTTTATTAAATATATTTTAACATTCAATTAAATTTTTATATCTATTAATGGGTTTTATTAAATTGTTTTTTAAGATGTAAGGGTTTTATCTCAATCACCCTTCATTTAGGTATGCATTGATATTTGGAACCTATCTTAATATCTATAGGGTATCTACTACCCCCATGACTTAAAATAACATAAATTGTTATTGAACATGAAAACATCACTTACATTCATAATCTTCATTATTGTGGTATATGATTCATGTCTTCTCTAAAATATAAGTGTTTTCTCATAACTCTGAATAATTTCTTGAGTCATAATGTTTCTCTTTGAGTATAATCTTTCATTTCATGTGGTATACCCAATATCTATATATGTAGATTAATTTTAACTCAAATATTACATAATTATGAGACCTAATTATAATTGAAAATGAAACTATATCAAGGACAATTCTTATCCATTTAAATGATAGTTCTTCCCTCCTTGTCCATAATTACCCTTTCTGAAAATATTATACTTTTTAATTGGAAAACAAGTTAAGTGTTATCTCATATGAGAATTATATTTTTTATCATATTTTCAAAATAAATTATTATTATCTTATTTTATCATTGTGGGATTTCAATAAAGGTGTTTAAAACATATATAGGGTTCTTTTGTACCTCTTTAATGACTTTTTATTTGTAATTTTTCTCTATTATTCTCCCTTTTAACTAATATTTTTCTCATGTACCTCTGCTATTTTTTTGTATATATGTACTATATATATATTTCAAGTTAAAATTACCTTTCATTTTTGGGGTTATGCATGTTTTTTGTTCCCTTTAAAATTCCAAATTTCAAGTAAATCTTATATAATGAAACATTAATTTTTTTTTTTTGATCTAATTTAACCATCACCCCCATAAAATGTTTTTAAACCATGAATAGATTCTAAAAATAGTAATTATTTAATTGATAATTCACTTAGTATGATTTCAATTTTATGGAAAATAATAAGTTCTTTCCTCCTTTAAAAATATTATTTTCTTTTTTCATAATGGTTCACCCAATTGGTTTGTTTTTATCTATTATTCTCCAAGATATTTCTCATGAATTCTATATATTGGAACAAAAAGTTCAAAACCTATGTTTATATTTCAAATATGATCACTCCTAATGATTTAGTTCTATCTTATTTTAAGAAATTGTATAATTTAGCCTTTGGTTATGCCATGATTAATAATTATGAAACTCTCTTCCTTCTCATGGGTTTGATCATAATTATGAATTATGTATGGTTTATTTTCCTTATGTGGCACACATATGTTTGAGTTTCATTTATGTGATGGGTGATCCCATAATTATATAGTGATCCAATGCATTGGTTAATGTTTACATCTCATGAGATGTTATGTAAGTGATTAGGGAGTGAACCTAAATCCACAATGGTACTTTTTCACTTTATAATGATGGTTTTATGAGTGACCCTTGAATTATATTCATGAAATGATATTTTCTATTATTTCCTCATGTTTATAATTTTATGGAATCATTTCCTTATGAAATGTTTATATGCCTATGATCATCCGCTTTATAATATCATCTTATGATTCTTGACTCTCATGTTATAAAATATTTCAATTGTATTCCCTTATTGGGATTTTAGTTCACCCTTTTCATTATATATTTTCCCCTAGATATCCTATGCAGTTTTAGATGATCTATGGGATTTAGGGGAATTATGTGGATTTTAAAAAACAACTATGATGTTTTTATGTTTAAGATGATATATTTTTATGTATAGTTTGACAAATACACTAGGCCTCTTATTCCTTATTGTTTATTTATTGAAAAATAATACTAATAATTGTGAAATAATATGTGTTTAAGGATTGGGTTTTAATGATTGGTATCAAAGGACATTAAAGTTATTTTTTAAGATTAGGATGATAGAACCTTGATGAAAACCCTAGGGATAAGTCCTATGGATAATACTAAGTATATTATAACATCCTAAAATTTTGGTAAAGTACAAATTGTGTAGTTTTCCTTGTAATTGCATCTATACCTAGATATAGTAATGTAGATATTGTATTTTCCATTATTGTGGTTAGGCGTAATAACCACAAAGAGGATGTGTTGGGTATTAACTCAACTATGACCTAGTGTGAAATAATGAGGCCTAACTGTAACCTATATAGACACAATCGGGGGGTATTATTAGGTTTATCATATTCTATTTATGAACCACTTTGAATGATTTATTTTGTAGTTATATTGAGGTACACAGTAAAAAAGAATAAGATAACCCAATTTAAAGTAGCTAAGGTTAATCTAATATAGAAATAGGTTGATCTAAAGGAATTACTGGATAATATAATGATGTAAAAGGTTAAGAAAATAGGTTTAATATCTATAAAACCCTCATATTTTATGAAATATTTCTTTCAAATAAATTATTTTTCTTTGAAAACTTGTGTTACACACAACACTGAGTTTTAACGAACTGTGACAAACTATTAATATTATTATTTAAAAATAACCATTATGACATGGATTTTAAACATGGAGGAAATAATATTAATAAAAAAATTAAATTTTATGTATTATGGTTTTACATAATGAAATAATATTAATAAAAATGTACTTGGTTTTCTGTAAAGTCTGTATATGTTTTGAAAACATTATTTTCTCAAGAGAAATTATTTATTCTATGAACAATAAAAAAATTAGTTTTTAAAAATTTTCAAAAAAATAATTTGAAAAAATAAAAATCATTTTTAAATAATCATTTAAAAATTATTTTAGGGTGATTTTTTTGTATTTTTATTAAAATATTTACAATTAGATTAATAGTAAAAAATATTGGTTTTTATAGAAAATTATTGTTCTGTTTAAAGAATTTATAAGGTTCTTGTTTGTATTAAAATGGTATTAAAATTATTATTAGTTAAATTATATATCAATTAACCAAATTTATATCATTAAAATATTTTTCATGAGGAAATTTTATATAATTTGTTTTTTAAATTGTGAATATTTTCTCTTTAGAAAACTGATTTCTCATCATGTCTGTGGCTTTAACTTTAAATTAAATTTTTTCTATTATAAGAATTAAATTTTAAAAAATGGATTAAATATTTTTAATTATAATAATTTATATTATCAAATAATGTTAACTAAGTTTTTTACCATAATTAAAATTAAAAATAGTAAAAATTATTTATTGCGGTTAAGGTAAAAATGGGTTTACTGTGGGTTAAAATAAAATTATACGTGTTAAAAATGACCCATAAAAATTATAACACCTATTTTATAGCCCTATTTAGACGCTATAATGTCTAATTATCCATAATGGTCCATTTTTTAGCCTTATATAATGTAGAAAAGTGGGTACACAATTTTATTTTAAAAAAATAAAAGTGTGTCACTCACCTCGCTTATAAAAGGCCACCACCTATCCTCTTATATTCACACAATAAAATCCCTTTAGTCTAAGAAATAAATAACAAAATTAATTATCTAATTATATCCCCAAATCCTAGTGTTATTAGTTTTATTAGTAATCCATCTTAATAAATATCTCGGTATAAACCTAAATAGGCTCTCTGAAGAAGACGTAAATTCTTAAACTTATGTTTTTATTTTATTTCTTCTTCCATATCATTCAAATATTTTCTATTATGATGATATAATAACACTATTATCTTACATATAATGATTTTTTATTATGTTAATTAATATCTTATATATATCTCCCCTTCCATCAAATGGGATACAAAATATTCATTCGTGTGTAGGGCGGACTACTTCTACGCAAACAGATGTTGTTCGTTTTCCATCACCAGCTATCATGAATAGATATACTGATAGATTAAATTTTTATATATTATATATATGATATTATTATAATTTTACAATTATAATATCACATATACCTCCTTAATTTCAATTATGTGGGAATACGGTAATGTCGCTCGTGTGTACGGAGGACTACCACCTCGCAAAGCGATATGATTATTTCACACTTTATATTAAGGTAAAAAAGTATTGGATTGGTGAAAATATGTTATATATATAAGATAAAAATTATTATTTAATTTTAATATATTATTTAACATTATTTCTTTCAATTATTTATAAAAAAAGTAACATCCTTTATGCGAACCAACGATCTACCATCTCCATGAGCAGTGTATTTAATTTTATATCTCTAAATATTATGGAATACTATAAATAAATATTTATATATATATATATGGAATATATATGACATTTATATCATGTTTAACATTCTAGAGATTTTGTAACCATGATCAAAGTAATAGGACCAAAAAAATAACAAATCAAAACATACATGAAAAAAGGTAAATTTAACATGGAATTTTTAATAAATGGTTAATAAAAAGTCATAAGTAAATATTATATTGGATTATATATATAATTATAGTTATTTAGTAGATTTATAATAAACTTATATTTTGTATACAGTAGTTTTGAGTCAGTACGAAGAAGTCAAGACTTAAGGTAAGGGATTTTTGTCTCAACTTATCTTCTTTGGGATATATGTTATATTATGTATGTATCTTATTTTATGATATGTATATAAATATCATTTTATATTTAATATCATGAATTTTATTTTCTCACTATATTCAATATTTCATTTAATGATATTTCTTCATGAGGCATATGATTCAATGTTACCGAAGTGGTAAGGGTTTTATGATATAATCTCATCATTTATAAGGATTGTTCATGATTATGATTCTAATGAAGAAATATTGTGATCTATCTCTTAATAAACCCATTTTTTCCTTATAATTTGGTTTTTTATGAGGAATGTATTTTTTCCCTCCATTTTACTCTCTTTATTTACTAAAGCATTCAAAATAATTTTTCTAAGAAAAAGTTATCTTTGTTTCTATCTTCAATCAAAAACCTATTTACTTACATATATGTGTTGTATAAAAATGGTTTAAAATGTTTATAAATTCCAAAGGGATTTATTAAAATAACTTTTTACATGTTTTTTAATTTTTTCAAACTTTTTTAAAAAATAATCTTCATGTTGTTTTCCAAATAAGGTGTGTTTGACTTTTGCTGGAAATGTGAAGTGGAAATTTATTTTAACGAATATAGCATGAATAAAATTTAAAAACATCATGACCACTATTTTATTTGATTATTAATTTATATGTTTTCAGTTTTATTTTCAAATAAAATAATTTCTAAAATATTTTATCAATTTATAATTTTAAAAAGGTCATTTTCAAATAAAGGATATTTTTTCAATAAATGTTATAAGAAATTTTTATTTCAAAATAATTTTCCATATGAGATGAAATACTTTATGTTACTTATGTTTTACAGGTTTCATGATCCAAGGATACTATTCTTATTCTTTCTATTAATTTTTTATGTTTGTGATGACATGGTTCTTAAAAAACCTCTTCTTCTTCCATGGGTTATGTTTTGATGAAATTATGAAATAATTATGATACCTATTTGTTTTCTAAAAACTATGATATAATGAAATGTTTATGAAGCCCATTTTTTCATGGGTTTGGATATGATGATTTTATTTATGATCATGTGGCACAAATATGTATGATTTTCATTATATGACAAGTGGGACCTATATATTCCTCAACTATATTGGGTAAACATCGATACCTCATGAGATAAATAGAAATGGAATGGGATATATGTTGGATTTGTTCCATAGAACCAACTAATTTGTACATTATTATAAATATGTATTCATTATTTGAATATTAATAAACTATTTATCACATCTTGATTTTTCTTCAGCATGACATAGTATTTGATAATGTCCTAAGAGTGGTTGTCGCACTAAAAAGTCATAGCAGTTCCCCGCTATGATGAGAACCCAGAAGTGTTATGGCACTATCCTTAAATGATGTTATGTTTCCCTATGATATCATTTTAGGGACACAAATTATAAGTCATATCAAGTTTGAATACTCATAAGACTTTGAGGCACCTTCTTAGAGTGTACGGCCTTGGTAATATCCAGTCAGATATTTTGATAATGATACCTGCAATTATGAAATCCACATTCATAAGTTTCATTGGATGTTCTTATCTTTGTATGTGTGTATTGGTCCTTAGAATTTAATTTTATTATTAATGAGAAATATGAGTTTTTAAATTATATTAATTGAGAAAAACCTTGATGATAGATGTTTTCATCAAGGTAGGACACGTTGGATGCATCATGACTAATATTGAATTAATGAATAATGTCACGACTCGACCCTACCCGGGCTCAAGCCACAACTACCCCAAGCCCGCCTCCATAGGCCTGGGGTGGGCGACCAGTGCCGAAGGCTCAACAACTCGGGGAGGCATTTCCCTAAGAACCTGTACACACGCACATATCACACTCAATGCAAAAGTGCAGAGTAAAAAGAAAAGCAAAGGGAAACAGCTATAAACAACCACAAGAGTGCATCGACCTCTAAAAAGTACAAGAAAAGTGCCGAAAAGGAAAAAGGGGCAAAACACATGCCCAACCAAAAAGTGCCACAACCCGGCAACAAGTAAACAAAAGAAACAGCTGACGGGTCTCCCACCTAGAACCCAGCTACGACCACCGCACGCGGTCCAAGATCCCAAGCTCCTATGCTCCACTAAAGTCACGCTCCACCTATCTGTCGTCTGCAAGGGCACACCAAGTACGGGAAAAGCCCAAGCAGGGGTGACTATAAAAATACTCAGTAGGATACCCCAAAGGCTCTAGGGAGAAACAAAGGAGGTTCCAAAGGGTGAGTAGTAGAGCGAACAGGAAAAGTAGAGGAGTACAATTGAAAGTGCAGTAAAGAGTCCAGCTCAGCCCAACAAGACAATGGAAGTAGACTTGTCCAGGCACAAGCAGCTGGAAACGGTGAGAAGATGAACTTACCGTTGAGTCTTCGCTACCTATAGCAGGAGAGTAGACTCATCCTACCACGAGAAGCTAGACACAGAAAGCACGTGGCATACCCTGCACGTCTTCGCCTCTCCTGTAGGGAGAGTAACCAAGCCCAAGAAGTGGGTACTCGAACAAGGTATATACATATATATGTGCTCTACAAGAAGACCTAACAAGCTTGTAAGGGGATCTCCATCCCATAGCTAAGACCAAGAAAAGAGTAACCAACAGTCCCAGAGGTAAACTCTATCATTGATGCCCAGCATCCCACACATCTGCCCCGAACCACAAGCCAAGGGGCTCAAACCACCACACCTCGACACTATCCGCTTTGGGCGGCACTGAATCACCCTCACGGTTTTAGGTCGCGTCTCAAGTACGCATCTCGGTGGGGGAAAATCTCCTCGTACTTGAGAGTTTTGGGGGAACGTCAACCACAACTTGTCACTGCCCCGCAGTCGAGAAGTCTGCTCAAAGTTGACAAGCGACCCCCGGCCTAGCCCCGCTGGAGGGTCCCTAGAAGTCAACGGGTTCCTACTACAGGGAGACCCAGAAAGTCGATGGGTACCACACTGCCCAGTCCCATAACAAGGTAATCCACTGGAGGGAGACCCGGTTAAGGTCGGCGACGGGACCACTGCCCAGCCCAGCTGGAGGTAACCTGGCATCGGGGACCACTGCTCAGCCCAGCTGGAGGTAATACCGGCATTGGGGACCACTGCCCAGCCCAGCTGGAGGTAAGCCCGACATCGAGGACCACTGCCCAGCCCCGCTGGAGGTAAGCCTGGCATCGGTGACCACTACCCAGCCACGCTGGAGGTAAGCCTGGAACTTCTCTAGCCATCCCTGCTCCATGGTACTGCTCGGCGAACACCGCTATACAGGTCATCCCTGTTGGATGGTAACCCACTGGCGAGCCCTACTCGAAACAACCTTAGACCTACTAGAAACAACCTCAGCCCTACTGGAAACCACATCAGCCCTGCTGGAAACCACCTCAGCCCTGCTGGAAACAACCTCAACCCTGTTGAAAACCACCTCAGCCCTGCTGGAAACCACCTCAGCCCTGCTGGAAACAACCTCAGCCCTGCTGGAAACCACCTCACCCTTGCTAGAAACAACCTCAGCCCTGTTGGAAATAACCTCATCCCTGCTGGAAACCACCTCATCCCTGCTGGAAACAACCTCACCCCTGCTGGAAACCACCTCAGCCCTACTGGAAACAACCTCCTGGGTAGAGGATCGGTGCCCGCGTAAAGTGTTTGTCACACCGAAACCAAAATCTCTACCAGGGAACACGGAGCAATGGGAGAAACTCCCCAGGCCTCAAAAGGTGATCCCACTCCAATCCGCTGAGTCACTGTTAAAGCGGACCGAGACATGTCATCCCAGAGAGTGGGGAAAACACCCACGCTACACGGACACCTGTAGTCGCAAACGGTGCCACAGACCGATGAAAGGGTACAACAGTGAAACCCCTCACAGCCGAAGAAGCAGAGGAACCAAACCATCTCGGCCGGCCAAACCATTGAGTACAAGACCAGGGGGAGACCACTCAACCCTGCTAGTCAGACAAAAGAGCACCAGGCCAGGGGAAACTCCACCCTGCTAGTCAAACAAACGAGCGCAAAGGGACCCTCTACGTCATGAGAGGCCAAGGTACGTAAAGCAGAACACGGCACGCACGTGGGGCCCACACGACGTGTGGCCCCAAGTGAAACCCAACTGAGCGCACAAACATCCTCAGGTACAAGCAACCACACGTACCTCCAAGCGCTCTCGTATACTCCCAGAATATACCTCGATCTAGCCCAAAGGCTATCGTGCACACGGCACCCAGCGTCAACGTGAAGGCATGACGTAACAACTCCACCTCAAAGACCCAGGCACGGCCAACCACATCTTTTGAATCATTTATATCACTCTCCCAAGAGTGCGCGATCAAATGCCAAGGGTCCGCTACAAACAAGGTAGGGCAAACCACCACTGGAGCACCTTTCATGCTTCATCATTTAATAAGATCGTGCAAGATTCTCTGCACAACTAAACGGATCACACCGTTGTAATCCTCACGGAGAAACATGCGAGATCGACTACTTACTCACCTCAAATGGATATCTGACGGAAAAGTCACCAACATCACCTCATGCCTGAACAGCGTCCCGTGATCCCGAGCCTCAGCCCTGAAAACAGTCGGTCGCATCGCACCATTGTGATCCCCTCAGAAAAACACGTCAAAAAAGACAGCTCACTTGAGCGCGACAGATATCTGGAGAAAAATATGCATTCTGGTGCACTGCACACGAGCGATGCTTCGTCGGACCCGTATCTTGGTCCCGAAACTCCATGAACGGATCGCACCATTGTGATCCTCTCGAAAAAGTACACAATGTGGACTATTCACTTGTCCAAAACGGTCTCCCAGTGATTAAGATGGAAAACCACCGTCGACACCCAAACTGCACACGTGGGGACCGCACCAGCGTGCAGAATTAGAGCGGGCAGACTGCGCCAACGCGATGCCCTTGGAAAAACACCCAACATCGACTGCTCGCACGCCCCGAACAGACGTCCGAGGAAAAAGTTGCTAAAAGCTGCACGCAGCTCAAAAGATGGGTCGTGGGGCCCACACCTCAACTCCGGCTTCAATGCCCAAAACTGCACTGGAAACCTCCGCTTCGGTTCCAGGGTCGCAATGCCACTGACGGCGCTCAAAATGGACAACAGATGTTTCTGCGCTGCTCAAAACAAGATTCCTGGAATGACATCAATCCCCTCGATGTATGTGTCGTGCCACCGAGGCCTATCATTTAGGTAATTAAAAATTCCCAAAACCATCTCAAAATATTATCTTTGTCCTAAGGAACGCGTCTCCACTGACGGCGCGCGAATCCGACACCCGGGCTGACTTTTACTGCCGTTTAAAAAAAACGGACTTTAGTGGGCTAGGCCGGTTCGGCCGGCCCACTCTCCTGAACCGGCCCGCGGTCACGGGCCGGCCTTCCACGCCCGGACCGGCAGCAAGCTGGTCCGGCTTTCCTGTCTCCCACAAAGACCCACCGAGTACATGTCTTGTCTGCTGCAGGGTCCCGAGGACCCTGCCCCCATTGTCGCCGCGTCAACCCGACCAAGAAGGTCGGGGCCTCGTCGCCCGCGCGCCGCGCTTCACCGTCGCCCGCTGGACACCCACCCGGCCTCAGCATCTGCCCCGCCGCGCCCCCGCGGGTTCTCCCCTACAGCACGCTCCCACCGGCCGACACCCGCCCGAAGCACCTCGACTGAGCCGCGTCGCCGCCTCCGCCGAGTCAGGCTGCCCCAAAATCGCCGAAAACCCTCGTCAACACCCGATCTTCGACAATCGATTGCGGTTTGCTCGTAACTCGGATTTTGAATCTGTAAAATGAGACAGAAATCTCATAGCACGAACTAGTGGGGTAAGTTATTTTCTCAAAAATAACTCCGCATTTAGACAACCAAACTTTTGGGCGAAATGGTGCAGGAAAACCAAAATCGAGCAAGATCCTACCTCGCGGGGCTTCACCCGAAGTTTCGCGACGATCCGCCGGCCGCCACGCCTTGGAGAGGATGGATATGGGAGGAGGAGATTGAAGGGAATATCCTTGGGTTTCTTCCTTCTTCCAGAGGATGAGAGGGGGGATGAGGGAGGAGAGGGGTGTTTGATTATTTAAGGGGAAAAAATTGATTAAAAGCATAATTAATTAAATCCCCAAAACGACCCACTTACAAAACAATCGATGGGGTCGAGGTTGAGCCTCCCATAGGGTAAATACTACCTCCAGAGCACAACGGTGGTCTCGGAATTTTAATCCATGTCCCCGTTCAAAAGTTATAATACTGAACGCCCAAAGCCGCCAAATTACGAAAACGCCCCTGGGGCCATTTTTCACAGACGGGCCGCGCCCGTGAAACTTACACTCCTCCTAGGGTAAACGGCATGCTCCAAGCTCAACGGTGCCCTCGGTTTTCCAATCCGATCTACCTTTTAAGAGATACATGAGTTTAACCATTAAACGAATAAATTAATTAAATTAATTTATCCGTTTAACGTTCCGAAAGTGAGCGAGGGGTCCAAACATCCCGCGCTGACAAGTTTTATGTCGTTCCTAGGGTAAACACCCCATTCCGAACCCATCCGTAAACTCGTATCTCTGATCCGGAACTCCGTTTAGGATTTATCTCATTTATTTCGCGTTTCCAGTGTGAACGCACTGAAAATTTAATTTCGGCCACTCTGGGGCTCGGAATCGCACGCCGTCTGAAAGTGCTGCTCTGGAATATCATCAAGAATATTACAAAGTCTTTCACAGCAAAAACCGGGTTCTTACATCATTCCCTTATTCAAGATTTTCATCCCTGAAAAGCAAAACTAGGGTGCAACACAAGGTACTAAGCCCACACCTGGCTTTCCCATACCCAGAAGAACCCGCGCACATCTTTGCGTCACCGCACACAGACCAAAGGATTGATCCGTTCATGCGAGGTCGGCCCTTGCCGATGTCGTGCACCCACTCCATACTTTGGGGTTAGGGAAAGGCGGTAGGGTACCTCGCCATCCCTTTTCACGGTCTCAAATGGCCCGAAGGCCCTCGGGGGTAGCTCACCTCCCCGGTCGAACCTCTACGTCACACGCCACGATTGGAATCGCCGCCCGCACCTATAACAAGGCCTGATGATTCCCTCCTTCAGAATATTGATATGGTGAATCACCTAAGGATATCTATTTATGCGAGATTTCACAGTCAATGTCTCGCAACCAAGTCTTTCTTACATGCTCGGAAAGCGATGGAGTTGACACTATCGACTAAAGAAAAAGGTCCCACACCTTTTTCCTTACCAACACAGGGTTACACCGATGCCCTGCGTCACCCTGGTAACACCTAAAGCAAAGAGCAGGGAGGAAATAATTCCACACACATATTCTATAAATTCTACTGCAAGAAGTAGAAGAGTCTCAAGGGGTACCTCTCTTCATCCAATGCTCTGCAGGATCGTAGAAATCCAAGCTCACAGCTGTCTGCGGTCCCAACTGTCAGCTCCCGGAGCCTGATGTGGACCGTGTCGTGGTGGTGGGAAGACCTCGTAAAGTCATCCCCCACCACCAACTCCTCCCTCTACTCTGCTAGCACCACCTCTCTGGGCACTACTCTGATCACGACGTTGCCTCGGTCATGGTGGTGCACCTGCTGCCTGCCTGAAGCTCTCTGCATGCCTGATCGGGCAGTCCCGTTCCAAGTGACCTCGCCCATCACAAGTATAGCACCAACCCTCTATGGCTACACTGGTGCCCTCCGGTTCCACTGTGGTGTACGACCACGCCCCTGAGTCTGGTTGTTAGAAAGCCACCTGTGTCGAGGTTCTGCTTGCCGATTCCCACTAGCTACGGCAGACGTCTCAGCTCCGACGTGCCTGCTGCCACCACCAACTCCAGAATGTGACAGGAATCCCTCTATCACCAGCGCCTGCTCTAGCACCATGGCATATGTGGAAATAACCAAGGGTACTATGACAACACGAATCTCTCAGCGGAGACCCTGCTCAAACTTTCGCGCTCAGATTTTGTCGTCACAGACCAAGTCCGGGTAAAAGCGTGCACGGTCTGCAAAACTAGTCGCGTACTCAGCCACCATCATCCCTCCCTACTGAAACTGTAGGATCTCGTGAATCTAAATAGAGTGCAAGCAGGAGGGGAAAAACTACTCATGAAACAACAACTGGAAGTCGTCCCATAAAAGCGATGACTCGTCAAGAAGTTGAGTCACCAGACTCCACCAATGCCAAGCTAATCCACAAAAGGGGTGGATGCCAAAGAAATTCTCTGATCTGTTGGCGTCTACACAAGCCTTAAAAGGCGAACCACTGCCTCTAGCCAAACCTCTGCTACCTGAGGGTCTGGTTCACCACTGAACCTCAGCGGTCTCTGCCGCTGGAACTCACGGAGCGTGCTCAACCTGCACTCAAGCTCAACCTGCTCTGCTGAAACTTCCTGCAGCTCAACAGGTGGGGGTGCTGCTACCGGCCCACTCGGAGAAAGGGTCTCACATGATGGGTCCTGGACTAAGGCCTCGTATCTCACAGGGTCATCGTCACGAACCAAAGCTGGTATCCTGGCTGGCTGTCCTCGCGGAGACATCCTAAAAATTATCAAGGAGTGTCGCGATCATATGAGCATATATGTATATACCAATAGCAACGATGGGGAGATGACTCAAGAAGGACAGTAAAAGACTCAATCCTATGTGATGCACAAACAAATTTTCCATGCAACAAGTGTCTCAGCATGCCGAGTCGACAAGCGGCTTATCAAGGTCCTGGTGAATGGATACGTTTGCCGCCGCACCATCACTGGACTCCCTGGCCTGAGAGCCGCTCTCGAGACACGTTAACATTGTTTCCCTAAATCCCAACTAATTCCTCTTTTAGGGACGTCCGAACAACGTCCCAAGGAATGAACCACCTCTGATACTAATTTTTCATGACCCAACCCTACCCGGGCTCGAGCCGCAACTACCCCAAGCCCGCCTCCATAGCCAGGGGCTGGCGACCAGTGTCGAAGGCTCAACAAATCGAGGAGGCCTTTTCCTAAGAACATGTACACACGCACGCAGCACACTCAATGAAAAAGTGCAGAGTAAAAAGGGAACCAAAGGGAAACTGCTATAAACTACCACAAGAGTACATCGACCTCTAAACAGTACAAGAAAAGTGCTGAAAAGGAAAACAGGGAAAAACACGTTCCCAACCAAAAAGTGACACAACCCGACAACAGGTAAACAAAAGAAATAGTTGACGGGTCTCCCACCTAGAACCCGGCTACGACCACCACACGCGGTCCAAGCTCCTATGCTCCACTGAAGTGACGCCCCACCTCTCTATCGTCTGCAAGGGCACACCAAGTGCGGGCAAAGCCCAAGAAAGAGTGAGTATAAAAATACTCAGCAGGATACCCCAAAGGCTCGAGAAAGCAACAAAGGAGGTACCGAAGGGTGAGCAGTAGAGCGAACAGGAAAAGTAGAGGAGTAAAACTGAAAGTGCAGTAAAGAGTCCAGATCAACCCAACAAGAGAAAGGAAGTAGACTCGTCCAGGATTAAGGAGCTGGAAACGGTGAGAAGATGAACTTTCCATCAATTCTTCGCTACCTATAGAAGGAGAGTAGACTCATCCAACCATGAGAATCTAGACACAGAAAGCACATGGCATACCCCGAGCATCTTCGCCTCTCCTGGAGGGAGAGTTACCAATCCCAAGAAGTGGGTACTCGAACAAGGTATATACATATATATATGCTCTACAAGAAGCCCTAAAAAGCTCGTAAGGGGATATCCATCCTATAGCTCAGCCCAAGAAAAGTGTAGCCAACATTCCCAGAGGTAAACTCCATCATCGATCCCCAGCATCCCACACGTCTACCCCGAACCGCAATCCAATGGAAAAAAACCACCACACCTCGACACTATCTGCTTTGGGCGGCACTGAATCGCCTGCAAGGTTTTAGGTCGCGTCACAAGGACGCGTCTCAGTGGGGGAAAATCTCCTCGTATTTGAGAGTTCTGGGGGAACGTCAACCACAACTTGTCACTGCCCCGCAGTCGAGAAGTCTGCTCAAAGTTGACAGGCAACCCCCTGTCCAGCCCCGCTGGAGGGTCCCTGGAAGTCAACGGGTTCCCACTACAGGGAGACCCGAAAAGTCGATGCGTGCCACACTGCCCAGTCCCATAACAGGGTAATCCACTGAAGGGCGACCCGGCTAATGTCGGAAATGGGACCACAGCCCATCCCAGCTGGAGGTAACCCGGCATCGGGGACCACAACCCAGCCCAGCTGGAGGTAAGCCCGGCATCGGGGACCACTGCCCAGCCCAATTGGAGGTAAGCCCCGCATCGGGGACCACTGCCCAGCCCCACTGGAGGTAAGCCCCGCATCGGGGACCACTGCCCAGCACCGCTGGAGGTTCGCCCGGAACTGCTCTGGCCATCCCTGCTGGATGGTACTGCTCGGTGAACACCGCTATACTGGCCATCCCTGTTGGATGGTAATCCACTGGCGAGCCCTGCTCGAAACAGCCTCAGCCCTGCTGGAAACAACCTCAGCCCTACTGGAAACTACCTCTACCCTGCTGGAAACCACCTCAGCCCTACTCGAAACAACCTCAGCCCTACTGGAAACCACCTCATCCCTGCTAGAAACCATCTCAGCCCTGCTGGAAACAACCTTATACCAGCTGAAAACCACCTCAGCCCTGCTGGAAACAACCTCAGCCCTGCTGGAAACAACCTTAGCCCTGCTGGAAACCACTTCAGCCCTGCTGGAAACAGCCTCCTGGGTAGATGATCGGTGCCCGCGTTAAGTGTTGGTCACACCGAAACCACAAGATCTACTAGGGAATACGGAGCAACGGGAGAAACTCCCCAGGCCTCACAAGGATATCCCGCTCCAATCCAATGAGTCACTGTCGAAGCGGACCAAGACATTTCATCCCAGAGAGTGGGGAAAACACCCACGCTGCACGGACACCCGTAGCCGCAAACGGTGTCGCAGACCGGTGAAAGGGCACAATACTGAAACCCCTCACAGTTAAAGAAGCAGAGGAACCAAATCATCTCTGCCGGCCAAACCATCGAGTACAAGACCAGGGGGAGACCACTCAACCCTGCTGGTCAGACAAAAGAGCACCAGGTCAGGGGAAACTCCACCCTGCAGGTCAAACAAATGAGCATAGAGGGACCCTCTACGTCGCGAGAGGCCAAGGTACGTAAAGCAGAACATGGCACACACGTTAGGCCCACACGACGTGTGGCCCCAAGTCAACCCCAACTGAGCGCACAAACATCCTCAGGTACAAGCAACCACACATACCTCCAAGCTCTCCTGTATACTCCTAGAGTATACCTTGTTCTAACCCAAAGGCTATCGTGCACACAGCACCCAGCGTCAACGCGAAGGCGTGACGTAACAACTCCACCTCAAAGGCCCAGGCATGGCCAACCACATCTTTTGAATCATTTATATCACTCTCCCAAGAGTTCGCGATCACACACCAAGGGTCCGCGACAAACAAGGTAGGGAAAACCACCACTGGAGCACCTTTCATGCTTCCACGTTTAATAAGATCATGCAAGAGGCTCGACACAACCAAACGGATCACATCGTTGTAATCCTCAAAGAAAAACACGCGAGATCGACTACTTACTCGGCTCAAACAGATATCCGACGGAAAAGTCACCAACATCGCCTCACGCCCGAACGACGTCCCGTGATCCCGAGCCTTGGCCCTGAAAACAGTCTGGCGCATCGCACCATTGCGATCCCCTTAGGGAAACACATCAAAAAGACTGCTCACTTGAGCACAACAGATATTCAGAGAAAAAGATGCATTCTGGCGCACCGCACACGAGCGGTTCTTCATGGGACCCACATCCCGATCCCGAAACTCCACGAACGGATCGCACAGTCGCGATCCTCTCGAAAAAGCACACAATGTGGAATATTCACTTGTCCAAAAAGGTCGCCCAGTGATTAAGATGGAAGACCATCTTCGATGCCCAAACGGCCCACATGGGGACCGCACCAGCATCCGAGGAAAAAGTCGCTTTTAACTGCACGCAGATCAAAAGACGAGTCGTGGGGCCCACACCTCAACTCTGGCTTCAACGCACGAAACTTCCCTGGAACCCTCTGCTTTTGTGTCAGGGTTTCAACGCCACTGACAGCGCTCAAAATGGACGTCGGATGTGTCTGTGCCGCTAAAAACAAGATTCCGGGAATGACGTCAATCCCCTCGACATATGTGTCGCGCCACCGAGGCCTATAGTTTAGCGAATTAAAAATTCCTGAATAAATATCAAAATATTATCTTCATCCTAAGTAACGCGTTGCCACTGACGACGCACGAATTTGACACCCGGGCTGACTTTTACAGCTGTTTAAAAAAACAGACTTTAATGGGCCAGGCCGGTTCGGCCGGCCCACTCTCCGGAACCGGCCCGCGGTCGCGGGCCAGCCTTCCACGCCCGGACCAACTGTAAGCCGGTCTGGCTTGCCTTTCTCCCAAAAAGACACATCGAGTGTGGGTCTTGTCTTCCGCGGGGTCCCGAGGACCCCGCCCCCGTTGTCGCCGCGTCAACCCAGCCAGGAGGGCCGGGGCCTCGTCGCCCGCGCGCCGCGGTTCGCCGGCGCCCGCTGGACACCCACCCGGCCTCATCATCTTCCCTGCCGTGCCCCCGTGGGTGCTCCCCTGCTGCACGCTCCCACCGTCTGACACCCGCCCGAAGCACCTCAACCGAGTCACGCTGCCGCCTCCGTCGAGCCGGGCCGCCCCAAAATCGCCGGAAACCCCCGTCAACACCCGATCTTCGACGATCGATTGTGGTTCGCTCGTAACTCGGATTTTGAATCCGTAAAATGTGACGGAAAGCTCATATCACGAACTACTTGGGTAAGGGATTTTCTCGAAAATAACTCAGCATTTAGACAACCAAAATATTGGGCAAAAGGGTGCGGGAAAACCAAAATCGAGCAAGATCCTACCTCGCGGGGCTTCGCCCGAAGCTTCGCGACGATCCGCCAGCCGCCACGCCTTGGAGAGGATGAAGATGGGAAGAGGAGCTTGAAGGGAAGCTCCTTGGGTAGCTTCCTTCCACTAGAGGATGATAGGCGGGAGGAGGGAGGAGATGGGTGTTTGTTTATTTAAGGGAAATAAATTAATTAAAAGCTTAATTAATTAAATCCCCAAAACGACCCACTTACGAAACACTCGACGGGGTCGAGGTTAAGCCTCCCCTAGGGTAACCACCACCTCCCGAGCACAATGGTGGTCTTGGAATTTTAATCTGAGGCCCCGTTCAAAAGTTATAAGACTGAACGCCCAAAGCCTCCAAATTACGAAAACGCCCCTGGAGCCATTTTTCAAAGACAGGCCGCGCCCGCGAAACTTACACCCCTCCTAGGGTAAACGAAACGCTCTCGAGCTCAATGGTTCCCTCAGTTTTACAATCTGATCCACCGTTTAAGAGATACACGAGTTTAACCATTAAACGAATAAATTAATTAAATTAATTTATCCGTTTAACGTTTCGAAAGCGAGCGAGGGGTCCAAACATCCCGCGCCGACAAGTTTTATGTCATTCCTAGGGTAAACACCCCATTCCGGACCTATACGTACACTCGGATCTCTGATCCAGAACTCCGTTTAGGAGTTATCTCATTTATTTGGCATTTCTAGAGTGAACGCACTGAAAATTTAATTCCGGCCACTCCGGGGCTCGGAATCGCACACCGTCTAAAGGTACTGCTCTGGAATATCATCAAGATTATTCCAAAGTCTTTCACAGCAAAAATAGGGTTCTTAAAAATAATGTGAGAAATTATTTATCTCTTCCATTATTTAATAGAAGTTAATATCGTAGTCCCTTTTATAGAAATGATATAGACTAAGTAAATCCTTTTCCGTAGTGATCGATAGGAAAAATATATTTACTAAAAGTTTAATAAATAGATAATCAAGAACATAGTTTGATGGAACTAGAATGAAACCTAATCAATTTGAGATTTTGTGAAAAAGGGGTTATATTATACAGTAAGAGTTTGTATGAGGTGACATGTCATTATAGTATTAACTTCTTTCTCTCTAGTTTCTTTGGTGTGTTTCTAGGAAATAAACTTTTACTTTAGGCTGCTTCGCTGAATGTCACTGAGAAAAGAGACATAAAGGGTCATACACTAAGTATATCCAGAATCCCAGTCAAATAATATATGATTATTTATTGTTTAACAGTTTAAATAAATATTATTCCCATATGTGGCTTAATAATTATTCATGTATTCTTGATTAAATATAAATATTTATTTATTTTAGTAAATATAATATTTATTTATTTATTTTAGAATAATGTTATGATATTTATTTAATAAATAAATAGAAATTATTCAAGGTTCGGTAAATATTGGGGAGGAATGGAGAACCGAGTTTAATGGTCCAGTTAGAAATGATAATATTGAACATTATTTAATTAAATAATATTTAATTATATATCGTAAGTTAAGAATATGTCAAGAAATAATAATATTACTATTATTATTTGACATGGGGTTTTATGAGGGTTAAATAATAATGACACATGTGAAATTATTATATTTTAACCCCAGCAATATAAATACCCAATTATATTATTTTCTCATTAGTTTATTTAGTTGTGCACAAAAATCTTTGAGAATTATCTCAATCCAAGAGAGCTCCATTCTCCAAGAATGATCCTAATAATATAAAGCAATCCTCCTCCATCGGATCCAAGAGAACACTTTGGAATCTATTCCTAGACGATCAAGGTGGACGATGCATGCGTAAGGATCGTCTGTACTAGCACCCAAAAACCCCTTAGGTGACATCTATAGATTCCTAAAACATGTGTGGATCACCGGTACAGGAAATATAGATTTGGTTTCTACAATTTAATGATAGTGCAGTGCTGATCTGTCACCGAACACATCAACAGAGCAAGAATTCCTTAAAGATAATTCTTTATGTAATTAAACTAATTGTAAAAAATATGTGTTGATATCCTCTCTCTTGGTTCTGTAAAAATTATTATTTTAATATTTCTTTAACTTAATTCATTGGATCATAGTATTCATCATCATATAGATCTTAGATTGATCATTGGTTATATAAAAAATAAAATTTGGGCATATCCCATTGCACACATCTGCTACGCCTGGAACCAGCAAGTGGTATCAGAGTAGTAAAATTATTGTTTATAATTATTTAAAAATCATTGTTGATTTATTCATTTATAATTTAGTTTATCAATTTGTATTTAATCATCCTTTTCATCTAAATTGAAATATCTGTTTCTTCCTCATTCATTTCTCATAAATCTAATCTAGTGGTTTAATTTTTTTGATTAAATTAAAATCGAGGAACTCATCTAGAGAAGGAAATTATTCTACCTGAATAAAATAAAATTGCATTCCATGTAATCAGGGTTACACGTCGTGTATTTGTGTTCAATGTAACCAGAGTTAATTCAAAAATTACTCAACCCGGGTGCATTAATGACACATGGTGTAGTAAATTATTAAACTATGTGTTGACCAGGATAGACTGGCACACGGTCAGCCAGATTATACGATGTGTGGCCCATTGGACATAGCATGTGGTCCCTTTGCATCAAAGATGGGCCGTATATTCAATACACATCCTACCTTACCAGTGACCATGTAACATAGAGTTAGCATAGTGTTTGGACCATTGGACAGACTGTTTACTCTAAATTTTCCATGGCACGGACTACACACTGAGTCTATAGGCGTGTGTTTCGGATAGACAATGAGAAGTCTACACACTGTTTAGACAAAATCTACACAATGTGTACTTATACAAAGTTACACAGATTTAAAATTTATTTATTTTACTGTAAAAACATAGAGATATATACTTTTGTGTGGTCGTAAATATAGGACATGTCATGTGAAAGGTTTTAATATATATGATAATTTAAATGTTTAATTAATATCTATGTAATGTTCAATATTTTCATATCATGTATGAGTCATATATTATGTTTTTAATCTACTTGAATTAAACCATAACACGTGACTGAAAATCATGTAATTCTTGTAATCATCTGTGAAGTGCATGTTGTGAAAGTATGTGATAAGTCGTGTATGCCATATGTCATAAGAGTAAAACAGTATATGATTATAATACGTGTTGGGTAGATTTGGATGGGTTTTCACCATGTTACCTCCAAGGTACATTTATGTACAAGCATAATTTTAAATGAATTTATTTAATTGGTTTAAAATTATATTGGATGAGAATCTCAAGGAAATTTAGATAAGTTTTAAGATAAAAGGATTGATTAATTAAAGATAATAATTAATCGATTCGGGCATGATTTATATTAAATAATAACAATTAAGAATTGAATGATACTTTTGTTAAATGCATAATTCATTGCACGATAGTGGAAGATCATGAGCTAGACCAGAACTTTTGTATTGATTGGTTTCATTTAGTTTATTATTAAATAAAATTGTTGGTCTGTATTCCTTCTCTCCTCATTAATATGTAGGGCTTATATGCCCATGTTTTCTTTTATGTAAACCCATCCCCCCCAACATGTGTATGAGTAAAAGGAATATGTAATGGATGGAGCTCCCAAGCTAGTAGTGGTGGTTCAAGTTAGGATCTGAGGTGAAACCAATCCAAGGAGATATAAAGGTGGATAGGTGGAAAGTTGTAAACATGAACCTAAATTTATTGAAGGTGTTTCTCTCCTATTTCAATGGTTAGTTTATCAGTCACTAGATAAAATAACTATTATTATAAGATCATGATCATACCCTTTATTTTAATTCTATCAGTTTCATAGTTATTTCGTTATGGATTTCTTGTCATGATCACATAATTAATGAATTAAAAAGCATGAAAGATAGAACTAAAATAAACTTTCTTATGCCTGAATATTATCTAAAACATGTTTAATCACTTGAGTAATCTCACTTAATATTAAAAATAATTTAATAAAGATGATAATTGGGAATTTACGCATAAATAATAAAATCCCTAAATAGAATATTAAGTTAGTATAGCCTTTCATTACTTTGGTTAGAATTGAAAAATATTTCAAAGTGCTTGACCTTCCAAAGTTGAGGTGCTTTCAATTATCATGGAATTATAAAATGAGGTTTTGGGTTGACTTAACTTGGTTCATATTAAGGGTTGACTACCAAATTAGGAATTGGTGTAACTAAGCAGAAAAGGATAAGGAAATGTAAATTAATGATTTCTGGATTGGGGAGTATACTCAATAGATCAAGGACTTGTGAGTTAATGTAGTTGGCATTTGGAATTACTACCTAAAACTATTCGAGTTTCTTGACCAACCAAAGTTGGGGTAATGAAAAGGGGAATATGGATCCTTTCCATTTGAATTTATAAGCAATAGGATATTACTAATCCAATATTGATGGCTATTGGTTTTTGATAAAATTGTGGGAGACTAATAAATATAGTATTTATTTATCATTATAAATTTATCAGATAAAGTACTAACATTCTACTTATATTATTTTATATAAATATTAATAAAATGACATTAAAAATATCATTTTGATCCATAATTGGTAAGGAAAACCTTATCACTAGTACAAATTTCCAAGAGTGTCAAAGGCACTAATGTTTCACCCTTCTCCATGAAATGAAATTTTTTGTGCTAGAAGAACCTTTACTAGTTGCACCTGGAAAAGAGGAAATTGATGAAGAACTATCACTCTATGAGAAACATCTGAATGATGCTACATATATTTAGTGATTCATAATATCTTCTATGTCCAATGATATTTTAAATAAATAAGAGGTTATGGATTCCTATATTATGAGGTCTCGTCTTCGAGATGTCTATAAAGAGAAGGCGAGACAAGAGAGGTACAAGATCTCTAATGCATTGTTCACAACTAATCTTGGAGAGTATGTGCCAGATGGGCCTCACATAGTCAAACTTATCGGCTATATTGAACACCTGGATTTATTAGGGATTAAATTACCATATTATTTTCATACAAATCTCATAATTTCATCACTTCCCAAGACCTTCTCCATCTTTATGGTAAATTATAATATGAGAAATGTTGAGAATAGTCTTTTGAAACTTCTGTCATTAATTAGCCAAGTGGATAAGTACATGGGGTGTGAAATACTTGTAGTCCTTATAGTGAATAAGAAGATAAAGAACAAGGAAAAGGTTCCCATGACTTATAAATAGTATAAAACCCATAAGCACTGTCCTACCAAAAAGAATAAGATCTAGAGGCGGGGAAAGGAAAAGGAGGCAGTGTGTTTTTCATGTTGCAATACAGGCCACAGGAAGAAGAACTACACCCAAATGCTTGGGGAATCTCAATATGAAATTGTTATTGAGTTAAATATTTCCATATCTACACATTGATCATTAGATACATCTTTTGGTTGTCACATCTATATATAAATTTTGAAACCATGTATATTTCATAAGATTGAAAGAGGAGTGGTGGATCTCCGAGCTACCAATCGTGTGAGGTTTCCAGCTCTGAACATTGGTGAATACCACCTTTTATTTACAATAGGAATGATTCTAGTTTTATGATATTGTAATTATGTACCTATAGTTATTAAGAACATAATTTTTGGGTCATTTTTAGATAGAGCTGGGTTTATTTTTAAATTTTGAAATAAAAGTTGTTTCTTTTATACGTACAACATATTTTATAGTATGGAACAGTTAAATAGTGGTCTTTATTTATTAAATTATGAAAAAAAAGTGTTGTAAATCGATAATAATTCATGTTCACATGACTCATATAAAACCTAGTTGTGGAATCACCATCTAGGTTATGTAAACAAGAAATTTTTGACAAATATCTATCAAGATGGCTATTTGGAATCTTCTAGATAAAACCTCTTGATAGATGCCATGATTGTTTACAAGGGAAAATGACCAAACCACCATTCAGTGGATAGGGTGAAAGGGCCACCGAACTTATATGATTAGTACACACTGATGTGAGTGGACTATTTCTAGTAAAATCTAGAGGTGGATATTATTATTTCATTAATTTTACTAATGACTTGAGTATATATGGATATATCTACCTGATGAGGTATATGTCCGAGTCCTTTGAAAAATTCAAAGGAATTAAAGAATGAAGTGGAGAATCAAATTGGTAATAATATAAAGAAGCTTTGATTGGATTGAGGTGGTGAATATCTTAACCAATAGTTCATAAACTTTCTATGGGAGTTTGGGAGTCTATCTCAACTCACTCCACCTTATACACCACATTGGAATGGTGTTAGTGAAAGTATGAGCCATACCTTATTAGACATGGTAAGGTTGATCATGAGTCATACAGATCTTTCATTATCCTTTTAGTGATATTCATTACAAACTGTAGTATACACATTAAACTGAGTACCAACTAAAGCTGAAAATGGAACTTCATTCGATCTATGGAGTGAAAAGAAACCCATTTTATCAAATACACATATATGGGGTTTCAAGGCATTTGTTAAGTCCTTCTCAAGAAAAAAAACTAGCACCCTGAGGTACGAAGTGTATCTTTATAGGGTATCCTAAGGAAACAAAGGGATACTACCTATACAACCCCTCAAACAAGAAAGTGATTGTCACAAAAAAAAATCATATTTATTGAGAGGGAGCACATCCTAAAAAAGGATAGTGTGAGAAATAATGAATTCGGTGAATTTGATGCTCAAGATGCACAAGAGTTGGTACATGAACATATTCCAAAGGTTCCCATGGAAGAAGCAGTTCCTAAACCACAAGTACTATATAGGATCATAGGAGAGGTAAGGGAATCAGAGAGATATAGTTTTCTATTCACTGATAATGGTGACTCATTATTGGTTGAAAAGTACGAACCTCTCTCCTACAAAGAGTGATTAGAGATCTCAAAAGATGAAAGATTGATAGAAGCTATGAATTCTAAAATGGATTCCATGTATCAGATCCAAGTTTTGTTTTTATTGATGCACCAGTTGATGTAAATCCTTTTGGATGAAAATTTTTATTCAAGAGTAAACTAGACATGGTAGGTAAATTAAGTACCTATAAAGTAAGGATAGTGGGAAAATAGTTTAGATAGTGTTAAGAAATTGACAATGATGAAACCATTTTTCTAGTATCCATGTTTAAATCCATCATAATCATACTTGACATATCAGTTTACCATGACTATGAGATTTGGAAGATAGATATAAAAACT
The DNA here is from genome assembly GCA_963277665.1 of Viscum album. Classification (NCBI taxonomy): domain Eukaryota; kingdom Viridiplantae; phylum Streptophyta; class Magnoliopsida; order Santalales; family Viscaceae; genus Viscum; species Viscum album. Next base: position 1,346,633,058 of record OY728123.1, read on the forward strand.
ACATTCCTCAATGGGAACCTTTAGGAAAAAGTCTATATGACACAACAAGGTGGTTTTTTTATTCCAGTTTATTCCAAAAGGATTTTCAAGTTGTAGAGATGCATTTATGGACTGAACCAAGAATCTAGATCATGGAACATTTCATTCAATGAATCCATTAAATAATTTGGTATTATTAATAATAAATATAATTCATGTTCTTACAATATGTTTAATGGGAATGTGTTCATTATCCTATTTGTATATGTTGATGGAATATTACTTATTGGAAATAACATACTAGTTTTACAATCTTATAAGGACTGGTTTAAAAAGTGTTTATCAATAAAATACTTAGGCAAAGAAGTCTATATTATAGGGATGAATATCATTTGTGATGGATCCAAGAGGTTTTCTAGACTAAGTCAAAGTACATATATTGACCAGATACTAAAGAGATTTAGTATGTGACAATCTAAAAGGGGATTAGTTCCATGCAGTTTAAAAATTTCTAAGAAAATGTGTTCTCTGACACAACATTAGAAAGATATAATGAGTGAGATATAATATGCTTTGGTGATAGGATCAATCATGTATACCATGTTATATACTATACTTGATGTTTTCTATTCATTGAGAATGGTAGGTAGATATCAATAAGATCTAGGAGAACAATGTTGGACTGTTGTTAAGGCTATCATTAAGTATTTGAGAAGAACTAAGGATGTGTTCTTAGTGTATAGATGATATTAGGATATAATCATCAGGGGTTATACTGATTCTAGTTTTTCGATAGATTAGAATGATATAAATTCATAATCAGGATATGTTTTCTATCTCAATAGAGGAGCTATGAACAGGAAGATTTTAAAGAATCTATTTGTCGTTGATTCTATAGTAGAGCCTGAGTATATAGAGGCTTATGATACATGAATATCATGTGATATATAGAGGATGGAAGTTTGTTAGAAGTTGGTTCTAGTGCAACTGGGAGTCTGTTGGAGTCGGTGCCCGAGAACCAACTTATTTGTACTTTCTAATAAACATGTATGAATTTTTTTTAATATTAAGAAGCTATTTATCAAATCATGATTGTTCATATGCGTAACATAGTTTGTGATAATGTCCTAAGAGTGGTTGTCGCACTAAAATTCCATAGTAGTTCCCAGTTATTATGGGAACTAAAAAGTTTTATGACACTATTCTTAAATGATGTTCTATAGTCAGATGATATTATTAGAGGGACAAAAATGATACAGGCTATTAAGGGTGGAGACTCATGTGACTTTGAGACACCTTATCTGAGTATACGCCCTTGGTAATATTCAATAGTATATTATAAGAATGAGACCTGCCACTAGGAAATAAACATTCATACATGTCATTATATATTTCTATTTGTGGATGTGTGTATTGGTCCTTAGACATTAATATTATTATTAATGAGTATTATGATTCGTGATCTTAGATGTATTGAAGAAAAACACGATGATAGATGTCCGCGGTGAGGTAAGATATGTTTGGTGCATCATGAGTAATATTTCATTAATGAATAAAGCGATAAATGATTTATACCTTCTATTTATTAACAGAAGTTGATATCTAAGGCCCTATAATAGAAATGACATATCCTAAATAAATCAATATCTATTCAAATAAATAGTAAATCATTATTTCTAAAAATTCAAAGAAATAGATAATCGATCACATATGTTGATGGCATCGTCATGCAACTTTCTCAATTTGATATATTGTGATAAGGGTATTATATTATACATTAAGAATTTGTATGAGGTGACATGTCATTAAGGCATTAACTTATTTCTCTATGGGTACCTTGGCATGTTTCTAGATGCTAACCATAGACTTTAGGCTACTTCACCTAATGCCGCTTAGAAAATAGGCCTAAAGGGTCACACACTGTGTGTATCCAAAATATTAGTTAAATAATATATTTTTATTTATTATTTAATAGGTTGAATAAACACTATTCTCATATGTGGTTTAATAATTAATCATGTTTTCTTGATCACATATAAATATTTATTTACTATATATTAAAAATAATATTTATTTATTTTTTGGTGATTAATGCAGTGGTATTTATTCTATAAATAAATAGACATTATTTAAGTCCCAATAAATGTTGTGGACGAATGGAGGACTGAGTTTAATGGTCCAATGAGAAATGATAATATTGAATATTATTTAATTAAATAATATTTCATTATAATTTGAAAGTTAATTCTGTTTCAAGAAATAATAATATTACTATTATTATTTGACATGGGGTTTTGGTAAGATTAAATAATATTAAGGTCACTTGTGAAATTATATTATTTTAACCCTAGAAATATAAATACCAAATTATATTATTTTCTCATTAGATATTTTGGTTGTACACAACAATCATTAATAATTTTTTTAATCCTACAGATCTCCCTTTTCCAAGAATGCTCGCAAGAATGGTGAGCAATCCTACTCCACCAGATCAAGGAGAATAGTTGGAAGTGATTCTCGAGGTGATCAAGGTGGATAATGCAAGCGTAACAATCTTCTGTTCGAGCACCTGGATAATCCTTCAGTGAAGTCTGGAGATTCTTGGAACATGTTTGTATCACCTCTATAGTAAATCTAGACTTTTTTCTACAATGAAATGGAGGTTCACCATAGATTTGTTGTCGAACGCATCAACTAATAAATAATTCCTTAGAGGTAATTATTTATCTAATTAAATTAATTATAAAAAATATTTATTGGTCTCCTCTCTATCAGTTATACCACAATTATTATTTTTTTAATTTCTTTGACTCAATTCTACAGATCATGGAATTAATCTTCATATAGATCTTGTATGGATCATTGATTTTGGAAAAAATAAAATTTGGGAATCACCCATCGCATGCTTCCACTACGCCCAGAACCAAGAGAGTAAACCTAGTTCAATAAGGGTCTCAGTCCACTATGATAGTATTTGGAGTAAACCTTGACTAATTTTATGGTTTGGGGAGTGGAATCATTCCACTATGATAGTTATAGTAATTATCCTTGAACTACTAAGGAAATGATTTTATATTCTTATGTGTATGCCACAAATATATATCTTATGAAAATTATATTTTATCATGGATTATGTTCTTTGATTACATTGTGATTCATGTATTATTAACTTCCAATATTTATTATATAACCCAATCCTATGATCTATGACTTATAGGGTATGCTTTCCAAGTGTTAAGAATGTGTTCTCATGCACTTATGCTAATGTCATTCTAATATGATCATTGATATCTCCATTGATTACCCCAACTAAGAATACGATCTCACCCTTTATTATGTTTCCTTTACCTAAGATATGAATAAATATATTATATATAAAAATTATAATAAGTATGACGGTTATAGATAACTTAATGGATTTTTGTGTAGCTCAATTACGGACCAGTTTTTTATGTGTCCATGTTTCCAAAGTCAATAGACCTAAACGATTCTTGTATAGACTGTTATGTTATGTAGTGTATATTTATCTACTAAGATGTAATATTTATATATGATATTTTTGGGTCTTTATAGCTGGTATCATATCAATATTTATTTAACCTTTGGAAAATATGATTATAAAAATTTAGGAAGATCTCTAAGGGTATGTTTAAGGATAAGTATAAGGATGAGACTAAGTATAGAGAAATGTCTTGGAATTTTGGTAAATGGTATTAGGAGTGGTTAAAAAGAAATTAAATCCATGTCTGGATACTAAAAATGGATTTCGATCTAGTACAGAGGTACCTAGGGAAAATAACTCCAAAAAAATCATTTGGATCTGGACTCGATCATCATCTGGTGTAAAAAAACTGACCTTGTTGTACACATGGTTTGAAACACATAGGGGATATGATTTGGAAATTCACAAAATCTTTATAATCCATTATAAAGGATTTAAATAAAATAATACTATGAATAACCTAGGATAAACTTAAGGTGTCACAGATTAAAAATTAAGTGTCAAGATTTAGATATCCTATAAGTAATTTTTTATGATTTTTTGATTCCTTGCTGTGAATATTGTTGCTTAAAAATGATTTCTTGTTTTAGTAAATGGTTATAACCACAAGAAACCATGTTATTGTTGATTATAATGAAAAATGAAATTATTTTACTCTTGAGAAGTCAATTTTTATGGGAGATATAATTAAAAATATCATTGATATGTTCATAAAACTTTTTCAATCCATGAATCATATAGAAATTAAAAATGATAAAAGAAGGTAACAATGTTCTATTGAGTCCTTTATGAGGTAGATTATTCCTTACTTCAGTAGATCCATGGATTTTATAGTTTATAAGCAATGGAATAGTACCACTAAAAATATATTTTCTGTTCTCCTATGTTCAGAACATGAAAATTTTATTTTGGATGTTTATCATTTGGAAGGAGAAGTGGATCAATGGTGGACACTCATCAAGAATACATAGGAACAATATGAAATTTAAACCATTGAGGGGGATGAGTTTAAGATCTTGTTTTCCAATAAGTACATACAACATACCCTTTGTATAGAAATGGATAAAAAATTCCATGAGATAAATCATAACGATTATGATTTTATTGGTTCCTGTGAGGAAAATTTTACAAGACTTATGAGGTATGCTTCTAGAATTGTAATCCAACCAGAAATTAAGGTTGATCGATTATTTAGTGGCTTAAAGCCAAGTGACTGAAGGTAATTATCCATATGGGACTTTAGTGTCTATAAGGAAATCATTATATGTGACCTCAAGGTGATAATTTTGATCAGAGTCACTGACTAATCTCATGATATTGATAATAGAAAGAAGAATTAATTAAAATAAGAGTCTAAAAATAGTGGAGATAAGAATATTAACTTTATTCTATGCCAGGAGTGTGGATAGAAACATAGAGGAAATTTTCTTAAGAGTATAAGAGAATGTTTTATGTGTGGGAAAGAAGGTTACCAATCCATTTATTTTTGAAATGATGGGAAGAAGTTATTTAGTGTTGAAAATAGATAAAAATAGGTACATAATGCACTTCCCACAATCTAGAGTTTAAAATGTAAGGAGTATTCAAACAATACTATCTGGTTCCTATATCCAGAGTTTAATGATGATGATCGACATTAAAACCATCTTAAGTTAATGGAGAAGTGGAAATCTAATGTGATCATTGTTTTTAATGAGGGGTGCGATAAAAATATGGTTAAATGCGCACTTACCATACAATCAAAAACTACTAATTTCTTATTTGAATCTGGATCTACTAATTATTTTCTATCAGAAGAATTTTCTAAGGGTATCAAGATGCCACCCAAATGATTAGGTGTAGAATAAGAAGTGAAAACCCTAATGGTACAATGATCACATCTCAAGAATATTATTTCTATCAAGTTCAAATTAGTGAGAATGTGCTTCCAACAAATATTATAATTTTCCTCTAGTTCAATTTGATGTTTTCTTGATCATGGATTACATTCTTCTACATAAATATAACATAAATTTTCTAGGAAGTGATAGCATGTCATATATTCTAAACCAACTTCTAGTTTTTTATCAATGTGATGATAAGTATAAACTTCTTAGGGAGATCACGCTTATTTTATGGTTCTTGGTTCCCATTAAAAAGGGGTGCTTATCCCAGATGGTTGGGGAGAAACTCAATATCAATTATATTCCTATTTTGTAGAGATTTTTTTATATATTTCCAGAAGAGTTTCCTAGTCTTACATCAAAAAATGAATTTAAGTTTTTAATAGAAATCATATCGGGTGCCACACAAATTTTAATGACTCTCCATATATTGAATCAAATTGAGTTATAGGAATTAAATATGAAACTACAAGATAACCTTGAAGAGGGATTCATTTGGCCAAATGTTTCACCTTGGGATGCACCTATTTTTTTTAGGAAATATGGATTGATATGACTCTACATTGATTATATGAAGCTAAAAAAGATAATGATAAATAATAAGTATCTTCTACCCTGTATTGATGACTTATTAAATCAACTGTGTGGAGCTCAGTACTTTTCTAAGATTTAAATTATTTTTGGATATCATAAATTTAGGGTCAAGAAAGAGGACATACCCAAGAAAGCATTCCATGAAAGGTATGGACACTATGAATATATAGTGATGACATTCAGTCTTACTAATTCCCTATATGTCATAATGAATTTAATGAATAGATTATTTCGAGATTACCTTGATCCTTTTGTGGTAGTCATTATAGATAATAGTATTATCTATTCAAAGTGTAGGTAAGATAATGAAGATCACTTGACATTTGTACTAAAGATTCTAAAGAGGGAGAAACTATATGAAAAATCTAAAAAATGAAAATTTTGACTACAAAATGTTTCATTTTTTGGACATATGATCTCAAGAAGGGTATATCGATAGATCCATCAAAGATAAGGGCTATTAAATGTTGTACCAGACCAACCATGGTGACTAAGATCCATAGTTTTTTGTTTTGAATAGATATTATCGATGGTTTGTGGATAATTTATCATGAATATCTAATCCACTCACCATGTTAACTTAGAAAATAGACATGTTCTTCTATATAGATGAATGTGTGGAAAATTCCAAGGAATTGAAGAGAATATTAGTCATCGAACTTATTATTACATTACCCTATAGTGGAGAAGGATTTGTAATATATATTGATGAATTCAAGAAGATATTTTTATGTGTTATTATGCAAAATCACATGGTTATAGCTTATGTCTTGTGATAATTAATGGTTCATGAGAAAAATTACCCAACTCATGATTTAGAGTTTTATACAATACTTTTTTACATTAATGATGTGGAGGAATTATATTTATAGAGAAAATTGAGATATATATAATGATAAAAAAATTTAAAGTATATATTCACATATAAGTATTTGAATATGCACTATAAAAGATTGTTATATCTAATTAAAGATTATGACATCTCAATACATTACCACCCTAAGAAAGTGAACAAGGTGGTTGATGCTTTGAGATGAAAGGATCTTTTTTTATTATCCATGATGAGGGTCACAAAAGATCCTATATTTCTAATTTTCCGAGTATGGATATATAAATCATAAAGAAAGGGGATAAATATTATCTTTCCCAAATGAATGTTCCACTATCTATCCAAGTGAGAATTAAATAGGCTCAGGAGGAAGATGTAGAACTATAAAATAATTTTACAAATGTTCATGAGTTTAACCTTGATCATGCTGGAGTGATAAGCTGCATGAACTGTATATTTGTTCGGTATATACCATATTTGAAGAAGGATTTTTTATTGGAATCTCATATTTCTTCATTCTCTATTCATCCTGGAAGTATGAAGACGTATATATATTTGAAAAAGTAAATTTAGTGGGATAAAATAAAGAGAGATATCACAAAGTTTATATCTTGGTTCTTGGTATGTTAATAAGTTAAGGTTGAGAGATAAAATTATGAGGGGATGTTACATCCATTACCCATACCAAAATGGAAATGGAAAAAATCATCAAATATTTTGTTATTGGACTCCCCAAAATTTCTAAAGGGGGTAATGAAATATGGGTTGTAGTTAATCTCCTTACAAAGTTAGCATAATTCATCACCATTATAGAAGATTTTTCTCTAGATAATATTTATAGTATACACATTAAATAAGTGTAAACTTTATATATAGTACAATATTTAATTATTATTATTTGAATCCAAGGTTTACCTCAAAGTTATGACATAGTCTTCAACAAGATATTGATATAGATTTCGGTTTTAGCACTGTGTATCATCCTCAAATAGATATTCGTTCCAAGATAACAATTCAACCCTAGAGTATATATTAATATCTTGTTCTTTGGATGAAAAATTTTTTTTGGATCAACACCTTCATCTATTTTAGTTTTCATACAACAATAGCTTTCACGAGAAAATTCACATGGATCCTTATAAAGTCCTCTGTCAAAATAATTGTAGATATCCAACCATATGGAATGAAGTTGGTGAAATAAATCTACTGGGACTAAATACAGTTGAATAAATGGATAATATGGTTAGATTTATTTAGAAACATATCAAGACAACTCAATGTTAGTAGAGAATTTATGCTGAGAATCACTGATGTGATTTGGAATTTAAATTTGGTTATAAGGTGCTTCTAAGAATTTATCCATGGAAGGTAATGATATTTATAAATAAGGTAAAACTACGCCCTTGGTATATCAATCTTTTTGAATTTACTAATCATATCAGAATGGTAGCCTATCGGTTGATGCTTTCACCAAACCTCCCACAAGTTCACGATGTGTTCCATGTATCTCTCCCGAGCATGTACATACCTGACCTTTCACATGTACTAAACTCAATGGTCATACTGATGGAGTAAGATATTTCTTATAAAGAACAAATAGTGGAGGTTCTAGATCAACTAGAGAGTGTTCTATAAAATAATACCACTCACCTGGTTAATATTTTGTAGAGAACCCAATAGTTTTAGGAAGCTACATGGGAACTTGAGGAAATGATGAGGCAGAAGTATATTCATCTATTTGTATCGGGGTGATGGAATTTCAAGGGATAAATTTATTTCAAGTGGGGTAGAATGTAACACCCTAAGATTTTATGAAATATGGTTTTTAAATAAATTAAATTTCTTTGATATCTTTATTTACACACAACATTTATTTTTAATGAGCCGCAATAAAATATTAATATTATTAGTTAAACACGACCATTATTACCAAATTTTTAAACCTTATAGAATGAATAGCAATAAACACATTTTAAATATTGTGTATATTGGAACTATATAAATAAAATATATTGACAAAAAGTACTTAATATTCATTAAAGTCTTTATATGTTTCAAAAACAATATTATCTCCAAAAAAATTATTTATTTTATACAAAATGATAAAAAAATAAAAAAATATATAAAATTCATTTGATAAAATAAATATAATTTTTTAAATCATTATTTCAAAATTGTCTTAAAGTTAATTTTTAGGATTTTTCTGAAAAGATTAATTTTTGGGGAATAGTGAAAAATACTGGTTTTTATTGAAACTACATGTTGTTTAAATAATTTACATGGTTGATATTTTTAAAATGGTTTTAAAAGTAAAATTAATTCAAGTATATATATATTAACCTAATTTAGGTCATTAGAATATTTCTCATAATGAATTTTGTTGTAAAAAATTTTAAAACTATTGAATATTTTTTCGTTGGAAACCATTTTCTCGTCATGCTTGTGGGTTTAATTTTAAATTAAAATTTTCCACTTATGTGAATTTATTTTTGGAAAAATGGAAAATATATTTTAAATCATGAAAATTTATATTATCTAATAATATTAACTTAATTTATTTACATAATTAATATTAAAAATAGAAAAACAATATTTATCGAAAATAAGGTAAAAATGGGTTTATTGAGGGGGTTAAACTAATAGGATTCAGGTTATAAATGGACAAAAACTTATAAAAAATTATTTTATAGCCATATTTAAACCTTATGATTTATAATTCTCAGTAATGGTTAATTGTTGAGCCTTATGGGATGTAAAAAAACATGGGTATACCTTTTTATTTTCAAAAATTACAAGTGTTTCACTTGCCAAACTTATAAAACTCTACCCACTATCCACTATTCTTAACACTTTAAAAACCCTTTGGTTCATCCAATACATACCTAATTTTATTCCCTACTTTCATCCCCATATCCTTGTGGATACAAAATCTTCATTTGTTTGTATGGCGGACTACCGCCTCACTAACTTATGTTATTTGTTTTCCATCACCACCTCTCATATATGGATATAATGATATATAAAATGTTTATATATGATATATATGATATTATTATACTTATTAAGTTATTATATCACATATTCCTCTTTACTTTATATTTTGTAGTGATGTGATAACGTTGCTCATTTGTCTGGTGGACTATCATCATGTGAAGCGATGTGATTTGTTCACGTTTTACATATAAGGTAAAAAAGGATGGGTTTAATGAATATATGTTTTATATATGAGATGAAATTTATTTTTAATGGTAATATATTATTTACCTATATTTATTTCAATCATTCAATAGAATTTAAGCACTTTTTATACATATGTACAGCATATCCTCTCTAGGAATGGTGTATCTCATTTTCTATCTCTAGATTTTATAGACTAATCTAAATACATATGTATAAATAATATATTTTATATTTATATAATTTCAAAAATTATTGATATTATTTAACCATGATCAAAGTAATTGGATAAAAAAATAACAATCGAAACATACATAAAAAAACAAAGTAGTTATTCCATAAAATTTGACATTAACATTGAATTGTTTATAAATGGGTAATAAAATGTCATAAGTAAATCATATATGGTATAATATATATAAGTATAGTTGTATAATATATTTATAATAAGATTATATTTATTATACATGCATTCTGAATGTGTATGAAGGAATCCAAGACATAAGGTAAGAAATTTTTTGTATCAAATTGCCTTTTTGAGACAAATGTTTTGTTATACACTTGTATTCTTTTATGAGGTGTATATACAGATCCTTTGACATGTAAATATCATGAATTTATTTAGTCTCATGATATTATAAGTTTTAATTAAAGTTATTCTTTTATGGGGCTTAGGATTTAATGTTTTTAAAGTGGTAATGGTTTTATGATACAAACTTATTGTTTACCAGGATTTTTGATGATTATGCTTCCAATGATGAAATATTTTGATATATATCTAAATAAAAAAATTTATATTATTATATTATGGTCATTTATAATTAAGACATATTTTCTTTCATTTTCTCTTTTTTTACATAATATTTAAAAATAATAGTTTTAAGAAAATATTCTTCTTTATTTATCTCTTCAGTCGAAAACCTATATTCTTCCATATCTATTTTTTCTAAAAATGTTTTTAAATTCCCCAAATAACTTTTTTAAAATAATTTTTTCCCATTTTTTACTTTTTATAACAAATTATAAGTAATATTCTTTTCATTTTCCAAATAAGTCTCATTTTACTTTTATTGAAAATGTGAAAGTGATCTTTGTTTTACCATATACAGCATGAATAGAATTTCCCTATGTAATGAACACTATTTTTTTGAATATTACTAAATAATTTTTAAGTATTATTTTTAAATAAAAGTATTTCCATAATATTTTATGAATTTTTTATTTTAAAAAATTTAGTCTCAAAGAAAGTATATTTTCCTTAAGAAACATTCCAAGTGATTTTTCTTTCAAAATTATTTTCCATCTAATATAACATTTTTTATATTAGTTTTGATTTACTGAGGATATGTTCCATGTATTACATTATTATTTATTCTCTAAATGGTTTATGTATATGATGGCATAATACATATGAAACTCGCTTATTTTTTCATGTTATAGGTTTTGATGAAAGGATTAAATCATTATGAAACCTATCTATTTTCAACTAGTTATATTATAATGAAATGTTTATGAAAATTATTTATTTTCATTTGTTTTGATATGATGACTTTTTTGTATCTTCTCTGACACATATGTATGGTTTTAATTATGTGATAGGTGGGAATTATATCACCCTCCAATGCAGTTGGTAAATACTAATAACTCGTGAGATAAACAAGAATGTAATGGTGAGTGAAATCAATTCAGTAAGGAAATCTGTACACTATGATAGTCTTGGGAGTAAACCTTGACAACTATAATTTTTTGGGGAGTGAAACCATCACACTATGATAGTCTTTGTAATATTTCATGAATTAATATGGAAATGATTTTTTATGTTTATGTGTATTCCAAAAATCTATGAATTATGTAAATGTTATGTTCTCATTGATCATGTTATTTGATTCCATTATGATTTATGTCTTATGAAATTCCAATATATATTCCCTGACATAATTTTATAATCTATGATATAAAGGGTATGGTTTTCAAATGTTAATATCATGTTCTCATACCATTATTATCATGTTATTTTTTTTGTGATCATTGATATATCCCTAATTTTATCTTACTCAGCATTTAAGCTCACCCTTTCTTATGTTTCATATCCAAATGATATGAATAAGGTATTATGTGTGAAAATTATTATAAGTATTACATTTATGGATAAATTAGTGGGAGATGGTTTAGCTCACTTATAGACCCATTTTTTATGAGCCTGATTTTCTTAGGGAAATTGACTTAAACGATTATGGAATGGATCATTAAGTTATGTAATGAATATTAATATGCTAATATTTAATATTTATTTATGATAATTTTGGATATTTACAATCACTTTCATGTTATTAATTTTGATTTTCCCCTAATTATGTCAAATTTTCATCACTTATGTTAACCCTTTTAGTTTTAGTGATGGTTGGAACCAAAAGGTACCAAGTTATCCTTAGGTGTGAGGGACAATTTGATGATTAACTCAACAATAAATACATTATAATGGGATATAGACTAACAAATCTAGTTATTTTCAAACCAACTATCATGAAATAGGATTAATAATGTAACCATAGTTGAAATCCTGAGTACACCCAAGAATATATTGATGGCGTCTCTTGAAATTTTATATGAAGAAGATCATGAAGGAAAGAAGTCTCAATTTCCTTCTTATAAAAAAATATAAGAAGAAGAACCAAAGAAATTTTCTTAAATGGATTGTAAAATGATTTACTTTTAGAATATTGTGTCATAAAGCATCAAACTTCCATAGTAATATGAAGAGGCCGGTTAGAATAATGGGAGTAGAAATGGTGAATCCAAAAGGCTCACTAATAGTCTAATGCCTTGTGTATGGAAAAGTTTTGAATTATTTGAGTTAATACACTAATATAAATTCAAATAAGGTTTATAGGATTAAAAAACTTCTTAGTCTATGGTAACAAGAGAAAACCTATACAATCGCAACTATATAAGTGAGTTCTAAAAATGATGTAGAGTGAGAAACATTGATCATCCACTCATGAACTGAAAGTATTATATTACTATCTTGTTCATCCCAATCATTTTTACCTAAAATGTTTTCTAAGAACATTAAATCATCATTGTGATGTATAGATTTTGAATTATCAATAAAAACTACAACTATTTTGATTATTTTATCCCAATTTTAGGTTTATAGGAAAGTGTCTTGTGAATATCCTATTACCCTTAATTGATAAATTTAATATGATTTTGAGAAATAGATTGGTTCCCTCCACCTTGAGGGGAAAATTATTTAGAATAATGTGATCACATTTCATATCGACCTATGATAGACTATAAAATCATGTGTATGAACACCCTTTATTAGTAAATTATACAATTTGAGCTTTAATATCGAATAATGATAGACTCTTAGCTCAAATAGTTGTGGAAAACTCAATATCACGGATAATTCTATTCATATAAAGAAGATATATTTACTATGTTTGTCAGGTTTAAATCAATCTATAAATTATATCACAAATTGAATCAATCTAAAATACACCCTTAGATGTTTCCATTATAATATAATAATTTAAATTTTGAGGATGCAGTTTATTTCTGGGGGAATATTACAACTTGATATTCAAATATATATTTTTCTCTAATAATGTAAATGCATTAAATATCTTGGTCCACAAGCAACATCAAAATTAAACAAAATCATGATATATTTAGATAAAAGATAAATATTTAAGTATACCTATGAAAAAATATCCATTGAATTTGTAGGAATGAATAGTAGTAACAGATTTATAAAATATATATAGAAATAAAAATAAAGGCTCCTTTTAATATAAATTTAATTTAATTAGTTTACCTAAAACTAATAATATGATGCCATATTTTTTAGAAAAGTTTTTCTTTTAAAAAAACCTATTATATTATATGATCTTGTATTTCAAGAGATATATTACTAATAATGAAAAATTATGTTAGAAATTATTAATTGGTTAAAACCAATTTAGTTTGATAATAGAATGAAATAATAATAATAATAGTTAGTATTCAAAAATTTCATTTTCCAATAAATATGGGTTTTCACTATAATTTAGGATTTTATTGAAGAAATGAATTTATAAATTTTAGAATTATTTTTTTGAAAAAATTAACATCATTTTTTTATTTTTCTTTTATAACTATATTAGATTAAAGTTAATTTTTTATATTTTTCTGAAAAAAAAATGTTTTTAGTTGAATAAAAAAATATCGAATTTTCTTAAAACAACTAGATTTTATATAATATAAGAATGTCCAATAAGTTTAAAAAAACTTTTTATATACCAAATATATATTTAATAATCAATATAATTAATTTAAAAATACTATTATTTATAAAATTCATGTTTAATATTTTTGAAACTCAAGTAATATTACACACTAAAAACTATTTTTATACGCTTATATTTCAAATTAGACTATATCACTTTTATAAATAAAATATATTCAAATGTATTTTTACTGGAGTTAAAAATTTAAATATTATCTATAAACTCTAAATTTACTTTTAGACATAAAGATACTATTAGTAAGATTGGTGTTAATTGTCATGATAGTAGTAAAATGGTTCTTTAGGAATTGATTTATTAATATCATATAATTTATATATAATTAGTAAAATTGATATAATTTAAATCAGGAATAAAATATTATTTTTAAACACATGTATAATTATATTAATTATCATTAAATTGTTAACCAATACTAAATAATATTAAAGAACGCGTATTGGTAAAAGTTATTTTTCTATAAAAAAATTATTTATTATATATTTTAATTTAAATTTAAATTCAACATGTCAGTAAATTTAATTAAATTAAATTTTGATAAATTTTAGTTTTGAAACATAAAAAATTGTTAATATGGGTTACCTTATATATCTAAATAAAATATAAATTATATACTTAAAAAACTAGTTACCATAGTAAATATCAAAATATAAAAATATAAAAACATGTAGTAAAAGACTTAAAACATATTTAAAACTTGTGTGGAGTGTTTTAGATAAGTATTTATCTACCAAATATCACCCAAAATTACATTATTGTGAACTTTTTGAGTCATTTACCCTAGAATAGTGTTTTGATATCATGGAAGAGTAAAGGGTATTCCCAAAAGTTTCATTTTATTCACTTATAAAAGTAGATCATTTCCACACTTCAATGGTTACACATTAAAATCAAGATTTACTTAAACATATACCTAAATTAACTCTCCTATAATTAATTTTCTCATCCATTATCTCTTGGTATCAATAATTTATCTTAAGGCCATAAATTTTGAAGAAATATCTAAGAGAAGGTCAAGTTTCCAATGTAAGTATTACCTTCTTCGTACTTTTTATCATTAATAATTATCTTTAAAATATATTGTATCAATGAAAAAATAATTAAATCAGTATAATTATTATCAGTATATTTTATGATAATTATTTAATTATTATTATTTATTCATCTCTATCTGATAAGAAAAATAGAAGCATTGTTTTTGAATTTGCGGAATACTTCCTTCACAAAGCAGCATCATCTATTTTTAATCACTTCCATTAATGTCTAGTAAAGATCATGTAAGGTATGAATAAATATGTTATTTTAAATATAAATATGATTATGAAATTTTAAAATTATTATTTATCTTATTTCCTTAAAATTCATTGAGAAATGGAAACATTACTTGCATGTACGTGCGAACTATCATGTCCACATGCAATGAGATTCATTTGTCATCACAACCCATCATGGTTGGATATAAAAATATTTTAAATATAAAAAAATTATTTCCATAAAACTTTTAATATTATAGATATTGTGAAACTATTTTAAAATGATTTCTACCATGTTCAACATACATAAGTAGTTTTGGAAAAATTAACTGACAACCCTGAGTAACCGATGTATGAAAATATCATATTAGAAATAAGTACCAAGAGATAATATATAGAACTTATAAAGTTAAATATGGATGAATACGTTTATTTTGTATATATATATTTAACTTAATTTAATTATTCAGTAATTTATGTGAAAGTGCATAGCGCTATCAGATATGAGGTAACAATTTCGTCTCAAAATTCCCATCTTTGATACATATCTTCTTTATGCACCTAATTTAATTTAAATGGTTTGTATACTATCAATTAGATATATAATAGAATTAATTATCAATATTCATGGTATTTGATCTTCAATTTCAATATTTACCGATTTAAAGGGGTCTTAATAGAATGTTTATTAAGTCGTAATGGTTCTGTCAAAATCAACATTCATTAGGGTATGATTTGATATTTTTCACCTATCTTAATTTTAATGGTGTATATACTACCCCAATGACTTATAATATCGTAAATTAATTTGAACTTGTAAATTAAAATTCTATTCATTCTCTTCCATCTTTTGGGATACGAACGATGACTTCTCAAAAATATAAGGCTTGTTTCATAACTCAATCTCATTTCTTAAGATATAATGTTTATTTTTTATTTTAATATTTTATTTCATGTGGTACACCCTATATCTATATTGGGAGATTAATTTTGATTCAAATATTCCTTATTAGTGAGTTCTAACTCTTTTTTAAAATGCAACTATGTTATGAATAATTCTCATCCATTTAAAAAATGGTTTCCCCTTCCTTGTCTTTAATTATCCTTTCTAACAATGTTACCCTTTTTATTTAGAAAATTATTTAAAGTATTATCTCATTTGAACATTATAATTACATTTTACTATTTTCAAAATAAATTTTTATTATCTTATTTTTTAATTTTTTGTTTTAACAAAGGTGTTTTAAAACATAGAATGGGATCTTTTGTACCTACTTTGTGACTTCTCAATTACAATTTATCTTTCCTATTCCCCCTTTAGGAAACATTATTCTAATATACCTATTCTATTTTTGTATATATTTCCCTTAAATATATACATATATAAAACCCCGTTTTTTGTTATACATTTTTTTAGTTCCCTTTGAAATTCATATTTTTAAGTAAACCTAATTTCAAATAAATTTCTTATTTTATTTTCTCATGGTAAGAATCACCCCTATAAAATGTTTATAAACCGTGAATAAATTCTAAAAATAATCATTATTTTATATAAAAAAACTACTCATTAAATTCTATTTTTACAAAAAAAATGACCTCCCATCTTTAAAAATATACTTTACTTGTTTCATAATGTGTCACCCAAGTGGTAAATTTTTATTCATTATTCTCCTAGATATTTTCCATGAATTATATATATTAGAACTGATAGTTCAATACCTAATTATATTTTTCAAATATGAAAACACAAAATGATTTAATTCCTTATTATTTTGGTTTTTGTTATTATTTAGACTTCGATTATTCCTTGAATCAAAATTATGAAACTTACTTCATTATCATGGGTTTGATCATGTCAATTATTTATGTATGTTCTATTTTCCCCAAATAGAACATATATGTATGATTTTAATTTATGTGACATGTGGTATCGAAATTACATTGTCCTTCAATTCAGTGGGTAAGGTTTTATATCTCATGATATTTTATATAAGGTATTAGGGAGTGAACCTAAATCCACCATGGGACTTTATCCACTTTACAATGATTTTATTTGGACTGACCCTTGACCTATGTTTATAAAATAATTTATTTTTTTTCCACATGTTTATTATCTTATGAAATAATTTCCTTATGTAATTTTTCTATACTTATGATCATCCTATTTATGTTATAATGTTACACCTCTTGACTATCATATTATTCTATATTTCCACATTTATTCCCTTCTTTGGATTTCTAGATCACTCTTTTCTTTATGTATTTTCCCAATTATATCCTATGCAGTTTTAGAATAACTATGGGAGTTAGTATAACTCTATGACTTTTTAAGTAGAGACAATGTTTTTATATTTAATATGATGTATTTTTATTTCTAGTCTTCTAAATACACTATCCCTCTCATTCCTCGGTCTTTATTTTTTGGAAAATTATGTTAAAAATTATGAAATAATATTTGTTTAAGGTTTTGTTCACCATTAATTTCCTCCTACAAATCACTATGAATAAATTTTTTCTTTACATCCATATATTCTAAATGAAAAACATATAGAAACTTCTATACTTAACACTATCTGGATGGTTTTGTGTTTGACAATAGGATAGGTTATTTTAGAGATATAAAATATTTTCTTTTAATGAAACCATTTCACAACTAGCCTAGACTTGTACATTCTTCTACTATATAATTATTTATTCAATAAGAATACCCACCTGTTTATAGTTATTTACTCCCATGTGGTAATTTTTCAATCTCATAGGGTTTTCTTCATGTAACAAATTGAATTCATATTTCAGGGATAACTCCCAATTTCTAGAATCCTTTAGACTTGCCGCTTTCTTTAATCTCTTAGCCTCTTATTCATCTATTATCAATGTAAATACCTGAGATATTAAAAGAGAAACATCATATTAGATATCTTATATGACACACAACACCAAACATATAAAATAATTCAACACACCAAGACTTTATGATATATTCAATTTTTATTAAATTCAAACTCTTCAATAGCTTATGTAATATGCAACCCCGATTCTAAATAAACCATAATAGTATATCCATTTAATTGTAAGGTATGAATAGTACTAAATATATTATTAAAATTATATATTTTACACATATATAAAGTAAACACATTTATGATCAATTGATTATAAATGAAAATAAAAATCATTCAAAATAAGAAATAATTTTTTTCTTAAAAAATGCATTTTTCTAAGAGGTGGGTTCATCATGCTTTGAAAAAATAATTTAAATTTATTATTTAAGATTTTTAAAAAAAATTATTTGAAAAAAAAAATCTTTTTGAAATATATATGTTAAAATTATCTTTGGGTGAATTTACAAGAAATATTTTATGATTAGTGAAAAATACTAGTTTTTATTTTAGTTGATTTAAATCAATTTCATATTGAATTCTGATGTAAAAACATTTTAAACTTTGAAATTTGTTCTTTCAAAAACTGCTTTTTTGACTCGTCTATGTGTTTAATTTTAAATTAAATTATACCAATTCTATGAGTTTAATTTTTAAAAATATATTAAATGTTTATAATCATCATAATTTTTATTGTATAAAAATTTAAAATTAATTTTTTATTATAATGAATAGTAAAATAGTAAAAATTAATTACCACGATTAAGGTAAAAACTAATTTACCAAGGTTTAAACTAAAATTATAACGGTTAAATTGACCTAAGTACTTATCTAATTTGTAACACCCCAAGATTTCATAGTACATTATTTCTTTAAAGTAATTCAATAACTTGCACTACACACAACACCGAGTTCAAGCGCACAACGACTTACCA
This sequence comes from Viscum album, assembly GCA_963277665.1. Taxonomy (NCBI): domain Eukaryota; kingdom Viridiplantae; phylum Streptophyta; class Magnoliopsida; order Santalales; family Viscaceae; genus Viscum; species Viscum album. The sequence goes on from OY728123.1 coordinate 1,346,652,378, forward strand.
AACTAGTCGTTCAAAAGCGGTTATGAATAGTGTTAACTGAATTTTTAATTTTATATAATCCTTATAATTTTAGAATACATATTATGAGTTTAGTAGACATAATATAAGAAAAAATTCATTTTTTTAGATAAAAGAAGTATTTTTCAATAAAACGCAATTTTACCACCATTTAATGGCGAACCCTTTTAAATCCAATATTTGACACTTTTATATATTAAATTTGGAAAAATAAACTTCTTACTTAGAATCATTACATAAAAATTTAGTTTTGATAAATTTTTGGTGTCTTTCTGATAACTTTCATATTTGGGTGAATAGTAAAAAATACTAAACTTTAATTAAAAACAACTTTTTAAATACAAATAATTTTTTAGTGATAAATTATACTATTGAGTGGTTTAAAAGTATAGTTATAATATATTTTTACAATTTAATCCAATGTTAGTCATTGGACGTAATTTCACATTTAAACTAGACATAAACAAGTCTCAATCTTTTGATAGTTATTATTTCTTAAAAAAACACGTTTTTTGTTTTGACAACGGGAATTAATTTTAAATTAATTTCTACCACTTCTGTGTTTTGAATTTAGAAAAATGGATTCCATATTTAGAATCAAGAGGTAAAAATTTTGTAAATAGGTAACTTTTAATTTTTTGACATTTTGAATAATTACTTCGGTAAATATTTTATTTATCATGGTTAAAGGGTAAATCCGGTAAATAAGGGTAAAAAATAATATTATAATAATATTAAATTACCCTAACACGTATCCTAAACCTATTTTATGATACATTTCCAACCGTGGGCATCTTTGGGTCGATTTGGTGACCCCATAGAGCCACTTGTAAGTGATAATGACACTTTATATTAATTAAGTTATACAAAAATGACATAAGCATATATCTTTTAGAAAAACAATTTTTACATAGAGTTATATATGTTATCTTTTCGACTATAAATATTCATTATAAATCTAAAACTATTTACTACATAATTATATTTTATTTATAATTTTTAGACATTAAATAATTAAATTTATTTATAACACAATGATGATGCAGTAATTACATTATTAATGAAAGAATAAAATAAATGGTATTATAAATATTAAAATAAATATAATTTCAATGTTTTTATGAAATTAAATAATTTTATAGGTTAATATGAAATTTTAGGGCTGATTAAATGTATCTTGTTCGAAGTAATCAAGTTGTGATGACTTTCACAAATACAAAATACCAAATAGTGTCAAAATTGACATAAATTAATATTTAAAACAAATACTATATTATTGATTGATATAATATTCCTAAAAATGTAAGTTTTGCCCAAAGGTCTTAAATAATATTATATATTTTATTAATGAGGCACTTGTGGTTCTCTTGTAATTTTGTAGTAAGTTTATTAACCATATAGAGTAAGAATACAAGAAGACACAGTAAAAGTTAAACTATTTTACTAAGAGTTAAATCTAAAAGATGAGGTTAAAATGGTAACCTAAACTTGTCTAAAACCTATTGGTTTAGATTATTTAGACCCATAACCACATAATTATCTAAATAAATTCATTTGGAACCATTATAAACTGAATATTATTGTATAATAAATTAATACTTTAATCTTTTTCTAAAGTGACCCTCACTCCTCTTATAAAAGGACAATCCCCCTTCTCTCTAATTCACACCTTCAAAGACATTAAGCTCGGCCAAAACCTGAACAAATACCCTCTAAAATATCCTAACTTCATTCTAGAGGCCCTCCTTTAGTCATAAATCCAACCTAAGGATCCCTTTTGATCAAATCAAAAAAAAGAACCCGAAGAAGAGGTAATAATTTCACCACCCTCTTTCAAGTTATTTTTTTCATCCACTTCATCTTTCTTTGTTGTTTACATTCTAAATAATAACTAAAATATGTTCTATATACTGTGATTTTATTATAAATATTTATCAAGCAAATTCATTATTTCATCCATCCTTTGAATGACATGTCACCATACGTGCGTACGTACGTCTTACCATCTCCACGTCGTGGTGTAATTTATTATTCAACACTATGTGATTTGGATGGATATAATGATCAGTAATATGTATATAAATAAAGAATATGAAATTATAATGTCTCTGTAAAATTAATATACCATAAAATTCCACACCTTTTAATCATTAATTAAATGATATTGTCTCTTGTGCGTACGTACGGATTACCGTCTCCACGACGCGATGAGATTCATTTCCACGTTCACCATTCATAGATGATTATAAAAATATATATAATTAATAAGTATGTAATATATGACATAATAATTCTAATAGATATATATATATATATGTACTTACATATATCTTATTCACTTACTTCCGTTCAATACGATGTGAAAATGGAAACAACGTTTATGCGTACGGACGGACTACCGTCTCCATAAATAGTTTTTTTCATTTCATATATATGTCTTTTAGAAATATTTATATTATAAATATATATGATATATAAATCATGTTTTATATTCTGGACATATTTAAATCTTTATCTATGTGATACAATCAAGATTAAAAGTTAAAACATGTACGATAAAGAAAGCGATTATTACCCGAAATGTTAATTTAACATGGAAATCATTATAAAATGGGTAATATAAAGTCATAAATGAATCATGTATGATATAATAAATATTAATATGGTTCTTGAATAATTAAATAACATACTATGGTCATTATACAAGAGTTTAAACTTACCATCGACCAAAGGAAAGTGCAAGGTAAGGGTTTAATTCCTCAATCTCATTATTATCCGAGATTGTTTATGTGTACGTATTTTCTGGGGAATATTTATCATCCATGTACATTTTTCATAAAAATGATTTCAAAATGAATATTTTATGGATTTATGAAAGTTAATATTTATAAAAATCAAAATTTTAATTGTTTTAAAGATTTATCTTTCTAAATCTTTTTAATTAATTATCATGTTATCAAAATTATTTTAAGGATTTATTTATATGGACCTGAATGTTTTGAAATGATAATTATTTTAAAAAGTTTCAATTTGGTATGGGAAAATTTGATTCTAAAATATCTTTTAAAGTAATTCCTTTATAAATGGGTTACTTTTAAATTATTTTTACCAAAAGGATATTTCTATCAAAAAAATTTACTCATCATTTTCAACTATGTCAGCATCCTTTACTGGATATTATTTTTGATTGAGGTTGATTTATTATAATAAAATCTTCCATATTGTATTTAATGAGTTATGATATCTTTTACTGTGTATGTTCTATTTTTATACCATTCATGTTTTATGGTTAATTTATTGACATTTCATATGCTAGTTTTAATATGAATGTTTTTGTTATGTTTCAACTTTTTCATATGAGGAATGCAGTGGACTTAGTAAGTGATGGGTGGTGCCCGCTATAGCTCCTTGATGCATCAGTAGGTCTCATGAGACAAACTAGTTTCTTGGAACAAGGGCTTGACAAATATTTTATTTTTAGTCTTGGCATGAGAATTTGACTATGTGGTAATGATGTCCGGCGTTAGGCATTTCCTCATTTTGAAATTAGTTATTACATGTGATTATTCGACTTGTAGAATATCCATGTGCATGTTTATATGGTAATGTTTGATTTTTTTCATATTATATTCATTTTTATGTTTAAAAAAGATTTGTTTTTATAATACATATTTCCTTAAAAGTTTATATCTTCCGCTAAATCATTTACCCTTATTGGGCATCTGAGCTCACACCTTTGTTATGTTTTATTTTCCCAGGATTCCAAGAAGTGTATTATGATTGATATTCAATGTTAAGATAAAGGGAATAATGGAGTTATCAAAGAACTATCTACGCTATGTTTTATGTTTGAAATTATAGTGTAAAGTTAATGTATGTAATCTATTTTCCAAGACTGCTAAATTGATCGGTCCTTTGGGACTTGATTCCTTGTAATCATGCCAATGTATTGAAATAATGCACCGGCTCTGGGTAACTGGGGTCGGGGTGTTACATAATTCCTATTTTATGGACATATTTAAACCTTATATTATATAATTTTTTATAATTAGACAATTATTATCCTTTTTAATGTGAAAAAAATTGATTAAAAATAATTATTTTCAAAAATTCTAAGTGTGTCCTCTCCCCCACTTGTAAAAGGCCACCCCCTTTCCTCTCTTCTTCACACTTCCAGAACTGTTAGGTTTGTAAAATCCCAATTAAATTTGAATAATTAATTACTTACTAATATCTTATATGCCTTATTTTTATTAGTAACCCTCCTAATAATTCTTTAGGTATAAACCTGAAGAGTCTCTCTACAGAAGAAGTAAAATTCTTAAACATGTGTATTTGTTTTATTTCTTCTTAAACCTCATTCAAATCATCTTAAACTGTAATAATATAAACTAAAAATTATAAAATATATAATTATATGTTTTTATGTTAATTTAATAACCCAAATCCTTCCCCACTTCCATCAAATAGGAAATGAAACTGTCATTATGTTTAGGGTGGACTACCACCTCATAAACCGACGTAATTAATTTTCCATCACCACTATTCAAGGATGGATATAATGATGGATTTAAAACATTTATATGATATATATGACATTATTATACTTATTTAATTATTATATCACATATATCTTCTTAATTACCATTCTGTCGTGGGAATGATAATGTCGCTCGTGTGTATGGAAGACTACCGCCTCATGAAGCGTTGTGATTATTTTTCCACTTACGCTTTACATGAAAGGTTGTAATGATAATTTTAATGAATATATGTAATATTTATGGCCCAAATATACTTATAAAAATATAATATCACATATAAAGTATTACCTTCCAACTCATTGGAAAATAATAATGTCATTCATGTGTACCTGTGCACTACTACCTCAATGTAGCGATGTGAATTTTTTTCATTTAATTTTTAAATAGATGATAATAAGGATGTATTTTATTAATATAAATTATATATGTAACATAATTATTATTATTTAAAGTTTAATAAATATTTATTTTCATTTTTTATATCTTTCGTGAAAATGGAAAAAAGTTTATGAGTACGTACGGCCTACCATCTCTAAGAATGGTGTAATTCATTTTCTATATTTAAATTTTATAGATCACTATAAATACATATATAATGAATATATATGATATTTTAAATTTTTGAGATAATTTAACCATAATAAATGAAAAAGGACCAAAAATATCAAATAAAAACAAACATGAAAAACAAATCCAGTATTACTAGAGATGTGATTTTAAAAAGGAATTGTTAATAAACAGGTATTAAAAGGTCATAAGTAAATTGTATATGGTATGATATATATAAAAATTTTATTTATAATAGTTATAAAAAACCTATATTTATTATCTCAGATTTTCAAACATGTACGAAGTAAATCAGACCTAAGGTAAGGGTTTCTCATCTCACTTTTAATTTCGTGAGACATATGACATATTCACCACTTATTCTTTTGTGTGGTGTATATACGTACAATTTTGATATGTTATATCCTAAAAAAATTTATCTTCATTTTATTTAATTTTTTATTTTAATTTATTACTTTCATGGGGCTTATGATTCAAACATTACCATAATGGTAAGGGTATATTTAATAATCTCATCATTATTTGGGATTGTTTATGTTTAAGTCTTCCTTGGGGAGATTAATTGATACTTATTAAACTAAATATATTTTCTTCTAATATGGTTATTCATGAGATTTTTTGAATAATATTATCATTTTTCTATCTTTGGTACTAAAAATGATTGAGAAAATGTTTTGAATAAAATCGAAATTTATTTTTCTTTTTGGTTGAAAATCATTCCTTATTAAAAAACCATGTTTTATAAAACTATTTTTAAAAAAACAACATTATAAAAATGATTTATTCAAGAAATTTTTACCCCTTTTTTACTTTTCACAAAAAAAATCTAAATGGTTTTTTCATTTCATTTTCTAAACAAGACTTGTTTACCTTTTACAAAAATGTGAAAGGAATATTTGTTTTAACATGTACCGCATGTGCGGAATTTATGTCATTATGACCACTAAATATTTTAAATATTATTTTATAATTTTCAAAGTTTTTTTAAAATAAAATATTTTTATAACTATTTTTTGAACTTTTAGTTTTAAACATTTTTTCAAATTAAAAAGGTTATTTTCCTCAAGAATATTTTGAATAGAATTTTTATAGTATTTATATTCATAAATGACATCAAACATTTATTATACTTATACTCCAATAGGAATATATTGTAATTATATCATACTTAATATTTATCTATATGGTTTATGATCATTTTATCTAGGGATGTACTAGTTTGATATTGTTCATATCACTTTGTATGGTTTATGATTATGTTTCTTGATTGGGGTAATTATTAACATTTCATTTTATGGTTTTTAAATATGAATTTTAATGTTGATTTTGTTTCAACCCATTCATATGAGGAATGAATTGGACTTAATAAGTGATTATTTTGGCCCACTATAGAACCTCGATGCATCGGTAAGTCTCGAGAGATAAACCATCTTGGATGTTTTGTCGAGGTCTTACCCATTTATGTAAGATGTCTATCATTAATCCTTAATATTAAGGTTATGTCACCCATCATTATTCATTCCCTCATCATGATATTATTTATTGATGTTCCATGTGATTATTTTATTAGTTATAATATCCATGGTTATGTTTAAAGTTAATGTGATTATTTATATTATATTATTTGATCATAATTTATTCATTCCATATTATGCTCAATTAATTTATTGAATGGCATGTGTTTTAGTTATTTAACTTTACATATTGGTTATGCATATTTATTTATGATATATTCTGGTGTACAAATACCATTACAGATAGTCTAAGCTCACCCCTGTATTATATTTTGTTTTCCTAAGATACCTGGAAGGGTTTTATAATTGATATATAGGGATATGCTAAGTATAAATATGGAGTTATCAAAGAAAAAATTTTATGTATTTTATTTTTTTTAATTGTAATGTGAATTATAGGTATGTATCTAGTTAACTAGGACCATTAATTTATTCATTACTTTGTGATTTAATTCCTTTTATTTTATTCCAATGTAATAAAGTAACCACTGACTATGGAAAACTAGGGTCGAGGTATTTGTTTTTGTAATCAGATAATGTTTTGTAGAACCCTTAGGAACTAGATTTAGGAAAACATAGATTAGGGAACATAAACCTATGATAGACATTGAGGATAAGTATATAAGAACATCCTAATGTTTTGGTATAGAATATATTATGTTGTTCTTCCTAGAAATACATCCATATACGGATATTACAAGTTGATGTGGTTCTATAAATGATGTACCTTTGGCTTATAACTATGAAAATGGTTCATCGATATTGACTCAAGCATTACCTGGTAAAAGAAAATGTACCTTACCACATACCTAGTTTGAAACTCTTGGGAGATATTCTAGGATTAATTCACACATTCTTTATAAACCATTAAAAATGATTTGAAAATATTTTTATCATTTGAAAAAAATCTCAAAGAAACCATGTTTATGATTATGATATTATTCATGTATAAAATTTATAATTTATGTTAAGTATTCCACTAGTTTTGAGATTATACATTTTGTTTCTTAATGTTATGATCTAATATAGTGTTTTCCATAATTTAGAAATGGGGCCTAGAAGAAAGAATGGAAATCATATCAATACACATTCCCCATGTAGGGATTTCCCTCCTAGAAAATATAATGAATATGGAGTTGGAGCAATAGCTAGAATTGATCAAATTATAACAATATTTTTGTAACTGAATCTAGTTATGAGCAATAACCTTGCCTACATGGAGTATCATATTGATCCACCATGTGGTGTTACAATGTTAGGACATGTTATATGTTAGAAACCTCTATAATTTAATGGTACTAAAAATAAATTTTTATCTAAACAATGGAAATGTTTTATGGATAAGATATTTCTCTCTTTGGTAAGAAATTAAAGGGATAATGTTTTCATGATGATTTATCATCTCTTAGGATATGTGTATCAATAGTGGTCATTAACTCAAAACACCAAGTATTGTGAATAAATATAAAACATGTAATTGAAGGATTTTAAGGTACTCTTCTTAGAAACATATTTTTCTCATGCGAAATGAGAGAATATGGAGAGATAATTTATGAGTATAAGATAAAAGGAAGATGAAAATTTTACTAAATATGAAGCCAAATTTATTAAGTTATCAAGGCATGCCATAGACTATGTATGTAATACAAAGATTAATATTAAACAATTCTTTGATGGGATTAATCTAATTCTTCAAAGGGAAATTCCCTCTAAAAATTTCTAATCATACAAGGACATAGTTTCATGTGGTATAAAGACATAGATAGACTTTTCCAAGTCCTATGGATTTGAAGGGAATAAATATAATAAGAGTATGGGATAGTAAATATTAATATAAGGGATGAAATAAAAAAAGTATTTTACCCCATGTGGTAATTGTGTAAAGAAACACTCTTGTAATCATATTAAGGGAATTTTAGTTTTCTATAAGTGTAAATATAAAGGCCAAAATGCTCAAGATTACAATGGATAGAAATAATATACCCATTTGAAATGATTAAACTATAAGTATATGGGTCACTACACATATGAATTCCCAAAGTGTCAAGGGAATATACATCAGAAGAAGCTAAGGGATCAAGTTCAATCAAATATTATTACTATATACTAAAGTGTAAGGATTAATGATATTGTGTTTGGATTCAAAAATTATGTTATTAATGATATTATAGTTATAATAATTATGAAATGTATAAGTATTGTACTATAGTACTTTTTATTTATGAATTTTAGAGCATATGTTGAATGGTACTGATGACCAAGAAAATGTATTCAGTGGAAAGTTGAACTTATTGTAAAACACATGATTGAGGGAGGATAACTCTTAATATGTACCAAATATTGATATAATAATGATAAAGTAGTTTTTATAGAGGTATTGATAACCTATAAGTTTTATTTTACCTTTAATGTTTAGTTAATTAAGTATTATTACAATATGGGAACATTATAGGAATTATATTTATAAAGTTTTGTAAAAAGGACAATGTGCATACTGGGTGACAAACCATCACATCTAGAAAGGTCATGGGGGTTGAACTCATAACCAAAGGATGATAAGGGTGTTGTTCCTACTGCTAGCTTGTATAATGTTATGGTTAATTTTCATTTGTTTTACTCAAATAATTTGATGGAAAATATCAATATTGATATAGTGGTGTTACTATTGAGGTTTAGAGATTAACAAATTATATTAGATAATTTATTATAACCATTTTTGTTTTTTAAAATATCCAGATATATAAGGAATGACTTATCATTATTTCATGGATATTATAATCTATTATAAGTTAATTTTAGTTATTCAAGAAAAAAATCATTTGTGGATATACATTTTGTGCTATTAGAGATGAAGTGGAAATTGATCACAACACAACCAAAGGATGAAATTTTGCTAATGAAATAGAAAGATATCATGTAAATATATTTCCATATATTCTTAAATAGTAAAAGAATAAAAAAACTTTAGGAAAAATATATTGAAAAAAATTTTATCATATTACCTCTATTTTCAATGAATCAAATGGTCACTTAAATCATCACAAATTTTTGTTTTTTGGGTCCTTAACTTTCTTTTGATCATTGATCAATGTCACTCTTTATAATTATTTATAATTTTGTACATCTTCATATCTTCATTTCCCACCAATGTTCTTTTAATTAGAAACCTTGTTATGTGTTATTATAGTTAAAAAAATTACTTACCTTTCTCTCTTTTTAATAGGATGTTTTATTAACCCTTTTTACTATGTGGGTTTCTAACAAAGGTATTTTAAAATGTTAAACACTTAATTTCCAAGATTAATATTAAATTGCAATGATAAACAGTATTTAATGGGGTAGAATGTAACACCTCTTGATTTTAAAAGATAAGTATAATATTTGATAGTGTATGTGAAATTAGCCACCAAAGAGATAATATAATTTAACACATCAAAATTTTATGATATATTTACTTTTAAATAAATTAAAACTCTTTGATAGCTTACTAAACACGCAACTTTATATATAAATTAATCATAATAACTTGTCCATTAAATTAGAAGGTATGAATAATGATAACTAAATTAATAAAATTATATTATTTACACATATATAAAAAAAATAAATTGGATATCAATTTATTATAAATGAATAAAAAACCATTTGAAAGAAAAATAAATCATTTCTAAAAAAATTCTAAAATGCGGTTTTGTCACACATTGTGCACATATTTTAAAATTAATTTTTACTAATTTTATAAAAAAAATTAAAAAAAAATATTATTTTTGAAATCCACATTCCAAAATTTACTTTCTTTGAATTTTTCATAATTTTCAGAAAAGATTATTTTTTTATGAATAGTGAAAAATATTAGTTTTCACTAAAAACTACCTTTTCATTTAAATTATTTTAAATGTTAAATTAAATTTTAAATTGGTTTTAAAGTAAATTAAGTTCAATTATATTACCATTTAACTAATTTAGTTCATTTTTATCAATTTCGTACTGAATTTTAATATTAAAACTTTTAAAACTTTTGAAAGTCTTTCTTTGGAAAGATAGTTTTTCCAACACATATATGGGTTTAATTTTAAATTAAATTTTGAGATTATATGAATTTAACTTTTGAAAATGAATTCCATATTTAGATTAAGAATAATTTATATTATATAATAAGGTTAACTTAATTTTTTATCATAATTAATAGTGAAAACAATAAAAATTAATTATCGTGGTTAAGGTAAAAACTCATTTACTGAGGGTTAAACTAAAAAGATAAGAGTTAAAATTACCTAAATACTTGTAAAATTCCCATTTTATGGATATATTTCATCCCTAAAATTTTTATGGTTCAATAATGCGTCATTTTTTATCCTGTTATAATATGAAAATGTGGGTACAAATAATTATTTCCAAAAATTCCAAGTGTATCCCCTCCCCCACTTATATAAGTTCTCCCCTTCCCAGTCCTCTTAACACTTTAAAAATAATTTGTTTCATAAAATACCTACACATATATATTATTTAACTACCGCCCCATATACTAGATTCAATATTTTTATTATTAATCCCTCTTAATAAGTCTTTAGGTATAAACCTAATGAGGCTCTCCGAAGAAGAGGTAAAATTCTTAAACTAGCATATTTATTTTATTTCTTATTCCACATCCTTAAAATAATACTAAAATATGATAATATAATAACACCAATATCATATATATAATTAGATTTTATTATGTTAATGTAATATCCTGGATCCATATACACTTCCATCAAATGTGAAACAAAGTTGTCGATCATGTGTATGGCAGATTACTAGCACACGAACCGATGTAATTCATTTTCCATCACCACCTATAAATGATGGATATAATGATTTATTTAATGTATTTATATGATATTTATGATCTTATAATTCTTATTTAATTATTTTATCACATTTATCTTTTTTACTTACAATTATTTTATGGGATACGATCACGTCACTCGTGTGTACGGCGGATTATCGTCTCGCGAAGCTAGGTGATTCGTTTTTCAAATGCACTTTACATGGAAGGTAGTATTGATAAAGTTAATTGATATATGTGATATTTATGACCTAAAAATACTTATATAAATATAATATCACATCTAACATCTTATCTTCAAATCCATAGGAAAACAATATTATCGTCCATGTGTATGTGTGGACTATTGCCTTCACGTAGCGATGTGAAATGTTTTTCACTTAATTTTCAAATTGATGGTAATAAGGATGGATTTTATTATTATAAATTTTATATATAAAATAATAATACTTTTTTAAATATGAATTAATATTTAATTTTCTTTTTTTTTCATACATAGAGAAAATGGAACTAACTTTCATGAATTTGTATAACCTATCATCGCCAAAAAATATTGCAATGAATTTTATATATTTAACTTTTATGGACTACTATAAATACATATATAATGAATATATATTATATTTATATTTTTTATATTATTTAAACATGATATAATTTAAATTACTTAAAATACCAAATCAAAACATACATAAAAACAAAGATGTAATTACCCAAAACATGATTTTAAAAAGGAATTACCAATAAATGGGTCATAAAAATTCATAATTAAATCACATATGTTATTATATATATAAATATGGATATTAAATATATATTTAATAAAAAAATATTTATTATACAGGTGGTTCGAACACAAATTAATGAAATTGGACCTAAGGTAAGGGTTTCTCGTCTCACATTTACTTTCGTGAGAGATATACCATATTCACCACATATTCCTTTGTGTGGTGTATATACTACACATTTTGATATTTTATATCATGAAAAAATTTCTTTTATGGTATTTAAATTTTCATTAGAAGTTATTCTATTAATGGGAATCAAGATTTAAATGTTACAAAAATATTAATGGTGTATTTCACAATCTCATCAATATTTGGGATAGTTTATGTTTAAGTATCCCTTAGGGGAATTATTTAATATTTCCTAAAATGTTATATTTTATTCTCCCATTTTTATTCATAAAATATTTAAAGTAATATTACAATTTTCCTCTCTTTTTTACTTAAAATTATTGAGAAATTGTTTTTAATAAAATTTGTCTTTGTCTCTCTCTTCGGTCGAAAATCCTTTTTTCTTACAAAACTATATTTTCTAAAATTATTTTCAAAAATGTTTATAACATCATAAAAAGGATTTATTAAATAAATTTTTACCCATTTTTAACTTTTTACATAAAAAATTTGAAATTAATATTCATTTCTTTTTCCTAATAAGTCTCATTTGGATTTTACCAAAAATATAAAAGGAATCCTTGTTTTAACGTGTATGGAATGTATGGAATTTCTACCATAATAAAAAATTAATGTTTTAAAGATTAATTTATAAGTTTAAAAGGTTATTTTCAGGGAAATTTATTTTCAAAATAATTTTTGAAATTTTAGTTTTAAAAAAATTTCAATGCAAAAGGTTATTTTCCTCAAGAATTATTTTAATGGAATTTTTGTGGTATTTATATTTATCAACAACATCAAAATTTTATTATACTTATAATCCTATTAGGATATGTTGTAATAATACCATCCTTGTTATTTATATATATTGTTTATGATCAGTTTGACTATGGATATACTAGTTCGATACCATTCATATTACTCTGGATGGTTTACAATTACGTTTGTTGATTGGGATAATTGTTCGCATTTCATATGACAGTTTTTTTATATGAATGTATATGTTGATTTTGTTTCACCCCTTTCATATAAGGAATACATTGGACTTAATAAGTGATGTTAGGGTATCTCTATATCCCATAGATGCATTGGTAGGTCGCATGAGAGAAATTATCTTGGGTTTTTGGTTGAGGCCTTACCCATTTATATAAGATTTCTTGGCATAAGTCCTTGATGGTATGTTCATGATATCTGGAATTATGATTTCCCTAATTATTAGATAATTTATTTACATTCCATGTGATTATTTTATTAGTTGGAAGATACATGGTTGATTTTCAATATCATGTGAATATTTATATGACATTATTTGATCATCATTTATTCCTAGTATATTATTCTCAAGTAATTGATTGAAATGAATGTGTTTTAGTTATCTAAAATTACATATTAATTATTATTATTTATTCATGATAGTTTTAAATTTATGTATAACATTACTGATCATCTAATCTCACCCCTTTATTATGTTTTATTTTCCCCAGGATACCAAGAATTGTTTTATGATTCATATGAAGGGATATACTAAAGGGAAATATTGAGTTATCAAAGAAAAAACATTGTATATTTTTTTTCAATTTTCATGTGAATTTCAAGTATGTATCTAGTTTACCAAGACTAATAAACTATTCAGACCTTCAAGATGTGATTCCTTATATCCAAATCCAATGTAATAAAGTAACCACTGAATATGGGAAACTTGGGTTAAGGTAATTATGAGAATAAAGTAATAAAAATTAGTTATGAATCTCTATAATATTCATATAATTATAGTATATTTTTATTATTAAACCTATGGTTTTACTCTTTTTAGAAATGCATCATCCAAAACTTAACCTTATAGCACTATAACATGAGTTTTTATAGTCCCTGAATACTCAAGTACATCTTCCATTGGCCCTAAAAATTACTCCATAAATTTTTTCCTCTCAGGAATTTTTATAATTTTTGTCCTTCTAGAAATTTTATTCAGATCAACTTGGATTTAATTGATTGATTCTTACTCAATCCCATTTTAAACCAAGTTCAATCCATTCCATGAGACCTTCTAATTGAATTAAACATTATGGATTATTATTCTCTTTTGAAATTATCTCAAAGTTGGAAATCAAAGTTTGAATATATATATATATATATATATATATATATATATATCCATGAAGAAATAATCATGGGAATCTACTTATATTTTTTCTTGATTTTTAGAATCAATATGGATATAGTATATACTTTTTAAAACTTTAAGCTGGGTAAATTATACTAGTTTCACAAAACATATATATTCTGGAATCTTTAGGTTCATCGGTGTAGAATAAATATTATTAATAAAGTAATATGCACAATTGAATAATTATTCCCAAATTTTCTTGAACATTCCTGGATGCCTTCTCATGCTTAAATCCTTCTTTGTTAACTTTCAATTCATCGAATCCCTTATACTATTCTGTTTCAGTGTTTTCAGAACATTTTTCTCAAACATAATTCATTTCCTTCAACAAAACCATGAACATTCTTGGAAACCATACTCCCCACCATTATTGGACCTTAAGCACTTAATCTTACTTTTGATCTCTTTTTCCACCATGGACCTCCATTTAAAAAACACTCATAACACTTTGGATTTATGTTTAAGGAAGTAAAATCATACTTTCCTTGTAAAATCGCTGATGAATATAATAAAGTACGTAGACCCACCATCAAAATGAACTACTTTTTGGGTAAAAATTTTGTTGATGTCATAAGAGTGGGTGAATTATGTCTTTTTAAAAACTCTTAAAAAATTTATAATTGATACCCCTTTATAACTTATAAAGTGAATCTGTTTCATTTTATTTTACAAAATATGAATTATAAATTAAAATAAAAGAACACAAGTTTTATAGTGGTTTGGGGAACAAAGTACCCATAGTCCACTCCACGAACACTCTCTCTATGAGCTATATGATTTTCACTAAAAGATAATATTCTAAGGGATATAAAATTTTATGTTAAAAAACTATATATAACTTGTTACAGTAGATTTTATAAGGCTTTAAAAAAAGACTAATAATATCCCTTGAAACACTCAGTACCCAAGTGTTTATAAATAAAAGATATTTTATTTGGTTGGAGAAATTGTCTTTGAAAAAAATTATATGAAAAAGAAGCAGCTAATATATGAAGATATATTTAGAGGAATATATGGAGAACTTCAAAACACTTCCCTTATAAAGAATCTCTGAACATTCTATAGTTAATGTTTCAAATAACACAACAGTATAAAGAATAAATTTTATTATAGAAGGACAAATATATAGCATCAGTTATATAAAATATGCATCCGACGTGTAGTCCTAAAAATATTTAAAAAAAGTAGTATAAGTATCATATATAAGAAGTAGTAGTTATAGAAAAAATGATAATATATTCTTCAAAAATAAATATTCAATGTAGTTTTTGAGAAATAGATTTATATTTTTCTTAAAAATCAATTAAAAAATCATTTAGTGAAAAATATCAACTCCCCTATAGATGTTTCCATTTGATAATTAAATAATAAGACCAATTTAATTATATTCAAACAAATCTGTAAAATATGTCAGTTCAAAATTCATAGTGCATTTGGAATTATAATTTAATCAACCATGGAAAATCATAACCTGTCATTAAAAATAGAAAAAAATAATACATTATTTATGACCTTATAAATTTGTATTTAAATCAATTTAATGAGAGATTTTATCTATCTAAATCATGAAATAAGTCTCAAAAATAATTCCAAATTCAAATATTTAATGTAAATGGTTCGGCATGGGGTTTCTCTACATTAGGATAACTCTAAAAGTATAGTTTCCAACATTTGGTGGATACCAAATAGAGAGATATGAAACATGGGGTATGATACCAATGTGATTTTTCTACATTAGGTGCATACCAAACATTAAGTACTAAAATGTATGGTTCCTTTTCAAAATTTATGTTCTTGGTCATAATATTTAACTCAAACATGGGGTTCCAAACATGGAGTTAAATATTAATTTTAGGTTGAAACATTCCTTTTGAAATAGTGATTCATGACTTCTTTAAATATTCTAGAATACTTTGCAGAAAATATTTTTCAAAAAAATATAGATCAAGTAAAAAATTTATAAAAGTCAAGGGAAAATAAAATATTTATTCAATTAAATATAAACATCAATTCCCTAGAAACATTATTGGTATAACAAATAAGGGTGTTTGTGATCATAAAAATAAATGATAAATTAATTAGAAGTTGCTGGATCAATATATGTATGACCAAAAATCTCCCCATTTTTTATGATCATAAAATCCATGAACTAAATAAATAAAGTTAAACACAAAAATTTATAACAAATATTGATCAAATGATATTATAAATTATTATTTGTAAATTGTTTACGTATCCATATTTAACTCCATTTTGTTAAATAAAAAATAAATTATAATAATAGAATAAAGCATAGTTAGTTTTTTACAAAACTAAATGTGAATGTCATATACGACAAAAAAAGTGTATTCAAAATGGATAGATTAAAACATAAATGAACATCAGACATAAAACATAAATACAATTGAAGATAAAAAAATAAATTTGACTTTCTATAAATGATTTAAGATTACATATAACTTATATTCAATGGAAAAGTAATTAAGTTTTAGGGTGAGAGATGGGGTTGGTAGCAGGTTAAGATTCATCAAAAGAAGAATCAGATGTTAGATAATCTCTAAGAGTATGGTGCATAGCCATCATCTCCTCCATTAGATCTTCAAAATCTTGTTCAACAGTGCATCCCACTTTCTAAAAATTTTTCTTTAGTCCTAACTCACCTTTGGAACTTCTACCAAATTAAAATTTGTAAAAAAATTTAACAATCTCCTAAGATTGACCATACTTCCCCATAATTTCCCCTAACTGGTTGAGTAATACTCTAACTCCTAGTATAATAGAATACATTCATTCAATCATTTCTTTCTAATTTTCCAATTGAGTGTGTAAAGGTGCACTATCAAGTTTAAAACCTTGAATTATTTCACATATTATAGAAATATTATTATAGATAAGATCCATCTGTCTCGATGCATCATCAGATCCTATTATATAAGATGTGGATTCTCTTGTTTGATTGCAACTAGATTCTAAACAAGAATCAAACAGATTTTAAAAAATCTTCTTTAGATCACTAAAATATGATTTTGAAACCATATCACTTATGATATTTCCAACATGGTCAGTGATATCCCTCTTAAAATCATCAAAATATTTCTTAGAGATTATATTTTCCTTTAAATTTTAATATTGAGTCTAGAGAGGCCCATATTCTATTTTTGAAACATGATCATTTCTTAAGTCTTAAACAGACTTCCTAGAACATTTAAGTTATTTTTAAAACTTTATAACCTCATATTTAAGAAGACTTAATCTTTAATATTTCAATAGAACTTTGAGCATGAGCTTCAAAACTAGAATCATCCTTAGATTATGAGGAAACTAACTCAGCCCTTATAGAGGGTTCTCCAACATCAATTAATTAGAGTGACTAGAATTCAAAACCTTCACTAGATGGAGATGAAAACTCTCCAGGAACTTATATTACTTCTATATCTTTTTTATATTATTTTACATGTACTTTTCAATAAAAGAAACTAATTAATCCATGATCAATTTAATTTTAGTGGAAAAAGGATAGATAATTTACTCAACAAAATGATTTTCCTATATCCTTTTCAGAATTATAGAATGATTTGCTTACATGACTACTTACTCCTTCCCATGAACAACTTTATCATCTATTTATTCAGTAAAAAACTCAAAATCATGTCCAAATATTTCTTCTAAAACTAGAACTAATTGGTCAACCCCACCAATCTTCTCAACATGTGTAGGGTTCTGTCTTCTTCAAGGCCTTTAAAAGAACATAGCACTGTTGTCTTCTTTAGAATAATATTCTTGATAATCTATGGAAAATTAAATAACTCCCTTAATTCTATAAAGAGTATTATTATCTATAAATTTTATTCTTATAGTGATTGTAAGGATATTCTCAACACTAATTGCATAGTCCTCTAAGCCTCTGGTATTATGTACCTTATAATCATCTCCTTACACTCAAAATTATCTAATATTATCTACACTAATCATTTTATATATACAAGACATCAAACTCTGATTCTCCTGCCCATTATGATAATGTGATTGTGTATCTTATCAAGCACCAATAGGGATAAGCTTTCCCTTGGTTAGACTTTATAAGAAACAAAATTATCATAGGGTTCTAGCAGACATAATGTTAATGTGATGACATTGTAAACTAGTTTAAATGTTATCAATAATCCCTTTATTATAAATAATAAGTGATACCAACCTACCATAAGGATAAAATGAAATTCGTTCTTCCTTTTAGAAGTGGTGGTTTATGTATCTTAACATGTATCGACTTATATTTAACTTGATGTCACCCATCATGAGAAACATGATATACATGTTTGTAAAAATAATCCTCTTAGACTAAGTAATCCTTGGAATTACAATAGTATAAATAAACATGACCAGAAACTTTTGTTCAGATTCTTAATCCTTCACCGATTTCTAATTAACTTGAGAAGTTCTCAAAAAGAAAGGACATGATATCCTTAGAAATTTTCACTCCATATCCAATAGATCTTAGATTGAAATTCAAATTTCCTTCATGAGTACACTTAAAAATTCAATCCATAGAGACTGATGAAACTGAAAAATCATTATCATTTAACTTTGAAGAAACGACATCCTCACTATCACCAAAGTAGAACTGCCTATTCTTATAAAATTAATTTAATTACCTTAAAAATTAAAAATTTCCTCTGAAAAACATGAACTTTATCACTTTAATGCTTAAATGTTTCTTTAGAAATACATTATCTATTTAAATTTGGTACATTTCCCTTAAAGAATCCAAAAATATGTATTAGAAACTATTTTCTTCATCATGCCACTAGAACCAACCTCATTAATCCTCTTTTTATTACCTATAAGAAGAAGAAGTATAATCTCTATAGTTTAGAAAAACTATGTTTCAAGAGATCGATATTTTGGAAGATTGAAAGGTCTAGAGATTAATTATATGAGAAAGAGAAAGAAATTCACCCTGACTATTTTGGAAAATGGGTCAGTTTCTCAAGTTAATTATTCGGTGTAATCATTTTGGATATTTAAAATAGAAAATATATATTTGGAATAAAAATATTCAATTTAAATAAAACAATTTAGAAATATATTAAATATATATATATATATAAATACTTTAAAAGATATATAAAAAATTATTAAAATAAATAAATATTGAAAAAATATTAAAACAATTACTTAAAATTAAATAAATCTAACTCCCCTTAATAAAATAAAAAATATTAGTGAGAATTAGTTCGGTAAAATTATCTTCATGCTGATATTCATTATTAAAAAATCTCAAATAAATATCGCATTTCTCTATATAATCCCTTATAAAGTGATGTCGAATATCAATATTTTTAGTTTTTAGAATGACATATAGAATTTTTAAAAATATTTATAATACTAGTATCATCACATAAAATTGAAACATGATCAAAATTAAGTCTAAATTCTATAAGTGTATGTTTCATACACAACACTTATGAACAGAAACTACCAAAAAATGTTTATTTTGTCTTAGTAGTTGATAATACAAATGAATATTTCTTATTACTAGACCATACAACTATATATTTCCCTAAAAAGTGATAGGTTCTTAAAGAAATTTTTTTATCTAATCTGAATACTCAAAAATCAACATCGGGATATGAAATTAAATCAAAATCATTGGTTCTTTAGATAAAGAAAAGATAGAGAAAAATTTCCTTTTTAATATCTCAATATCCTTTTAACAAAAATGGAATGATACACTTTTTTATTTGACTAAAATCTTGTACGAAGAAAAAAAATATATTATATATTCTACTGGAAATATGATAAACAAAACTACCAATCATACCCCTATATATATTTTTTTTTACTAGTTTACCAACTTCATCCAAATCAATTTTTATATTGGTACATATAGGATTTATATATGGCTTAACATTTTAAAGAAAAAACTTTTCCAAAAAAATAAATAATTTGTTTTTTATTTAAAACATTTCTAAAATACTTTCTATAGATTTTAAATCCAAGAGAATTAATTCCCACAACATAATCATTTAAAAAAAATTTCAAATGTCTTGAAAAACCATTAAAAATATTTTGATTAGTGGAACCAAGAATAACATCATCTATATAAATTTTAACTAATAAAATATCAGGAGAAGATATTTTATTTAAAATAGTAGGATCGTACATAATTATAGAAAAATAATTTTATAAAATAAAAGAGCTCAATCTCTCAAACAATTCTCTTGGTTCTAAATTAATTCCATAAAGAGAATTATTAAGTTTAAAAATAAAATTTTATAAATGAGGATTTTCAAAACCCAGGGGTTGTTTAACATAAACTTATTATATTAAATAACCATTTTATAAAATAGATTTGGCATCCATCTAGTATAATTTAAAATTCATATGAGATGTATAGGCTAAGAGGATTCTAATAGATTCAAACTCAGAAATAGGGGGAAAGGTATCCATATAATCTATAATTTCCTCTTATTTATAACCCTTAGTAAATATATTATCCTTATTCTTAGTAATTACACCTTGATCATTGTACTTTTTTATAAAAAACCCCATTCAGTTCATATTACATGATGTTCTGAGGGCTTTTCAACTAATTCCCTACACTTTTTTTAACTTAAATTGATTTTTCACCTCTTTTTTAGAAAACATCCATCACTAATAATCTAAGGGTTATTCTATAGACTTTGGTTCAAACAGGTATAGAAATGTAGAGAACTCAACTAGTTTTCCAACATTCCTCCTAGTCCTAAATTCTTTATCAAGATCTCCTATTATAGTTTCTAAAGGATGGTCCTTTAAATTCCTAGTTTTTCTATGTAAGACACTTAATGGTTTATCGGTTTCAGTTTATTCATAATTGGATTGATCAGGATCAAGTTATAGTTAACTTTCAAACTTAAAATTAGAATAATCAAGCCTAAAGTTATATAATAAATCAATGACTTCATCTGTTTGTATCTTATTATGATCAAATGGATCACTCTCATCAAACATCACATAACCAGATTCTTAAATTATGTGTAGTTTTTTATTAAACACTATATATTGTTTATAAGTAGTATAATTCCCAATAAATATTCCCTCATTAACTTTTGGATCAAACTTTTCATGATTTTACTCAATATTCTACATATACACATTACATCCAAAAATATTAAAGTATATGACTCTAGGTTTTATATTATTCTATAGATCATAAGGTGTATTTTTAATAAAATGAATTATTAAAAATATATTCATAATATGGAATTATTTACTAATATTTTATTCCTAAAAATATGGGGGTAAACAATACTTACATAAAAAATTATGTCTATTTCTTTAATGGTTCTATTTTTTCATTCAATAATCTCATTTTATTGAGGTATTCTTCAAGTATAAAAATTATGTTTAATACCCAGATTTGAGAAAAAGGGATTATATTATTTATTCTCAAATTCTCCTCTATGATCAATTCTCAATGAGATTGTTTTAAAATATTTTTCAAATTAAACCCACTTACAAAAACTCATAAGGTTTGAAAAATAATCCATTCAAAACTTAAAAAAGTAAACCCAAGTAAATATAGAAAAATCATCAACTAAAACATAAATAAAGAATCAAACATAAAATATTTCTACTATAGAAGGTCTAAAAAATATATTTTGATAATTTCTAATTGTTTATATTTAGAAACTTTATTTATTATTTTCAATTATGACTTGTGTTTCTTGCCTATTTTTCATGCATCACAAAATGTTTTCTCAATAAATTTTAGATCAGGATAATCAGAAACTAAATTATTATGAGAAATTTTAGATAAAGAAAATATATAAAATTATAAAGACTTATATTCCATGTTTCATATTTACTTACTTTATTACTTAAATAGTTCACATTTTCTCACACAAGGAACTAAGGTTCAAACTATAAACATTTTGTGTTCTAGGTTCTATAAACTTAAGAAATTTATTCTCAAATATTAAACAAACATAATTAAAGAAATAAACAGTAAAAATGTCATCAAATATATGATAAATATTAATGAAATTATGTTTTAACCTTTGAACATAGGGATCGTTGTTAATTAAGATAGATTTTGGATATCCAACTGACCCAACTCCACTGATCTTCCCTCTAAAATTGTCACAAAAGTTAAACAAACATCTGTCAAATTTAGATAGTGTATGAAATTTAGAAAGGTCTCCACTCATGTGTCTTGAGAAAAAAATTTCCATATACCATATAGAACTTTTTTTTTGTATTTTCACTTATAAAAATATCAAATAATAATTTTTTGGTACCCAAATATTTTTTGGTCTAACAGTGTCAGCATGAAATGATTTGGAAAATTATATCTATTTAATTTTACTACAAACAAGAAAATTAACTCTATAAAAGTATCTATAAATATAATATTTCATTATAATACAAATTTTTGGATTCCTAAATAAATAAGTCTTAGTATAGTGATAATTATTTCCATAATAAATACAAGTAGCATTAGACATGTAATGAGTTTTTTAACTAGGAATAAAATAATTTCTGTACAATTTAGATTTTTCACCATTACTACATATTCCATATGTTTCTTTTCTACACACATTCATTCCAAGAATTTTATTTAATTTATATTATTTTATATTAAACACACTAGAATAACTTTTTAAGGATTCTAATTCAATAATTAATTATTTAATTTTACTTACATGTTCAGTAAATGTTAAAGTAGATTTGTTTATTTTTTTCAGTTATATGTTTTATTTTAGCATAGTATCTTTCATACTTTGGGAATAATTATGAATACACTTAATATATTAAGGATTTTTCTTCAATGATTAATATTTTTATTTTATAATATAAAAATATTCAATTAATATTTCATTAAACAATTTTTAGGAAATAGAATCACAATTAGAAGAATAATAAAGTTTTACCTCATCTTCTTTAGGGATAAATCAAATATTTTCTTTCTGATTTTATTTTTATTACTTTGATTCATAACTTGGATATATAATGATATATTTATATATAATCTATGTATCCTTCATTTATTTTTTCTCTTTGTTCTCATAATAATATTTTATTTGAATCTTATTTTCCTTCTTATCAATTTTTATCCTTTCCTTCAGTTGTGGAAAATCAAGTTTGATATTTATTATCATCTTACATTAATATCATATGATTTATTTCAGACTATGAACACTTTTCTTATAGTCATTAAATGGTTTCATAAAACATTTCTTAAAATTATAAAACTTGTCGGATCTTCTATTTAGTTGAGAAAGTTCCTCCCTTGAATTTGGAAAACATCAATCATCAATGAATATAGCATCCTCTTTTGACTTATTTTACACTTTTTGAATAAAAACAATGAGAGTTGTGTTTTCTATTTTTATTATTTTTTTTTTCTTATCCTCTACAAAAATATTAGCTTTATACATCATACTAGTATCAATCAATTAATCTATATTTAATTATTTTACATTATTTATTTATTTAATTTTGTTTAAAATACCATTATATCTAGTTGTTAAAACTCTAATAAATTTTGAATCTTCATCTAGTTAAGGAACAGGTATTCATAGAGACACAACATCATTTACTATTTATATCAATATTTCATTAATCAAGGTGATAATTCCACCTTCATACATTATAAAAGTATCAAACTTCAATTTAGTTGTATTATATCTCAAATTCCTAACATTGGTAGTCCCTTAATAAGAAAAAGTTATTGTCCTCATATTTTATAAGTATTAGTGCATTGATAGACATGGTCAAATCCATATTTTCCAAGTCCCCAAATAATTGAATTCATAGCTCTTGAATTTTGGTTGTATTTACCTTCTTTGGAAGAATCTTATTTTTTTGATTCATTCTTTAGAATTTCATATGGATTGAAAACTTCAAATAAACATTTAAACAAATATTATTCAAATATATAACCATTCAAACTTTTCAGAATACATAATTTTTACCATTGAAATATAAAGACATGATCATAAACATACCTTGTTTAAGATCATCCATTGAAATCATTCTCCATCTAGATAATTAACTTATGATTACTAGAGATAAAATAATTCTTTAGTAGATAACTTCTCTAACGATAGTATATCTTTAAATATTTATAAAAAGTTATATTTTCCTCTGATACTAATATTTGGGTTATAATGATGATGAAAACATGAGATTGGGGTTAATTATATTCTTTTAAAAACACTTAATAACTTTAGAATGGGTCCCACTTTGTAACATAGAAAGATATTTTTCTTCTTTTTCATTAACAGAATATACATTAGAAATTAAAATTAGAGAACATAATGATTTTATAGTTTTTCATAGAACAAAGTTCCCCTGTTCCACTTCACCAATACTCTCTCCCTCAGATTAGTGGTTTTCACTAGCTGATCTTTTTCCAATGGATCTTAATGGTTGATTTAATGAAACTAAAACTTTTTACAATATATTTTACAATGATTTAAAATAAAACTAACAATATCCCATGAAACACTCAATACAAGAGTGTTTAGAACCAAAAGAGATTATCTTTAGTTGAAGAAATTATCTTTTCAAGAATTATGATAAACATGATTACATTGAGATATAAAGACATCTGCAAAGGAATAGATGAATAATTTCAAAACACAGTACTTATGATTAATCACCAAACTTGAAGTAGAAAATATATTTAGATAACAATGTAGAAACAAGAACAAATTTTTTGTAGCAGGATGAACACATAGCCGTAACTATAACATGTATGTCACTAAAGTGTACTCCAAAAAGTCTTTAATAGTCTAAAAAAGAAGCATCAAAGATAATATTCATTAGTTTTATTAAAATATATAAAATTTTCTATAAAAAGAAATATTCAATGTATTTTTTAAGAAATCGATTCATATTTTTCTTGACTTTCTGAGAAAACAGATAGTTTCTTAAAAATATCAACTCCACTACCCATATATCTATTTTATAATTAAATCAGCATCTCAATTTAATTCTAGTCAAAAATATATAAAAAAGTTTATAGATATATCATTATTTTAAAATTCACTACACATATGAAATATTAATTTAATCACCTAATAAAAATCAGAAAATCCCTTACAAAATAGAAACAATTAATCCAATGTTAAAGAACTTTTGAAAAAAAAACATTGAATTTATTTAATGAGATATTTAATCTAGAAAACCCACATAATAAGTCTTAGAAATAATTCAAAATTTAAATCCTATAAATATTTGTTTTTATATGGGGTTTCTATATATAAAGATAACTATGATTCCCACTTGGTCACAAGTATGCTTTAATTTAATCTTAGTTTGTCTTTGAATTTGTTCTAGAGGATTCAGGGGAACTATGGTTGAAAATGTAAAAATTTGGTGAAGGTAAGATAGGTGCACATTTGTTGCATGTTTAGTACTAGACATGCAGCAATCATATGATATTTCACTATAAGGTGACAGAGAAGTCTTATACAGTTTGAGCATGGTTAAACAAACTACGTGGCTCACTAAGGAGACTGTTTGGGTGTTTGGGTGATTATCCATTGTTTTCATACACTTTGATCATGTTTTTTATAATTGTGGGGAATATCTCTAGGAAATTATGTGACTTGTTTTTATAAAGGACAATATCCGCACACATTTTTCTCATGGTTTGTCTAACCGCATAGCCTAACAATTCGCGGTCCTCTAAACCATAAAAAATTTGGATTTTATCCTTTTTCCATTGGTATTTGTTATGAATAATATCCTCAAAATACTCATTTTTTTCAACCAAAATCTTCCATAGTTATCTATAGGATTTTTCTTTGGGATTCTTGGTGAAATTCCTTCGTTCATGATAGATCGCTTTGAGGTATGTTGCCTTTTGATCTGTTTTTTCCTTTTATTTGCGGATCCTCACTATATATTTTATCCTCGTATCTCATTGGAAAATAAATTGGTTTTGTATGTTGGATCTAATGGGTTTTGTAGAGGATTGAATTTTTTTCTTATTTATCTAGGATTGTAAGGACCCAATTTACTCCTTCCTGGTCTCATTTTTTAAATGTGATTAGTTTCCCATCAATTCTTAAAGTAGGTATCTTGATACAAAGGTTTTAACACATGAAATTATTTCTTATAAATTTCACAAGGTTATTATATGAAATTTATTGATTTTTGGTTGTGGTTATTTTATTGTAAAAGATTCATTTTTAAAAAATATATTTAAAAATGGATTTGTGCACACCAAGTGTTCAATTAAATTCTTAAATTGTGTTTTTTGTTCTAAAATGGGTTTTCATGCATAAAAGTGGATATTAATATCTATTAAAATGTTTCATAAATTTTTAGAATTTTTTTTAAATGAATTTTGGAAGACATATAAAATTGGGTAACCCTAGGTGAATCAAGAATTAGACGTGTCCCTTTGATGTGTGTAATTCCACAAGAGGTTTTGTGTCACTTTAGTTTATGTAATTCCACTAGAGGTTATACTGGTTGGATCCCCCTTTGTAATGTATTGGGTCTTTTATTCCATATCCAGTACATATTCCCATAGGTTATATCCCAAATGGTGTTTTTTGTTATTATGATTAGTTTACCACATGATGGTTTATTTCATGATTATTTTCTCACACGGTTATCTCCTAGTGTATCCATGGTAAGTTGAATATGCTTTCATGCTTTATCACATGTATTTTTCAAACTCATTTCTTTGTGAATATTAAATACCTTTTTTATAAAACCAAAGGATTATTTATGAAATGGATTTATCATATGAAAATGATTTAAAAAAATATTTTTTTTAAAGCTAGAACTATCACATTCTTGATATTAGACTTTTTATAGATTCTTTGGTGAAATACTTTTGGTCTTTTTTTCTCACACCATAATTTAAAATTTTTTTGATTTTAGATATTGTTTTTTAGGACTTGAGTAAAGGTAAGGTCATTGGGTAGCATGTCGGTTTCTCTTATTATAAAAGGAATTTTTGGAGGTGATAATTGGTCACATAGAGACTTATTGGTACTGTCTTGTTTTAATTTTCTGGTTTAGCTAGTTTGGATTGAATTTATATGTATCAAGGATATTTATTATTTTATTATGTATTTTACTATGTTTGATATTTAGTTATACATGTGGCTTGTCTTTTAATATTGTACCTCACCACATAGTGAACCCTCTTGAGTGACTTTTCTTGTTGACTCAAGGTGGTTTGTTATAGAATGGTATCAGAGGGAATACCTAGCCTAATTTATTGTGATACTTTATAGGTTTGGTTTTATTTCATGGGTAGATAAGAGTTAATACCTTCAAAATTTTGGTAGTAACTCTGGGAGGGTTCCTAGAAAACTCACTTTCATGTCTGAACTCGAGTTACCATGGTTGGTGGGGAATTTTTACCAAGATTGGGACTTAGTGTTTGAGGTAATTTGAATGAAATCGATATAGATTTCATTTAGATTTACTAATTATTTTTTAAGGTGTTTTTTCATTTAAATAATTCATATTTCTTTAAATTATTCTTATTTAAATGCCTTAATACATATTCATGAATATGGTCCTTTGATTTTGGAAATTTCTCTCAGGTGGATTGGATTTTGTCTTGTGTTATTTAGATGATACCACCTAGAAGCTCTATTCCAAATCGAATAGAGGAGTTTGTGAGATAGTTTCTTTAGTAAAACCTTGTGATGGGATCTTATTTGGTGGAAGTTGTAGTTTTCATCATTTATACTCTTGGTCAAGTGGGAGTTGGAAACCTAAGATGAGTAGTGGATCATGGCTCTGTGTTTACCAAGAAGAATCCACCCATATTCCATGATGAAATAGTACTCTAGGAATGTAAGGAATATCTAGAGAAAATTAAAAGTATATTTAACTTATTAAAAGAATCCTAAAGACACTAAGGTTTGTTTTTCCCATACATGCTTGAAGGACTAGGAAGGAGGTGGTGGGACTCTATTTTGCAAGCTAAGTTGCATGATGATATTACCTGAAATTCCTTTAAGAAAATTTACAAAAATAATTTTTATCTGAAGACATTTCATGAGAAAAATAACATAGAGTTTTTAACCTTGGATCAAGGGGAGTGTTCCATTCTAGAGTATTCCATCCATTATTTTTGAGTTTGTGCATTTTGAATTGGATATTTTTAGTAATGATTACCTAAAATCTCATAGGTTTGAGATGGGGATAAGGGATGATATATGGTTACTCTTAATTCTCATGTTCCATCTGACCTTATTAGAGGTATTTATAAAGCATATATTGTAGAGGTAGACATAGAAGGGATGATAGGTTTTGTTTGAGCTTTAATTAGTGTAGTTGTTATCCAGAGTGTGTCTTTTCGCCAGAAAAGAAAGTGTAATGGTGGTTAATTTTCTTCAAGACTAGTTTTAAGGGATTTTTTAGGATAGTATTAGATTTTATGCTATCAATGTATAAGGAATATTTATTCCAAGACTAACTATATGAAGTCTCCCAAGTATTATAATCATTGTGGAAAATCTATCAATTTGAGGAATTGTTTTGGAATGATATCCCAACGTAGTAATCTAGGATCCACTCTCACCAATGGTTCTCAAGTATGTACTGATTCTTCCAAGGGTGGTGGATCTTATCCTCTATTTAAGGGGGATATTCATGTGGATAATAAAGTTTTGTTATAAGATGATACCAAACATCATTATGTGTAAGATTATTCACTAGATGAGTTTAAAGTAGGGATATCTATTTTTAGATTTATAGTTTTTATTTTTTCTTCTATGTTGTTATCATTGTTAGATATAGGGGTTTAATATTTTTTTATTTCATCAAAGTAGTTTTACATATTGGGTTTATGTTTGGAGATTATTCCATTTTTTATGTATCTTTCCATGCTTTTGTGAAATAGGTATGAACAAGGTTTCAAATTTATTGTGTATAGGTTGATGATAGTCAACATTGAAGTGTCATGAGATTTCCTAGTTCTTGATCCTGATATCTTCAACCTGATTATTCACATGGATTAGATGGTAATTTTTAAGTTCTATATATAATTCTATCATTTTTTTAGTTGATTTTTTATCTTATAATGTTATCATTAATGTTTTTTTGGGTGAGTGGGACTCTATATTACAAGGGCAGGGCATGTTATTCCATATATTGGGGTCATATATTGTCATTTTTCGAAGATGTTTCATAATTTCAATAATCTTTCTTTGGGTAGTCTACTTCCTATAGTGGTATTTGTATACCCCAAGGCCTTTCTAGATTATTTTTCTAGTTTCAAACTATAGATAGAGGTCGAGTTTACAATTGACCTACTTCCTGGTATGATGACCATTTTTATTCCATCTTATCAATATGTCACATGTTGAGTTGATCGAACCAAATTTCCAACTTGTAGACCTTAAGTCAAAGGTATTCAGTCATCCTAGCATGTCACAATGGTTTTCACCCATCCTCTTCTCTAAGAAGTTATATGGTAGCCTTAGAATTTTTGTGGATTATCAAAACTTAAACCAGGTTCTTGTTAAGAATATATATCTCTTACCAAGGATTAATGGTCTCTTTGATCAAAAACAGAGGTTCTAGTTAGTTTTAAAAGATTTAACTTTATTTAGGGTACCACCATTTGAGATTACAAGAAGAGGATGCACCTAAGACAGTATTTAGAAGTCGATATAGGAATTTCAAGTTTTATGTTATGCCATTTGGTCACACTAACAC
The DNA here is from genome assembly GCA_963277665.1 of Viscum album. NCBI lineage: Eukaryota > Viridiplantae > Streptophyta > Magnoliopsida > Santalales > Viscaceae > Viscum > Viscum album. The sequence continues at coordinate 1,346,682,596 of OY728123.1, forward strand.
TCATGTTGTAGTTATTGAATTGATGAACTAATTATTTCATTAGTTCTTGGACTCTTTCATGGTTTTTTTTTTCATGGATGATATTTTTTTGTACTTGAAGTCATAGAAGGAAAACATAGATCATTTAGATATCATTATTAGAACCTTGAGGGGATATTTTATATATGTAAATATTTCTAAATGGGAATTTTGGATCCAAGATGTAATGTTTTGGGGAATGTTATATATGAGAGGGGAATATCAGTGGATCCTAAAAAAATATAGGTGGTTATATCCTAAGAGCACCTCAAAAATGTGTCTAAGATCTAAAGATTATTGGGGTTGGCTAGTACTTCAAGTGTTTTTTTCAGGACCTCTCCAATATCATGTCTCTGATGATAGTTATGACCCTTAAGTGTGTAAGTTTTGAGTGGAATAAAAAATGTTTGATATCTTTTGAGGAACTGAAGGTGAGGTTGACTTCAGATCTAGTTTGGATTCTTATAGAATTGGGGTCAGTTGTGATTTTTTCTAAGATTCATCTAGTACGGGTTTGGGGTTTGTCTTGATGTAGGGTAAATAAGTTGTAGCCTATGGATCTCTCCAGTTATGTCCTAATGAGAATAACTACCCTAACCATGATCTTTATTTGGAAGTGGTTATGAAAACATTACAAATGTGGTGTCACTATTTTTTGGGAGTAATTTATGATATGTTCTAATCATAAGATCCTAAAGTATATTTTTACTCATAGAGATCTGAACTAGAAGTAGATATGTTGCGTTGAGTATCTTAAAACATTTTATTTTTATATTTAATATATTCCTAAGAAATTAAATGTGTTCACTGATGCATGGAAAAGGAAATTACTGACCCAATCCATGCAGGAGCTAGTGGAGGAGTGGTCTCCGATGAGTTTTTTTGCTGAGATAATCTCGGTAGTGGAAGAGGATGGTGGATAGGTGTTCTTGGATTTGGGAAAGGATGACACATCATTTGATGAGGAGGTTCACCTTAACAAGGTACCTAACACCAAGTGAAAGTGACTTAGTAAAATCCTTAATGGTGGAGAGACCTTGGGTGAGTAGTATCGGTCTCACAGTGGTTCTTTGTGTTTCCAGAGTAGGTTGGTCATTTTGAGTTCTCTAAGTATTTTCTGGATAGTGTAAACCAATATTGTTGGTCCATACACCCTAGGACTACAAAGATATATCCTGATTTGAGACATCAGTATTGGTGATTGGGGATGACATGATCGATCGTAGTTTTTGGGGCATGGTGTCTCGGTTGTTATAAAATTAAAGTGGAGCACCATAGACCTGTGGGTTTATTAAAACCTTTACCTGTTCTTGTCTAAAAGTGGGACAATATTTCCATGGAATTATTCATTATATTAACATAGACTCATAGTGGGAAGGATGTGACTTGGTTGATCATTGATCAACTTATTAAATTCTCTCATTTCTTACCCATCAAGGTGATGATGAAGGTAGAATAGCTCGGATACTTGTATGTCTAAGAGGTTATGAAGCTTCATGGGGTTCCCTCTATTATCATTTTAGATAGGGACACAAGGTTAACATCGATTTTTTGGAAAGTTTTGTAATAATACATGGGTTACCAATTGAAATTAATCGTGTAATATCATCTACATATGGATGAGAAGATAGAAAGATCTATCTAGATTCTTGAGGATATACTCCAAGCATGCGTTCTTCATTTGGTGGTTCTAGTGAAAAGCATATCCCTTTAGTTGAGTTTTCATATTACAATGGTTATTAGGATTAAATAAATATGTATCCCTTTTAAGAATTATATGGTAATCCATGTAGATCTCCCTTATGCTGGGAAGAGTTGGGAGAATGGTCTTTAGTTGGATCGAGCCTTATTTAAGAGACATTTGAAAAGGTGCTACTAATATGGAAGAGATTGGTCATGGAATAGAGTTGTCAAAAATCCTATACATATCATTTTCATCAACCATTATATTTTGAGGTTGGTGATCGAGTATTTCTTTGAGTGAAACCTCTCTTGGTACATTTTCGGTTGGGTAAATAGGGTAAGTTTTCACCAAAAATTATAGGCCCCGTTGATATTATAGAGTGAATCAAAAAGGTGAATGTCAGTTACACTTTTCCTATCATTTTTTATCAATTCATGACATGTTTCATGTTTACCAACTGAGGAGGTATCAACTTGATCCTTCCCATGTGATTAAATGAGAGTATGTTGATCTTGAACCTAACACCACTATGGTAAAACAACTTATTCAAATCATGGATCAAAAAGATATTGTATTTTATGGTAAATTGATCCCTTTGTTCAATATATTATGGAATTGTGAAAGGAATAACCATGATACATGGGGGAGATATTCATTGATTTGTAATTATTGGATTTATTTTTATGAGTCTAATATCTTTATCACTTTCTGGGGATAGAAATATTTCATGGTGGGAAGAATCGCGATTCCCCTAGATCACAGGTATTCTTTAATTAAATCTTGGTTTTTCTTTGAATTCGTTCTAGATATTTTTGGTGAACATGGGTTGAAAATGTAAAATTTTCGAGAAGTTGGTCTAGGTGGAGTGTTGGTTCGTGGTTAGTACTAATTGTGCGGTTTGGTTTTGTGATGTGATAGAGTAATATTTCATGGTTTGAGCATGGTTAAACAAATTGTGTGGCTCACCAAGGAGACTATGTGGGTGTTTGTTTGATTATCTAGAAGTTCCATATGTTTTGAGAATAGCTTTTATAGCCATTATTCTTATCTCAATGAATCTGTGTGACTTGTTTTTCTAAGGTATAGTAGCCTTGCACAGTTGGCACACGGTTTATCTAACCTTCTAGCCTAACCATGTGTGTCCCTCCAAACCATTAAAAACTAGATTGTTTGATTTTTTACCATGATATTTTTTATGACAAATATCCTCCTAATACTCATTTGTTTAGACCTAAACATTTCCTAGTTCTCTAGAGGCTTCTTCTTTTGGATTCTTGATGTAATTCCTTTGTTATTGATGAATCACTACACGGTATGTTGCATTTTGATCTGGTTTTCCATTTTCTTTATATATCCTCAATATATATATTATCTTCTTCTCTCAATAAATCAGAAATTAGGTTTTTATATAGGATATAATGGGTTTTATAAAGGATTTATGTTCTTTATTATGGAGCTAGGATCATGAGGACCTGATCTAATCCTTCTCAATCTCCGTTTTCAATAGTGATTGGTTTTTCTTCCATTCATGAAGTAGGTGTCTCTATATGGATATAGAACATGAATTTCTTTATGATCTTATGAATTCCAATAGGTTTATCTATAAAGTTTACTGACTTGGGGTTGCGGTGGTTTTATTAGGAAATATTCATGTTTCTGAAGGGATTTTTCTTTAAAACTAGATTTATGCACACCAAGTGTTCAATAAAATGATTAAATGGTATTTTTGGTTATAAAATTGGTTTTCATGCATGGAAGTTGATATTATATGATAATAAAAAAAATTATAAATTTTTATTAGGGTTTTTAAATGGATTTTGGAAAATTTACCACATAGGGTAACCTTGGGTGTGTTGGGAAATAAACTTGTCACCTTAGTGCGTGTAATTCCACTAAAGGTTTTGTGTCACCTTAGTGTGTGTAATTGCACTAGAGGTTATACCACTTGGATCCAACTTTCACCTAGATTATGGATTTATTTCCATTTCTAGTATGTATTCCCATAGGTTATAGACCAAATGATGTGACTTTTTTTATGATTGGTCTACCACATGATGGTTTATTTCATCTTTATTTTCTCACATGCTTATCTTATGGTGTATCCACAGCTAGTTGATTAGGCTTCCCTAATTTATCACATGTACTATTCATTTTCCTTTATTTGTGAATATGAAAGGCCTTTTTTGGAAAACCAAAGGATGATTTATGAAATGGTTCTATCTTAGACTACGTATAGATTATTTGGTGAAATCATATTGGGATTTTTGTTCTCACATCCTACTTTTTCCTTTAAGAGGCTATATATGTTACTTTTTAGGACTTAGGTAAATGTAAGGTCATTGTGTACTATGTTGGTTTATCTTTTGTCATTATATTCATAGAAAGATATTTTGGAGGTGATGGTTGGTCACATGGAGACGTGTTAGTCTTGTCTTATTTTACTTTTCTATTTTATCTAGTTTTTCTTGTCTCTATATGTATCGTGGTAATTTATTATTTTCTTCCACATTGTAATATGTTTGATCTTCATTTATACCTGAGACTTTTCCTTCTTTATTGCACCTCACAACGTGGTATACCATCTCAAGTGACTTTTCTAGTTGACCCAGTATGGTTCATTACAATTACTCCAAAATTATGGTTTTTAGGGTTTAGTTTATACAAAAATTTTAGTTATAGAGTGTGGATTTGTATAACAATATTAGGTTTCTTACCTTAGATATATATTAAATGATAGGTACTCAAACTTGAGGTTCCTTATCAAAAGTTGGGTTCATGTTCATAACATTCAACTCAAACGTGGGGTTCCAAATGTGGGGTTGGATACCAATGTTAGGTTGCAGCATCACTTTTTGAAAACTAATTTCATAAATAAATAAATTTTCTAAAATAATTTTCATAAAATATTTCACTCAAAAATTAATATAAAATAAATTTTGTCCATAATTCGATGGAAAATAAAATAATTATCCAATTAAATATAAACTTGAAATCCACTCAAAGTAACTTTTTCATTAAAATGAATGAGGGTATTTTTGAGCATCTAAATAAATTAGAAATAATGAGAAATTGTTGGATTAATATATGTATTACCAACACTAGTGTTTCCCCCAAACATCCATGTGCACAAGATATAACTTCTAAGACTTGGGTGTTATTTTGTTTATATTAAATGGCACCATTCAATAAATTACAATTATACAACTCTCAAAACATCAAAAATATGTGTGATCAGTCTTAAATATACCTTTATCTGCTTAAAATTGCATGATATTCTCATTGAGGTTCCCAAGAAGACAGTTCCACATCTCTAAATGTTCTTAAGTTGTTATTCTAGTAATAATTATCCATCTAATACTTTGGTAGGATACTGTATCCTATATTTTACACCTTTAGACACAACCATTGAACCTTAATTAATATTCCATACTACATTTACAAAGATAGTTTTAAATCCTATTTCATCCAAATTCTCAATAGAAATTATATTCTTTTGTAGAGCTAGAATGTGGTGAACTCTCTATAACTATAAGAAGCTTCTATTTTTCATTCATACTTTAACATATCCCTTCCCCGTGATATTGAGTGATTCATCATCAGCTAGATAATCCTTGTAAAACCTTATAGATACCAAATATTTCAGGCTCCCGCCTCTCATCTGTAGAATAAAATGAAGACATGAAATCAATAATCTGGGATTCTAATAGAATATTAACACTTAAAAGTAAACTACTCTCACCATCATCTACTAAATTTATGGAACTTTTAATTTCAAGAAATCACCTTATGGAGTTCACCCTATTATCCCTAAAATATTTCTTTGGGTTCCCCTTATTCCCACTAAACTAACATATATCTTCGAACCTAGCTGATTTACCTCGACTTTAATCACTTAATCTATCTTTGGATTTCTTATAACTTTTACCTTAAACGAAATATCCTATACATTACACATTATGTTTTGTTACAATAGTTGCTTATAATTATTTCAACCTAAGTTATTAATTTATAATGAGATTTATATCATCTTCAAACACTATTTTAGTCTTCCTACAAGAGTTACTTATTGAATTTAGCATCATGTATGATGATTCTGGTAACAATTATGGCAACTACAAAACTCAAAAAACTTTAATAAAATTTACTCTAACAGATTTTATTTGACCTCAAATCATATTAAAGTCATTCATGTGATCATCCACTAGTGTTTATATTGATATCCTCATTACAAATAACGTCCACATCATGAACACTTTTTTCATCACCATTGGCTTCTCATACATGTCCACCAAATAATTCATCATCTCTACTATGGTTTCTGCTTCTCAGATGTTATAGGAAATATTTCATGCTAATGATATCCAAATAAGTATAAGTGTATTTATATATATATATTTCTATTCTAATTCTTCTATTTATTCTAGCTTGAATCTCTTCGTTAGAACCATGATTCCCTTATAAAATAGATAGTCTTCTATATGTATCCTCTAGAAGCAGAATATTTTCATGTTTAAATTTGTCTACCTGAGCCTGACCATCTATTGATTCCATACCTACTAAAATATTTGAATCCCATTGAATCAAAAAGAATAAAGGAAATAAATGTTACCAAAATATTCTATTACTGAGTGTTTCATCAATCTTTGCTGAACCACAAGCTCTAATATGACTTATTGTTAAAAAATGGAACATTAATCACTATAATAAAAACTACTAGAAGCTTAAATGTGTCGAATAATGGTCAAAAACATCCCAAACATTCATTTATCCCTCACAATAATGTAGCCTAACTTAGAAGTAGAATTCATCCCCTAAGTAATAATACTTTAGTGACTCTCTTTCCACACTCAAAAAAATGAAAACCCAAGGGAAACAAAACATTAAATTAAATTTAAAGTAATGAACAACAACAAACAATTACATGGTTTGAAAATTAGTTCTACATCTATAAGAGAACATTGATGCCTTCATTTTTATAGAATTTACAATATTATAATCAAAATTGAAAAATCCAATAATATTAGATCAAAAATCATCATCACATGTATAAGTTGTCCCACCCCCCACACTATTATAGATCCCACTTTATTCAGCATTGATGTTTATCAACACTAAAAATGCTAACCAAGGGGATCCTTTTTTCAGTGCTTTACTTAGCACTAATAAAACCCACTCCTTTAACAGCCCTAAAAAATTACTAATAAAGGGAACCATGGATAATTTAATTTACATACATATTTAAATATATTTAAATATTATTAATATAAAAATAAGTATGTATATGTAAATATAATATTTAAATATGATTTATATAAATATATTATAATAAAAAATTATTATCAATTTCATTTTAATAATTTTATATGTAAAAATTATCAAATTTATATTACTCAATAAAAATGGTTAATAATATATTTATACACATTAATTACAAAATATTTATAAATATAATATATTGATCTTTTATTTAAAAAATTATATAAATATATAAATAAATATTTATTTATTTAAATGTGATTCATATTTGGATTTTTATATTTCTATTCATATCAAATAATTTATAATATAACCATATATTTTTATATATGTATGTGTATGCATGTGTATGTATGTGGACGTATGTGGACATTTGTGTGTGTGTGTGTACGTGTATGTGTATGTATTTGTATGTATGTGTATATATGTGTATGTATGCATATGTGCGTGTGTATGTATGTGTTTTACGTGTATATGTATGTATGTATGTATGTGTGTATGGATATCTGTATGTGTATAGATATATGTGTTGCGTATGTGTATGTCTATGTGTACATGAATGTTTGTATGTGTGTTTATTTTCATGTATGTGTATGTACGTGTATGTATGTATGTGTATGTTTATGTAGTTTGTGTTTATATACATATAAATGTGTATGTACATATATGTGTGCATATTTGTATACTTGTGTGTATGTGTGTATATGTTTATATGCATGTATATGTATGTATGTTTACATGTATGTGTATGTACACGTATGTGTATATGTGTGTATTTCTATGTCTGTGACTAAATATGTGTGTATTATTTTTTAGTATTTTTTCATTTTTAATATTTATTCATTTTTAATATTTATTCATTTAATATTTTTATAATATATTCATTTTTTATGGTTTTTTATACATTTTTAAAAATTAATATTTAACACTTTTAATATGTATGTAGTTTATATAATTAATATCTATTCATTTTTATTTTATATTTTAATATTTTAAAATTTATGGAATTATTATTTATTCATTAATAAATGGTACTTTATTATAAATATCTTATTTTTAAATTTAGTTTTTAATATTTTTTAATTTTATTTTATTATTTATTCCTTTTTAATATTTCATTAATTTTTATACAAAAAATATTTCATTCATTTTTTTACTATTTTTCAATTTATTCATTTTTAATTATTAAGGTTTATTTATTTTTAATATTTATTCATATATTATTATCTGTTCATTTTTAACACTTATTGACTTTTAATATTTTTATAATTTATTCATTTTCAATATTTATTCATTTAATATTTCTATAATATATTCATTTTTAATATTTATTTATACAAATTTATTTATTAATATTTAATATTTATATTATGATTGTAATTTACATAATTAATGTTGATTCATTTTTATTTTAAAATTTTTTTATTCAAATAATTATATATTTATTATCTATTTATTTTTAACTGTTAATTTTTTCAAATGTTTTTTATTTAAATACACTTTTTAGTATTCTTTATTTTTTTAATTTAATATCTATTCATTTATATTATTTTTGTAATATATATAATTTTTATAATTTATTATTTTTAAATTAGTTTTTAATTTACAAAATTAATATTATTTATTAATTTATCATAATATTAATAATATTTATTATAATACAACATATTTATCATAATATTATCACATTTATTAATACATTTAATATAAATAAAATTATTTATTTATTTTTAATATTTTTTAAATTTATTTATTTATAATATTTATGATTATTTATTATAAAGTTGCGGTTAATATAAATTTTTTTCTAATTAGTAATTTATTTTAATATCTAAATCTATTTTTCATTTTTTATTTTCCACTTGTATTTATCTGCTCTATTTTAAGTGATGATCAATGGAACATTTATCAGTACTTATTAGTTAGTGCTCATAAATGTCTTGTTGGACCCTTTTTGAGATAGCAGTTTTCATTATCACAAATCATGCCAATCTAAAAATCTTATTAATTTATATATTAAGTTATAACACAAGTCAATCATGTCAATTGATATTTATAAGTGAATAAATTATGTCACATATTATAATACATATTAATAAGTCAATATATTATGGATATTTGTGTCTTAATATATTTACAAGGGTATATTTACATATATTTATGAATTTCACATAATTTGATATTGTTCTGTATTAGACATACACTTTGTAAGTTTCTTAGAGTCCCTGACACTGATAGTTCAAAAGAGACACCGATGGATGACTCACTGATTGAGGAAGTCTCCAATTAAGGAAGTCACTGATCGAGGAAGTCTTTGATCGAAGAAGTCATCGATGCTGACTCACTAATCGAGGAATTCACCGATCAAGGAAGTCACCAATCGAAGAAGACACTGATTCTTGACTCACCAATAGAACAAATGTCACACCGATGGACAAGTCACTAATGATCAGTGACAATGATAGTTCAAGCGACCCACTATTGGATGACTCACCAATGGGTGACACACCGATGATGACTCACCAATGGTCAACACACTAATGAACGAGTCCCCTATGGGCAACACACTGTTAGTTAAAAATGATTCACCGATGATGACTCACTGATGCCTTGACAAACCGATAGTACAAATGACTCACTGATTCCTAGAGTCACCGATAATGATGGAAATGACTCACTAATATATAGAGTCATCGATGCTGATAGACTGATGCCAATGGCTCACCAATACTCATGACTCGCTGATAGTCATAGAAACTGTTTTTAATTTATTAATTAAAATTTATATCTAACATTCATATTTAGACAAATTAATGTTTCTGACATTATTTAATGTTGTATATATGATATTCATGAGACGGTACAAGGTACATACACATAGGGAGATCTTCATGTCTGCTGGACCTCAAAGTATAAAAGAATTACAAGCTGGATCATTCCATACATGTATATATGAGAGAACAAGTAATAAATCCTACAACTCTCAAGGCATAATTCAAAAAAATCCCAAGAACTTAAAGTAAGAACATATGGGGAGATAAACAAGACAAGCTAAACCTACTGAGCTGACCTAAACATCCTAACTACAAGAAGCTGAACATTTCACATTCCTGGAAGCTAGAGCATAGAGACTATGATACTCTATTTTGGATCCAACTTCCAGAAGAGGACTCAAACTTCATTTCCACTACATCAAAAGAGTTCATAGTTTCACTACATAACACAAAAAAATTTCTAAACCTTTCTCTACATCTTTAGCTCTGTTGTGATCTTTTATTTACATTTATGAGCAGTGTGTGTATCTATCTGTTACACACATACTTACTCCTATGCATAATTGTAGGATACTTAATATCCTCAAATATTACACTGTATTTATTCTTTTTTTATCCCACATAGAATAATGGAAGAGGTCTAGTTTGACCTGGTTTTTGTTTTTCCCAAGAATAACTATGGAAGAGTTCAAGTGTGACCTGGAAAACCTTATGTGCTATTGTGAACTCTGATCTAGGGTGTGGATCAAAATATTTATTAATTTAAACTGCTTGGTTCTAGGTTATCACCATGTGGAGAGTACTAAGTGTGATCTTGAGAGTGAGCCTCTTATTTATATCTACTATGTTTTTACCTTTTAGTTTTACTCTGTTTATATTACATTTTTCATTAAACTTAATTGAACTTTGATAATTAGTTTATCAAGTGTATATAATTGATCTGAACTAGTAGATTAGTTTCAAAAGTTATATTATTCTTTATATTAGTATAGTTAAGAACTAATAAATCTTTTGAGAAATTAATTTAATATTAATCACTCTTATAAATTCACTAAAAAATGACTTAGATTATATTTTAAATTGGGGGAAATTTTCAAAAAACCAATTTTAACAGAAATTTTTATAGATACCCAATTCACCACCCCCCCCCCCCTCTTGACTACTCTACTCTGACCAACATTAGGTATCAAATGGATTTGGAATTTTAATTTTTCAAAGATTTTCCAAATCTTTTTCAACTATGATTTTAGGTGGATTTCAAAGATCTTAAAATTTATGTTATTTTTAAATTTTTATCTCTTTAAAATCTTTTCAAAATTAATATTATGGATAATAGATTGGAAGGTTCTTCTACCAATAGAACTCTATTCATTAATGGATCAAATTATGCTCAGTGGAAGCTAAAATTGAAAATACATTTAGAAAGCATGGGATTTGAAATTTGGGATACTTTTCAAAGTAAATATAAAATCCCTAAAACTCCTATAAATACATGGGATAAACCTACCAAGACTACCTATAACAATAGTTGTAATGCAATAAATTCTATATACTGTACACTAGGAGATGAAGAGTTTAATTGTATTTTTTTTTAAATTTCCCATGATATTTGGGGTAACTTTGTATGTTTCCCATGAGGGAACATCTAATGTGAAAGTGATGCGATTAAATACAAATACTATTAAATATGATAATTTTAATTTGAATACTGATGAATATATTTTTGATATGTTTCTCAGGTTCGGTAAAATAGCGAACACTAGGATCTCTTTGGGAAGAGATGTTACTACCAAAGAACAAATCAAGATAATTCTCATATACTTACTTGAAAGATGGATAGAAACCTCTTTCATAGTTAGAGAATCATGTGACATTGTCAAGTTACATGTCAAGGAACTCATTATAAAGTTGATGATGTATGAATAAGTAATGAAAGTCAACAAAGAAGAAGAGGATGATCTAAAAAGAAAATTTATAGCCTTTAACACTACCAATTCCAAAATCAAGGAAAAAGAGAGAAAGTCTAAGCTATTGTTGATAGCAAAAGTTTTGAAGAATCAGCTTCAGATAGTGATGAGGAAATGACTCAGCTTGCTAGAAGATTCGAGAAATTTTATAGGAAAAAAATTATTTTCAGAAATCCCAATTACTATGGGAAGTGTGAAAACAAGGGAAACTGAAAAAGGACTGTAAAATAAATGAAAAATCAGAGTATATTGTTTGATATTAATGAAAAACAAGAAGACATGTCAAGGCTAACTATCCAAAGTTAAAATATAAAAGGAAGTATGGGAATAAGGATATAAAGTATAAGAAAGATATGAAGGTTTCCTAGAGGGCCTATAAGGACAGTTTCAATGAATCAGCTCCTTCTTGTGATGGGAAAGATGAAATGAAAAATGTTTGTTTTGTGAAAAAACACATCTAAGCTAACCTTAGATTCAACTGCACAAAATTCCCATTATTCTGAAAATTAAAGTGAGTCTGGAAATATGGAACGTGATGAATTGTTTGAGTATTGTAACATGATGGAGTAAACTTATAATTAACTAAAATATAAGTATAATTATTTAAAGAAATAGTATGCTCTCACTATAACTGTTATTTCATAAATTGATACTAAAAAGGAAAATAATGCTCAACTGATCAACGAAAAAATGAATTAAAATTGTCTATTGAGAAATTGAAGAAATACTTAGAAAAGTATACCAATGATAAATCTACTCTTACTAAAATTCTTGGTAAACAGATATCCCCTAAGTACACTTTTTTAATAGGATATCATCCAGCACAAAGAAATTTATCAAAAAAAATATACCAAAATCTGGAAAATCTGCTTCTTTTCCCAAAAATCACGATTTTGCTGCAAGTTCTAGTTCTACAAAATATTTTACTACCTCACATTTTTATTGACCAAACAAATTTTATTTTTCAAATACAATATATTATACATATAGTAAACCTAAAATATAAGTGTGGGTTACTAGAGTATTTATTACTAATGTTTCTGGACACAGAAAAATATGGGTACCAACATCTTTTCTTGGATGAATTGTTTTGTCGATAAACTGCCATAATAGATCCTATAGAAATCTTTGGTACTTTGATAGTGGATGTTCAAGATGCGTGAAAATATACTACTCAAGATTCAATAATATCATCAAAATATATGGAGGACATATCACATTTGGTGATAATGGTAAAAGAAAAATCATCATCTTAGGACAGATTGGTAACCCAAACTCAATTTCTATTCCAAAAGTACTCTATATTGATGGATTAAAGTATTAATTTCTTAGAATATTCCAACTATGTGATGGTGGATTTAATGTAAAATTTAAAAATTATTCATTCCCTTTTTTTTATGACAAGAATAACTTAGTATTTACTGCTCTTAGAAATGACATTGTATATGATGTAAACCAAGACACACTAGAATCACAAAATGTTTCTTGTCTAAGTTCCTTTCACAAAGAGACTTGGCTCTGGCACAGAAGACTAGGAAATTATAATGTACACTCCCATAATAAACTCACCAGAAAATTTTTAGTTAAAGACCTTCCCAAACTAAAGTTTCTATACTATAAAGTGTGCAATCCTGGTCAAAAAAGAAAGCAACAAAAAATCTCTTTCAAATCAAAGAAAGAAGTTACTACTTCTCAACCTCCCAAGTTAGTTCACATGGACTTGTTCGTACCATCTATAGTTTCAAGTCTCAATGGGAATCACTATATTTATGTTCTTTTAGATGACTTATCTAGGTATACTTGGACCTTTTTCTTATCTCACAAAAGTGAAGCTAGATCAAATTTTACCAAGTATTCTAGGACTATAGAAAATCTTAGTGTAATTAAAATTAAATATTTAAAAAGTGATCATGGCCATGAGTTTGAAAATCAAGACTTTGAATCTTTTTTCTCACAAAATGGCTATAGGTCAAACTTTTCTGTCCCTAGGACACCTCTATAGAATAGAGTTGTGGAGAGAAGGAATATAACCTTACAAGTGATTTCAAGAATGATGCTCAATGAATATGAGCTACCTATTTACTTTTGGGCCGAAGCTGTTAATACATATTGTTACATAATAAATTGATTCTTAATCAGACCTATCCTTAAGAAAACTATTTATGAGTTGTGGAACAATATGAAACCCAAGGAAAATTATTTTAAATTATTTGGATGTAAAGTTTATATTCTTAGAAATAAAGATAATCTAGATAAATTTGCCTCTAATTGTGATGAAGGAATATTCCTTAGATATTATAAATCGAGAAAATATTATAGAGTCCTCAATAAAATAACCAAATGTGTCAAGGAATCTGTACATGTCAGGTTTGATTAAACAGATTCACATGAACCTAATACCTCACTAGGAAATATATAAGGGGATATGTCTAATATAGACATTAATGCTAAACCTTCAGACCATCCTATAAAGGAATATATTAAAACTTTTAGTAATGGAAATATCTATATTCTACACATAATGAACCATAACCAAGTGGTGAACCTGAAATAATTGGCCCTACTTTTATAAGACCAACTAGGACCCTTAAAAACCATCCCTTAGATGTTGTAGTTAGATATTTAGATAGAGGAACACGAACTATAAATTATTTGAGAAATCAGGTTGAACGTAAAGAATTCTTGTCATAGATTGAAACTAAAAATATCAATGATGATATCAATGATGAATTTTGGGTAGTGTTTATGCAAGAAGAGTTTAACTGGACTGAGAGAAATAAATTTTGGAAGCTTGTTGATATACCAAAAGATACCTTGATCATAGGAACTAAGTGGGTGTTTAGGAATAAATGAGATGAATCAGGAAATATAATTATAAAGAAATCTAGATTGGTTACACAACTCTATAATCAAGAAGAAGGAATTGATTATGAAGAGACCTTTTCACCTGTAGCTAGGATGGAAGCCATTAGAATCTTACTTGACTATGCAGCACACTTGAATTTCAAACATTATCAAATGGATTTCAAAAGTGAATTCTTAAATGGTTGTATAATTGAGTATTTTTTTGTTGAACAACCCCCAGGTTTTACAAATCCACATTTTACAAATCATGTTTTCAAATTATCTAAAGATTTATATGGTTTGAAATAATCTTTAAGAGATTAGTATGAAAGGTTAAGTAACTTTCTTATTTCTAAAGTTTTTACAAAAGGAGTTGAAAATACTAATTGTTTATAAAAATAATTTCTAAATAAGTTTTAATATCTCAAATATATGTAGATGATATTATATTTGGATATTCTAAAAATTCTTATGTAATTATTTTTATAAAATGATGCAAAGTGAATTTGAAATGAGTTTGATGGGTGAACTTAAATATTTTATTGGATTTAAGATATTTAAAAACAAAGAAGGAATTATTATAAATCAAGGTAAATACACTAAAGATATTTTTATAATATATGGCTTTTATATCATTAAGAGTATTGAATATCCTATGAGTTCTACATGTAAGTTAGATCTTGATGAAAATGGGAAATCTGTTTTCCAAACTGCTTACAGAGGAGTGATTGGGAGTTTGATATACTTAACTACATGTCAGCTATAAATTATGTTTAGTGTGTCTATGTGTGAAATATTTCAGGAAAATCTAAAAGAGTCACATTTAAATGTTGTTAAAAGAGTTTTCAAATACCTCAAATATACAACTAATTTAAGATTGTTCTACTCAAGAGGACAACCATTTAATTTGGTGAGTTATGTAGATGCTGACTTTGGTTGATGTAAGTTAGATATAAAGATCACCTATGGAACATTTCACTTTTTGGGAAAGTCCCTAATTTCATGGTGTAGTAAAAAGAAAAATTTGGTTGCATTATCAACTGCTGAAGTAGAGTACATTGCTACTAGTAGTTTCCTGGAACAAATTTTGTAGTTGAAAAACAATTTATTAGACTATGGATTTCAATTCATACATATCCCCATAAATTGTGACAATACAAGTTATATTAACATTTATCAAAATCCAATTTCTCATTCGAGAACAGAAGATATTGATGTAAGACATAATTTTTTAAGAGATCTATATCAAAAAGGTGATATAATCTTGATTTTATTGGGACTAATCCTCAACTTGCTGATATTTTCACCAAACCCTTAAACTTTTATAGAATGAGATATATCATACATAAACTAGGAATTATATATCTAAAAATACTATCCAATATTATTCCCTTAGAAAAATATGTTTATCTGTGACACTGATCACTATCAAACCGATCAGGTGAAACCAATCAGGTCAAACTGATCTACGAAACCGATCAGGTGAAACTGATTTGGTGAAACCAACCTATGAAACAAATCTGGGAAACCATTTTATTGAGACCATTCATGTGAAACCGATCTTGTGAAGCTGATCAAGTGAGACCGATACCGTTAGTATGAAACAGATACCGATAAAAAATTTATAAATATGTCTTTCTTAAATAAAACAACACAATTTTGTTTCTTTTATTTTTAATGTTATTAGATTTTCTATTTTATGCGTTAAAATCCCTAAATGATGAATGTAATTTTATCCATGACTCTTCACTACCCTCACTATCATTTAATCTTTTACCCTTCGACACTCTACCTCTCTACCTTTGACCTTTCGACTTCCCCCTTCGAACTCGAACCTTGAGAATAGAAAAGAAGAAGCGTGCGATGGAAGGACTGAGTGAATAACCATCTTCTAAATTTTATAAGGTTGAATATATTAGTGCCTCAGGTTTTGTGAAGCCAGGATTGGAAAATCGAGTAGTAACTTCTGAAAAGGAAGTGTTTTTTAAGTGGTTGTTGTCGAGCTGGTAAATGTTTCTGAAAGTATTGGAATCACAGGGGTGGATCACCTGGTTTTCAAATAATGAGAGACTGTTTTATTCCGATTTGGTACTATAGTTCTATCTCAATTTAAAATTGTCTCTGGAAGGAGCATAAGAGGTTCAGATGAAGTTAGTGGTTAATAGAAAATAGATTTCTTTTTCATTAAAACAGTAGGCTGAATGTTCAGATATTCCACATGAAGTAATCTATGTTGATTTTCAGGGTAAAATTCATCCAACCTTAGACTTATTTTCTTATGATAATGATTTGAGGAAGATTAATAGAAATGATGAGTCAAGGATAGATACTTCCACTGAGTTATATAGAGAGGGAAGATTTCTTTTCAAGTTTATTCAACATCAAATCTGCCCAAGGAAGGGAGATTTTGTAGCTATGAAGTATTAGGATGTCTTTATTATTTATCTATTGAAGAATGGGGTGAAGGGGGAATTATATAGGTACCTCATGGTACACATCTATGATATGATTAAACCATCCAAGGAATAAACTTGTTTGTACAACCCTAGGATGATCTCTGCAATGTTAAAGAAGCTTGGTTATATAGAGGATTGAGATGAAGTAATCACTACCTGTAGTGGCTTCTGCCTACACAAGTAAATTTGCAAGAGGATTAAGATTTTTTGGGAACCCATGGAAAATATGTTGGGTAGACGATGAGGAGACAATATATGAGGATTATAATCCCATTGATCAACGTACCAAACTAAGTGATAAAGCTGATCCGGGTCTTAAACTAGGTGAGGAGGCTATTTATTCTAATGAGGAAGCTGAGCCTGAGCTACCAAGGGAATAGGGGTCTCCTATAGATGATAAGAGTGGACCCGATACAGATGAAAGCCCTAAAGATATGTATTATGGACCTACCAGTTCACCTTTGGAATTACCCTCTCGAGAGACTTTGTTAGGTGATGAATATGAGGAAGAGACTGAGATCTTCGGAGAGGATGGATATGTAAGAAAAACTGATGGTGATGATGAGGGGAATGATGATGAAGTGTAGGATAATGGTGATAATGTTAGTGACTCATTAAAAGATAGACAAGATAGATCCAGTTCTGGTGAGGAATCTATACAAGGAGCTTATGATGGGGCTAATAAACAGGAGGATGTTGATCTTAATGGACAGGATGGTTTTGATCATGATAATGATGGAGATTCTAGAAATGAGGTTAGGAATGAACATCCTAATATTTATTATCAAGGCATCATTAAAGAGCTTAATGAAATTATGTCTAGAGGCCAAGAAGAAGAGATTGAGAATCAAATTGCACCTATACCTCATATTGAGGAAGATCCAGGAGTGGCTGGAGTGGATCGAGTTCCAGTAGAACCTAAAGTTCAAATTTTTCAAGTGCCTCAAAATGTTGTTTTGTCTAGATTACAGGAAGAAGATGATGATGATGATGATGATGCTGAGATTGTACCTGAGCCTCAAGGAATAAGAGTCTGGATTGATACAGTGGATCCTAGGGACTGGACATGTTCTTGTGAATGGAATAAAAATCCAGTATTCATTCTGTTTGGGCTGGATTATGATTCTCATGAGGATATAGTAGCTCCTCCACCTACTCCACAAGCACCGGCTGAAGTGTAACTGAATTCTCCAACTTCACCTATAGTACCTCATGTTGATGAGCATATTGTACAACTAGTGCCTAGTGACTTTGTCACCAAGGATGATATAGATCTTTTTAAGACTGATATATGTGATTCAATGAGATCTTCTATTGGAGTTAGAAATAAAGCCTCCACTTCCATGATTATTTCAGAGGATGATGCTACCATGATTTCAAAAATGGTCATTCTAGAGATTCAGCCTAACTTAATTACGATAGCTGAGACCATAATTAGAAACAATACAATGATGAAAGAAGAAGTGAATAGAATGAGTAATGAGTTGTAATCTTTGACCACTGATTTCAATACCACACTTTGTGGTGTTATGGAGGTTCTTAGGAACATGGTTACACATCTGCTGAGTATATATTTGAATAAGTTAAAGGAGGATATTGGAAAAATGATTTCTAGTGACTTGAGTTTTAAAAGTACCAAACCTACTGCTGATTATATATAGTCTCTTAGGACTATGGTAAGAGAAGATCTCAAGGTTATTAAAAGTGATTCTGATTATGATACTCTTTCCAAAGTACATAGGAACACTGACCTTGTATATAACATGGTTAGGCAGTGTACCAAGGAAGCATCTGCTATTCAGAATGAAATCAGAGAAAAGGTAGAAAAGTATTTCTCAAAAATATATACCACGTAGGATCTGATTAACAAATTCAAGTATTTGGATGAAAATTATAAGATACCACCTGTGATTGAGGCCTTTAAGAGGCATTTGGGTTGGTTGATGAAGTTTACTCCCGCCTTGGAAAAGTTCATGGAGAACATGGTAGATTTTGAGAAGATAGTGAAATATAGAGGTGAAATCATCAATGATTTAATCAAGCTATTGAAGCCTTACTTGTATGTACAGGCTGAGGCAATGGTGGTCCCAGGTACTACTTCTATTAGACCATGTTCTCTACCTCCTACTCAAATGTCAGTGCCTCAAGCCTTATCTCAGAATTGGCCAGTGATTCAGGAGAAACCTCAGAGTCGTGCTCTGTTAGAAAGACGGCCAATCCTTATAGAAAATGTTCCTACCAGTTTTTCTTTACCTAGTGTTTTCATTATACCAATCCTTCCTAAAACCACAACACCACCTCCTTCACTTCCAATTGACCATTCAAACAAATGGAAATCCCCTAAAAAGCACAAGCCTAAGTTGTGGATCAATTTTTTGGCAGGGATTTGTACTTGTATTTTTTATTAATGTATTTTGATGATTGTACTCTTTGTACTTTAATGATTATAAATTTTTTCTTCACTGTCTTTCCACATTTTATTTTGTTATTTTTCTTTATTCATTTTCTTTTTACCTTTTTGATAATCCCAAAATGGGGAAAAAGATATGGATTTACTATAAAGATTTGGATGGAATCAATTATTAATATAAGGGTAAGAACTCTTGCATAGGAAATATGACATGTAATAAATAGATTATATATATCCCACCTCTGATAAAAATCACTCAGACTATTCTAATACAAAAGGGGAATCATGACAATGCTCTGATAAAAAATCCTTATATATCTTTTCCCTAATACAATAATTGAGGGGGATCTTTAAAAGGAAAGACCTTATTTATATTGAGAATTCACATTCACTGCTGGTATGCTAAGTCTAGTATTTTTTTTATTCCTTAACATTTTGTATAACTCATTAATACCATGATTTGTGATTATCAAAAAGGGTGATATTGTTGGACCCTTTTTGAGATAGTTGTTTTCATAATCACAAATCATGCTAATATACAAATCCTACTAATTCATATATTAAGTTATAACTCAATTCAATCATGTCAATAAATATTTATAAGTGAATAAATTAGGTCACATAGTATAATATATTTCAATGAGTAAATATATTATGAATATTTGTTTTTTAATATATTTATAAGTGTATATTTACATATATTTATAAATTTCACTTAATCTGATATTGTTCTGTATAATACAGACACTTTTTAGGTTTTTCAGAGTCCCCGACACAGATAGTTCAAAAGATTCACCGATGGCCAATTCACCGATACTAACTCACTGATCGAGGAAGTCACCGATCGAGGAAGTCACTGATCGACAAAGTCACCAATGTTGATTCACTGATCGTGTAAGTCACCAATTGGGCAAGTCACTGATTGAGTAAGTCATCGATCGAAGAAGAAATTGATGCTGGACTCACCGATCGAACAAACATCACACCAATGGACAAGTCACCAATGATCGGTCGTATTGATAGTTCACGCGACTCAGCATTGGATGACTCACTGATGGGAAACACACCGATGACAACTCACCGATGGTCAACACACTGATGAATGAGTCACCAATGGGCAACACACCATTAGTTGAAAATGAGTCACCGATGATGACTCACCAATACCTAGACAACCCGATAGTAAAAATGATTCATCGATGCCCAGAGTCACAGATACCGATGGAAAGGACTCATCGATATAGAGATTCATCGATGCTGACAGACCGATGCTAATGACTCATCGATACTTATGACTCACCGATAGTCATAAAAACTATTTTTAATTTATTAATTCAATTTTAAATCTAACCATCATATTTAGACAAATTAATGTATCTGACATTATTTAATGTTGTTTGTAGGATATTTAGGAGAAATTATGAGGTACATGTGTGTGGAGAGATCTCTGGGTCTTATGGACCATGAAGTATAAAAGAATTACAAGATGGGTCATTCCAGACATGTATACACGAGAGAACATGCCAGAACTCTTGTAACTCTCAAAGAATACTTCCAAAAAATACCAAGAACTCGAAGGAAGAACATACAGGGAGATCAATAAGACAAGATAAGCATGCTAAGATGAACTGAACATCCTAACAACAAGATGCTAAATATTTTACACTCCTAGAATCTAGAGCACATAGACTATGATACTTTATTTTGGAACCAACTTCCAGAAGAGGACTCAACTTTCATTTCCACTAAATCAAATGAGTCCAGAGCTACACTACATAACACACAGAAACTTCTAAAAATTTCTTTACATCCTTAGCTCTGTTGTGTTATTTTATTTACATTTCTGAATAGTGTGTGTATCTATATATTACACACACACTTACTCATGTGCATAAGTGTAGGATACTTAATATCCTCAAATATCACACTCTAGTTATAATTTTTTATCCCACATAGAATAGTGGAAGAGGTCAAGTGTGACTTGTTTTTTGTCTTTCCCATGAATAATTGTGGTAGAGGTCAAGTGTGACCTGTACAGCCTTGTGTGCTATTGTGAACCCCGATCCAGGGTGTGGATAAAACTATTTATTAATTTTAACTACATGGTAGAAGGTGATCACCAAGTGGAGAGGACAAAGTCTTAGCTTGAGACTGAACCTCTTGTTTATATCTACTGTGTTTTTACCTTTTAGTTTTACTCTATGTTTATTACATTTTTCATAAAACTTAATCGAACTTTGATATTTATTTTATCAAGGTTTTATAATTGTTTTGAACCATTAAATTAGTTTCAAAAGTTTTATTAATCTTAATATCTGTATAGCTAAGAACTAATCAATGTTTTGAGAAATTAATCGAACATCAAAGAATCTTATAAATTCACTACAAACTGACTTAGATTATATTTTTAATTGGGGGAAATTTTCAAAGATCCAATTTTAACAGAAATTTTTATAGATACTCAATTCACCCCCTCTTGAGTACTCTACTCCGACCAACATTAAGTATCAAATGGATTTGTAATTTTCATTTTTCAAAGATTTTTCAAATATTTTTCAACTATGATTTTAGTTGGATTTAAAATATCTTAAAATTTATTTTATTTTTAAAAAATTATCTCTTTAAAATCTTTTCAAAATTAATATTATGGAAAATATATTGGAAGGTGCTTCTACAAATAGAACTCCATTCTTTAATGGAACAAACTATGATCAGTGGAAGCTAAAAATTAAAATACATCTAGAAATCATGGGATTTGAAATTGGGACTGTTGTTGAAAGTAAATATACAATCCCTAAAATTCCTATAAATACTTGGGATGAACCTACCAAAACTGCCTCTAAAAATAATTATAAAGCAATGAATTCTCTATACTCTAAACTAGGAGATAAAGAGTTTAATCGTATTTCTACTTGTAAAATTTCCCATGATATTTGGGACACCTTATCTATTTCCCATGAGAGAAAATATAATATGAAAGAGATGTGATTAAATGCCTATACTATTAAATTTGATAATTTTAATATGAATACTGATGAATATATTTTTGATATGTATTTCAGGTTTGATGAAATAGTGAACACTATGATCTCTTTGGGAAGAGATTTTACTACCAAAGAACAAATCATAAGAACTCTCAGATGTTTACCTAAAAGATAGAGAGGAACCTCTATCTCAATTAGAGAATCATGTGACATTATCAAATTACCTATAAAATAACTCATTGTAAATTTGATGAAGTCTGAAAAAGAGATGAAAGTCAGCAAGGAAGAAGAGGACATGCCAAAAATAAAATTTGTAGCCTTCAAGACTACCAATTCCAAAAGCAAGGACAAAGAGAAATTCCAAGCTATTGTTGATAGCACATGTAGTGAAGAATCAGCTTGAGACAACGATGAGGAAATGGCCAAGCAAGCCACAAGATTCAAGAAATGTTATAGGAAAAAGAAGTTTTTTATAAATCCCTATTATAAAGGGAAGTATAACAATAAGGGAAACTAGAAAACGAAATGAAAAATAAATGAAAAATCAGAGGAGATTGTTCTCTATGAATGAAAAAGGATAGGACATGTCAAGGTTGACTGTCCAAAGTTAAAATATAAAAATAAGTATGAGAATAGGGATATGAAGTATAAGAAATCTATGAAGGTTACCTGGAGTGCCTCTAGGGACAGCTTCAGTGAATCTGCTCCTTCTCATGATGAGAAAGTTGATATGTAAAATATTTGTTTTATGAAAAATACATCTGAGATAAACTTAGATTAAACTGCACAAAATTCTTATTATTCTGAAAATGAAAGTGAGTCAGAAAATATGATAAGTGGTGAATTGTTTGAGTGTTGTAACATGCTCGAATAAACCTATAATTAACAAAAAGATAAGTATAAGTATTAAAAGAAACCTTATGCTCTTACTGTAACTGTTAAGTCTGAACTTGATACTAAAAAGGAAAATAATGCTCAACTACTCAAGGAAAATAATGAATTAAATATGTCTATTGATCAATTGAAGAAAGAATTATAAAATTTTACCAATGGGAATGATACTATTACTCAAATTAATTGTAAATATATATCCCCTAAGTACACTTTTGAAATAGGATATTATCCAGGACAAAGAAATTTATCAAAAAAAACATTTTATACCAAAATTTGGAAATTTTTCTTCCTTTCCCAAAAATCATGATTTTACTGCAAGTTCAAGTTCTATATAATATTTTACTGCCTCAAGTTTTTCTGGACCAAACAATGCTTATTTTTTCAATACAATATATTATACATATAGAAAACCCATAAGACAAGTGTGGGTTACTAGATCTTTTATTACTAATTTTTCTGGACCCTGACAAATATGGGTACCAATATCTTTTCTTGGATGAATTGTTTTATAGGTAAACTGCTTTAAGATATCCTATAGAAATATTTGTTACGTTGATAGTGGATGTTCAAGAAACATGACAATAGACTAATCAAGATTCAAGAATCTCATCAAAATTAATGGAGGATATGTCACATTTGGTGATAATGGTAAAATAAAAATCATTGTCTTAGGATATATTGGTAACCCTAACTCTATTTCTATTTCAAAAGTACTTTATATTAATAGAATAAAGTATTACTTGCTTAGCATATCCCAACTATGTGATAATGGGTTTTATGTCAAATTTAAAAATTATTCATGCCATGTTTTTAATTCCAAGAATAACTTACTATTTACTGCTCTTAGAAATGATAATGTATATGTTGTAAACTTAGACACACTAGCATCACAAAATGTTTCCTGTCTAAGTGCCTTTCACAAAGAGTCTTGGATCTGGCACAGAAGATTAGGACATTGTAATGTACACTCCCTTAATAATTTCACCAGAAAAGGTTTAGTTAAAGACCTTTCCAAACTAGAGTTTCCATACAATAAAGTGTGAAATCCTGGTAAAAAAAGAAAGAAACATAAAATCTCTTTCAAACCAAAGAAAGAAGTTACTACTTCGCAACCTCTCAATTTGGTTCACATGGAATTGATTGGACCATCTATTATTTCATGTCTCAATGGGAAGCATTATATTTATGTTCTAGTAGATTACTTCTATATGTATACTTGGACATTTTTCTTAGCTCCAAAAAGGGAATCTAGCTCAAATTTTACTAAGTATGCTAGGACTATAGAAAATCTTAGTGGACTTAAAATTAAATCTTTAAAAATTGATAATGGCCATGAGTTTGAAAATCAAGACTTTGATTTTTTTTCTCACAAAATTTCTATTGTTAAAACTTTTATGCCCTTGGGACACCTCAATAAAATGGAGTTGTGGAGAGAAGTAATAGAACCTTAAAAGAAATTTCCTGAACTATGCTCAATGAATATGAGCTACCTATTTACTTTTGGGATGAAGTTGTTAATACAGATTGTTACATAATAAATAACATTTCAATCAGACCTACCCTTAAGAAAACTCCTTATGATTTGTGGAAAAATAGGAAACCCAAGGCAAATTATTTTAAAGTATTTTGATGTAAGGTTTATATTCTTAGAAATAAAGATAATCTAGATAAATCTACCTCTAATTGTGATGAAGGAATATTCCTTGGATATTATACATCAAGAAAATATTATAGAGTCTTCAATTAAATAACCAATTGTGTGGAGGAATCTATACATGTCAATTTTGATTAAACAGATCCACATGAACCTGATACCTCACTAGGAAATATATAAGGGGATATGTCTAATCTTAAAATTAATCTGAAACCTTCAGAAAATCCTATAAAGGAATCGGTAAAACTTCTAGTTCTGGAAATCTCTAGATTCTAGCAATAATGAACCATAACCAAGTGGTGAACCTGAAATAACTGGCCCTACTTTTATGAGACCAACTAGGACCCTTAAAATCCATCCCTTAGATGTTTTAGTTGTAGATTTAGATAGAGGAACACAAACTAGGGATTCTTTGAGAAATTAGCTTGAACATCAAGAATTATTATCATAGCTTGAACCTAAAAATATCAATGATGCTATTAATGATGAATTTTGGGTGATGGATATGAAATAAGAGTTTAACCAGTTTGAGAGAAATAAAATTTGGAAGCTTTTTGGTAGACCAAAAGATACCTCGATCATAGGAACTAAGTGGGTGTTTAGGAATAAAGTAGATGAATCTGGAAATATAATTAGAGAAAAAATCTAGATTGGTTTCACAATTCTATAATCAAGAAGAAGGAATTGATTATGAAGATACCTTTACACCAGTAGCTAGGCTTGAAGCCATTAGAGTCTTACTAGACTATGCAGCACACTTGAATTTCAAACATTATCAAATGGATGTCAAAAGTGAATTCTTAAATGGTTATATAATTGAGGATGTTTTTGTTGAACAACCCCCAGGTTTTATAAATCCACATTTTCCAAATAATTTTTTCAAATTATCTAAAGCTTTATATGGTTTGAAACAATCTCTAAGAGATTAGTATGAAAGGTTAAGTAACTTTCTTATTTCTAAAGTTTTTACAAAAGGAGTTGTAGTTACTAATTTATTTGTAAAAATAATTTATAAATAAGTTTCAATATCTCAAAAATATGTAGATGCTATTATATTTGGATCTTCTAAAAATTCTTTATGTAATGATTTTTCTAAAATTATGCAAAGTGAATTTGAAATGAGTTTGATGGGTAAACTAAAATATTTTTTTGGATTTAAAATATTTCAAAACAAAGAAGGAATTATTATAAAAAATGTTAAATATACTAAAGATATTTTGATAACATATGTCGTTGATAGAATTAATAGTACTGAAAATCCTATGATTTCTACATGTAAGTTAGATCTTGATGAAAATGGGAAATTTGTTGTCCAGACTTCTTACAGAGGAATGATTGGGAGTTTGACAGACTTAACTGCAAGTAAGCTAAATATTATGTTTGGTGTGTGTATGTGTGAGATATTTCAAGACAAACTAAAAGAGTCTCATTTAAATGTTGTTAAAAGAGTTTTCAAATACCTCAAATATACAACTAATTTAATATTGTTCTACTCAAGAGGACAACCTTTTGATTTAGTGATTTTTTCAGATGATGACTTCAGTGGATGTAAGTTAGATAGAAAGAGCACCTCTGGAACATGTCACTTTTGGGGAAAGTACCTAATTTCATGTTGTATTAAAAGGAAAATTTTGGTTGCATTATCAACTGTTGAAGCCGAGTACATTGCTGCTAGTAGTTTCTCTGCACAAATTTTGTGGCTAAAACACACTTTATTAGACTACAGATTTCAATTCATACATATCACCGTTAATTGTGACAATACAAGTGATATTAACATTTCTCAAAATACAATTTCTCATTGTAGAACAAAACATATTGATATAAGACATAACTTTTTAAGAGATCACTATCAAAAAGGTGATATAACTCTTGAGTATATTGGGACTGAGCATCAACTTGCTGAAATTTTTGCCAAACCCTTAAACTTTGAGAGAATGATCTATATCAGACATGAACTAGGAATGATAAATCTATAAATACTATCCAATCATATTCCCTTAGAAAAATGTGTTTATCTATGACACTGATCACTGTCAAACTGATCAGGTGAAACCGACCAGGTCAAACTGATCGGTGAAACCGATCAGGTGAATCTGATCAGGTGAAACTAATTAGGTGAAACCAATCTATGAAACTGATCTATGGAACCATTTTATTGAGACCATTCACATGAAACTGATCTTGTGAAGCTGATCGAGTAACACTACAAGAAAACCGCCGTTTAGCGGCAGTTTTTTCGCGGCGGTTTTTAAAACCGCCATGAAATGCGTTTCAGGCCGGCATTTCACGGCGGTTTTCAAAACCGCTGCGAAAAAACTGCCTCTAAACGGCAAAAAAAATTAATTTTTTTTAATTTTATTCGATGATTAGCAGCGGTTTTTTCAAAACCACCGTGAAATAGCGACGGTTTCAGTAAAACCGCCGCAAAATGAAATGAAAAAATAAAAAAACACAAGAAACCCCGAAATCACTAAAACGACCATAACTTTTGATCCGGGCATCTGTTGAAGCACCACGACCAGTCAAATCGAATCTCATGAAGAGATCTAGAGGCACATATAATAAAAACCGTGAGACGGTCTAAGGTGCGAAAGATATTAGAGTTATAAGAAAGTTTAAAAAAGTTCTCCAACTTCAAACGGCCATAACTTTCGCTCCGGGTGTCTGTTTGGGCTCTACCACATATCAAATCAAAGCCAGCGAAAAGAGATATGCACCAGATTGAAAGAAGCTAGCTTCTGTCATGTTTTTCGACCCCAAAAACCCCTCTAAAGGCCTCTAAAACCTCATTTCCGTCATCGGTGTCCCGTCGAACTTGTCTTCAAATTGGCCTAACTTTCGATCCGCATGTTAGTTCGGCCTCCTCCACCTGCCAGATCATAGGTCGTTCCATGAGCTTCAGTTTGACTGGTCGCGGCGCCCACATGCACTCCTAAATCATATGTTATGGCCTTTTTAGTTGGTATCAGGTTTGTTATGTTTTTCAATGCCTCGTTTCTAGCACCCGTTCCCCGTCAGCTTTTTTTTTAAATGGTCATAACTTCTGATCTGCCTGTCCATTCAAACACTTTCACCATTCAGGTCGAAGATCGTTTCAGGATCTTTGATTTGACAGGTCGTGGATCTAAAATGGGCTCTCGGATCACAAGTTATCTCTGTTAATGTGAGTCTAATGTTTTTGTCTCTTTATGACCGTTTTGACGAGTTTTAACGGTAGCTCCATTTATTACTGTTTATTTGGGTTTCCATGAGTTGTTATCTTTATCAATAGTTTTTTGTTGGTTATTATGATGATTATGTTGAATTATTGAGGAGTTTTCCAGAGTTGTCATGAGTTTTCATGCGTTTTCATTCATTCTAATGCCTCATTCTTCATATGCTTCTCCATCCTTTTTCATGCATTTTCATGATTTTTCATCCCTTATCAGGTCTTTTCATACTTTTTTATGTGTTTCCTTTATTATTTATTATTTATTATTTATAATATACTTTAATTTATTTATTATCTATTATTTGTAACTGGTTATTTATTATTTATTCTTTATTCTTTATTCTTTATTCTTTATATTTATTAATTATTTATGTTTATTTATTATTTATTATTTATTATTTATATTTTTTATTATTTATTAGTTATTATTTCTTATTTCTTATTTATTATTTATTATTTATTATTTATATTTATTTCTTATTTCTTATTTCTTATTTCTTATTTCTTATTTCTTATTTCTTATTTATTGTTTATATTTATTTATCATTTATATTTATTTATTATTTATTATTTATTATTTATATTTATTTATTATTTATTATTT